>MU260195.1:30000-122500 GCA_020310875.1 Ceratopteris richardii | reverse complement strand
GGAATGTACAAGAAATGACCTAATACAACAATACATCTAGTGCAATATATAAAGAACAATACATAAGGAAAATCCTAATGTTTGTGAATGAGTGATCTGCCAAGAAACAAATGTGCCATCACTCTTAGTAAGTAAATCTAGTAAAGCTCAATGAAGTATCCTTGTCATATATTGGCATGACCACTATACATGTCAGAGAAATGAGAAATGATACGTGTCATCCACGATCATCACATGTTGAGCTTGATATGTCAACGATCCCCCTCAAGCTCAATGTCATGTCCTATAATCCAAGCATCTTTTGAGGTTTCTTCAACTTCTCAGCTCCAATTGCTTTAGTGAAAATATCAGCAACCTGCTCATTTGTCTTCACATAAACAAGGTCAATATCATGTGCTAATACCTTTTCCTTGATGAAATGATAATTCACCTCAATATGCTTTGTCCTAGTATGCAAAATAGGGTTCAAACGCTAGCTATATGGTGGTAATATTATCTTAATAGATTGTGATACGATTTTGCTCTTCCACACCTAAATCTACATGTAGCATCTCTAGCCATCATGCTTCACATGTTGCCATTGTGGCACCTCTATTCTCAGCCTCTGTACTTGAAAAAGCAACACTCCCAAGTGAGAATAGAAAGCCACTCGTAGATCTTTTATCTCGAATGCTAGTAGCCCAGTCTGCATCGGTGTATCCATGAACTTGCAATTTTGCACTAGCTTCATAAAACAATGCATAATACAAAGTAGCACTCACATATCATAGAGCGCATTCTCAAGGCATCTAAGTGTGATTTCTTGGGAACCTGCATAAATTGACTTTCAAGTCAAATAATGTAGCTTAGATGCCTTGTAATTGTGAGATATATCAAACTTCCCACAATTTTCTTGTACATAGTAGCATTTTCCAATGCTTAACCTAATGTACTATCCAACTTCAAATTCTAATATAATGGCATAGAAATTGGCTTACAATCAGCCATACCATACTTTTTTAGCATACTCAAGGCATATTGCCTTTGTGGCATCCATATATTTGTTTCTGGTTAAGTTGTCAACAATCCTTGCATGCCAAGCACAAAGGGCTTGTTTGAGCCCGTACAAAGCCTTTTCCAACCTGTAAACATATTTTGGGTGCTTTCAATCTTCATGTACTTGTGGCTAGTCCATGTATACTTCTTCCTATAACTCACCATGTAGGAAAACATTCTTCACATCCATCTCATGCAAAGTCCATCCTTTTGTTGTAGCTAGTGCAAAAAGTGCTTTAAGAGTAGACATTTTAGCTACAAGGCTGAACATTTCCTCATAATCAATGCCATATGCATGTGCATATCCTTTCACTACTAATCATGCTTTGTACCTGCTTATGCTACCATCAGCATTGTGCTTTACCTTGTAAACCCACTTGCACCCTATGGGTTTCTTTCCTTGGAACAATGAAACCAGCTTCCATGTTTTGTTTTTGTAAAGTGCAGCTGTTGCTCTAGCACAATGGTAAGTACCACGTTAAGAAGCTCCACCTTCTTAATGTCAATCCACGGAAGAGATAGGAGTGATATGAAGATCATGAATGTGAGATGAAGTGAGAGTGAAGGTGAGAAGCATAGAGATGCACATACACATACACACACATTTAAAAGACAAGCAAGACACAATGGAAGGTAGGAAAATAGACTCTATTGCTTAAGATCACTCTTACAACTCAAAATAGATCTAGGCTCTTCTCTAATCACACAAGCTACCCTAAAAAATAAGCTCTCTAGCTCTATTTATAGTTTTTAGACTAGTTTTGACCGGTTCACATCTAGTGATCGGCATAGTTAAAAAATAGGTTCTAGGTGCTATTTGAAAGGGTAAACGGGATCCAAAAATAACCTAAATTAGTAGGCTTGTTCTACCTAAGCTCCTCATGCTCAAGGACTCCTCGACTTGCAAAAAATGGAGCTACAAATTACAAAAAGGGTTTTTCTATGTTACATATGGTACAAAAGTGATGAAAATCACTATTGAGTGTTTGAAAAGTATTTATAAAACATATTTGTTTGAAAAATGATTCGTCTGGCTCCCCACTACTTTGTTGTGCATGCTTCACATGCTTCCGTGATGTCTATGCCTCTGGCTACTGCCAACACCCCCCTCCCTCTCGCTTCTGTCTAACCTTGTTGTGGGGTCTATCAGATATGATTTTGTAGGAGGTCCTGAGCGAGGGTGTACTATGAAATGCGAATACCTTTGGCAAGATCTGCTTTGAGTTTTTCCCAATCTATGGGTTGAGGTTCATCTAGTGGTGGGAACCTATAGTGCGTGGAGTAGAACATTTGTTTGCAGGCAAATAATTGGAGTAAGTGTGTGGGCCTTATTATGAACACCTCTGAATGGTATTCCCAGAAACCGGTAGTAAAAATTTCTTCAAAGGTCAATTTATAGCATGCTGGTAGATATTTGATGCGACAATGCTAGGCATAACACACCCGGAGTGATGGTGTCGTACTCATATCATAAGCTAAATCTTGATTGCCATACTCGAATCACGGGGTGTTCACATGTGGTGCCTTGATGTGATGGAAGACTTTGAATACTATGTGGATCATGTCAAATATTTTGACCGTCATATGTGCAACTACATCATCCATTCATCGTAAGTGAGGGAGCCAGTGTCGAATCGTTGCCATCATATATCCTACTGTTGGTGGTCCGCGGGGTGGCATGAGATATGGGTAATTGAGCCAGTCCTAACACTGCTTGTTGTTCTGTACCTTGATTGCAAAGGCCTTCCAGGAGGGGCGATGTGGTATCGGTCCCCAACATGGGTTATATTTTAAATGGAGTGGTGCCTTAACCCATGTGCTCATCATTTTGGGATATTCCTGTAATAAATCCTGGTGCCAATTTGGTTGAAATATTTCTCCTCTCTATGCGTCTGGTGGCAAATCATGAGGCTCAAATTGAGTTGCGTGGGAGGGTTTCTTGCCTGTTTCCTTTTTTATGGCCAATTGGTACTCTGCCATTAACATAACATATGGCTTATATTGTAGCTCATGCCCAGATATATACCTGCGAGGGACCAAATGAGCGAAGTAAGGTGATTGTAGTATACGTTCCTCTATCATGGCCATTGCGTGTAATTGTGCTTCCACCCTTGCGGGGTGGGTCTTGCCAAGCTCTTCTACAACCTTCATCCATGCGGGAGTAGGGAGTTCAAAAGTGGTCTGGCCCTCGACCATGACGCATCCGCCTGGGATGGGTTGTGGTTCGTAGGCTTCTTCAAAAGTATCCTCCACCGGGATAGTCATTGTTTCTTCCTCCGTTGGTAGTTCCTATGGGGAATCTGGCCTAGGGGGTGCTTCATATGCTGCTTTCTGTGTTTGAAGAGTCAATACCTGGGCCCGTAAAGCATTGAGTTCCTCTATGATCTCAAGAGATGTGGCCACACGAGCTGGTGGTACTTGCTGTACAAGTGCTCGTAACTATAATATTTTGTGCTCCGCTTTGAGCTTCTGGTATTCTTCATTCATACTGTCATACTCCTCTAGTAGTCTAACATGATCTTCCAATAACATCTTCATGGATTTGGAGGGGACAACTTTGAAACAACTAGGACTCAAGGGTTCATCCGGTTGATCTAAAGCAGCTTCGAGGTTTTCTCTATTCTATTCCTGTAAGCGTTGATTCTCTTCTTTTACTGCTGCTAGGTGGTGTCTTAGTAGTCCCAAGTTTCTAGTGAGCGTCGCATTGCGAATAGTTTGAGTCCTTAACAAATTGTCAATATCGGTAATTGCCTCTTTTGTCTTCTGTTCACTTTCGAGTTCAAGTTTGTCGTATGCCTAGCATAGCTCTTGGTAGTGTGTGTTAAGGGAGGCATTCTCGATTGATAAAGAATTGAGCTGCGATTATAATTCATTAGTGTTCTGTTATAGCATCTGGTAACTGGTGCCTAAAGATGTTCATCTCTTACTTGTGTCATACACACGAACATTTGATGGAATGCAGTGTCGATTGTGCGTGATAATATTAATGGCGGGTTGAGTGAAGATGCTGTGGGTGTGGGTGTTGATGCAAGGGGAAGGGGCAATAGGGATGGGAATGTGGATGCAGTGGTGACAGTGGGAAAATGTGATGTGACTAAATGTGGTGGTGAAATGGATGACGTGAGTGGTGGTGCAGTGGGTGGTGATATGTCCATGTCACTAGACGTGGTGTCGAGTGTAGTGACTGTGAATAGTGGAGTGATAGTGGGTGTGTGAGTGGGTGTGTGTTGGCATACAAGTCAGATGAAGAGCATACTAGCACAACGGAGCAGTCATGCACAATACGGCAACAAGGCCCAATCATTTTTTCCATGGACCATTTACAACTCAAGTGATTTTAATCACTACACAAACATTGTAAATTTCGTTGTTGGTAGAATAGACTCCATTTTGTTCAAGCCGAGGAGTCCTCAAGCTTGAGGAGTATTAGAATTAGCTACATATCAATTTTCATAATTCTTAGACTCCGTTTGAGCCCTCAAATAGGCTCTAGAACCTAATTTTTAACTAGGCCGGACACTAGGTCTGGACAAGACCAAAGCTAGTTAGAAAACTATAAAAAGAGCTAGAGAGCTCATTTTTGAGGTTAGATTATTTGTGAATTGAGCTTATGTAAGAGACTTTTTGACTAATGCAAAGAACTCCATTGTTCCTCTCCTTGTTCTTGCCTTGTGTGCACATGTGTGTGTATGTGTGTGCATGCTTGTGTGCTTCTCACTCACACACTTGTGCCTTCACTTGCTCATAGTCTTCATACTAGTCCTCACGTCTCCACGGATTGACAATTATGAGGTGAATCTTCTCACGTTGGTACTCACCATTGTGCTAGAGTGACACCAAATTTGGCGCCGTTGCCGGGGAGAGAGCTTTGAGGACGAGCGTGTGATGGTAAGACGTCGAGTTGAGACATTGGAGTTATAGGTAATATCCTTTCTTTTCTTTATTTTTCTTCATTTTTTCTTACTTCCGCATCACCATCATCACCATCATCATCCCCACCATCTCTCACCTCCATCTCCATCTCCACAAAGATTTCAGTTTTTTGGTCATATTCCACTCCCCACCTCATTTTCCTCATTTCATTTGTGAGAGAGAGCGAGAGAGAGCTTGCATGCTATCGGTTTTTGTGTGTCTTTTGAGCTCTTGCTGCAGGAACTAGTTGTACCACCATCTCCAGTAGCGTGCGCAGGTACGAGAGACTCTGCACAGGTCCCGGGACGACGACCTCTGTCTGTCGCGACAGACAGAAAAACTTGATATTTTGTGAATGCGTGTTTGGCACGGTAACCTACACCATTAGAGCACTCCAAATCACTAGAAGTTTCTCAAAAATTTGCGTTTTTTCAGTCTATCGCGACAGACACCTTCTATCGCGACAAACACCGTCTATCGCGACAGACAGAGACCCACGATAGACCCCGTCTATCGCGACAGACACCGTCTATCGCGACAGACCCATCTATCACGACAAACACCGTCTATTGCGACAGACAGAGACCCACGATAGACCTCGTCTATCGCGACAGACACCGTCTATCGTGACAGACCCATCTATCGCGACAGACACCGTCTATCGCAATAGACCCATCTATCACGAGAGACACCGTCTATCACGACAGACACCGTCTATTGCGACAGACAGAGACCCACGATAGACCCCGTCTATCGCGACAGACACCGTCTATCGCGACAGACCAAAACCACGACAGACGATAGACCCCATCTATCGCGACAGAAACCGTCTATCGCGACAGACCCATCTATCGCGACAGACACCGTCTATAGCGACAGACACCGTCTATCGCGACAGACCCATCTATCGCGACAGACACCGTCTATCGCGACAGACCCATCTATCGCGACAGACACCGTCTATCGCGACAGACACCGTCTATCGCGACAGACACCGTCTATCGCGATAGACATACATTTTCGGCAAAAAATTAAGGGGTAATTTTTTTTGGAAATTTAGGCTAAATTTTGGGTATATTTGCATACTCAAATACTCACACACTTACAAAGGCCTTAGAAAAATGCATTAAAACTCCTGAAAGGTTCTGTTTGTCTGTTTAACCCCCTAAACCTTGAACGGTCATAACTTTTTCATACAAAATCCATTTTTTGAGCTCTAGGGCTTGTCGGAATGCATTGATTTTCAGATATGATATTTTGAAGTTGACACACTGAGGGGTAGGTACACCAAGGGAGCTCTAGAGGAAATTTTTTAGCAATACAAAAGGGGGAACAAGGGTCATTAAAAAAGTGTCTGAAATAAATTGTTTGTCTATTGAAGGATCGAATTGAAGCTAAACTTGGGGTTCTTACAGGATCATCGAGAGCTTTTGGAGAACGCAAAGTAAGTGCCAGGGTGAACAAGCTTGGGAACGTGCTTCGTGGGTAGACAAGCATCGCCAGGAGGAGCGACTTGAGGTTGGAACATCACTTAACCCCCTCAGTCTATTCTTAGCATAGGCTAAGTGCGAGTAGTTGTCCTGATTGACTAGGGGTACAATAGGAACACTCAAGTTTGAAGAGCCTTTAATTTCTCAAGTGCAAGGATAGGCTAAATTGCAGTCAAGGGATAACTTAAAGGAAAAGAACTTAAACTAAGCGGACGCAGAACATCAAGTATGACACACTAAAGTGCTCCTGATGACGCTTAATTAAAAACAAGAAAACACATCCAAAGGAACTTAAAAGGAACAAGTGACTGGTACCAAAGAATCAGCAACGTACAAAGGGCATATGAACCTTAGGTCAGGTAGACACCTAGGGAGAGACAGACAAAGTCTTAGATCTTCAGAGGCTAGTGTCAATCATACTGCTAGGTCTTGGGCCCAACAGTTGAGCCATCATTCGTATTACCCTAGCTCTGAGACTAGCGAGTCTGAGATGTCCCACGGTATGGAGAGACCTACAGGAATATCTGGGGTGTCATATTTACATAGGGTGGAAGGCCCGTACAAGATGCAACTCAAATACCTTAGGACCAACCGATTAGGTGCTAGCATCTATGAGGACGGCCTAGGAAGATCTGTGGTCCAGATTAAAAACCCTGACCAATCCATTGGACTAGAGTGCCCAGCTGTCAAGTTTGAAAATGGAGCATACTTGGACAAAGAAGGGACAATATATGTAGTCACCAGTCATCCAGATAGGACAGCTGAATTTTGGAATGTGGTCCCGGAAACGGGCTTAGGTGACCTAGAGCAAGGAAACATGGGCGAAGAACCTAGAACCCCCGAGACAAATCTGTTCTCACGAGGATTATCACACCAGAGTGGATTCCCCAAGATAATAAGAGCATAGATCTCCTCCTGAACCGAGAGACAGATGAAGCCTTTTGGAGATATAGACCTAATCAGCCGAGTGAGGTAGGAACAATCCTGATATATGAGTTCAAAGATCCTGATATTCCACGTAGAGTGACCTACTTAGATCACTCTTCAGAGAGGATCTTTGGGGTTACAGAAAATGATAGGCATGCTTACACTTGGAAAGGCGAATTTATTTTCCCCCAACCAAGATCGAATGTGTCCTTTGGTCACCAAGGAGCTGGAACATCTCAAGCTCATGGGACTCAAAGAGAAAGGAGTAGAGAGAGACCTGAGGTAAGCTTTGCCAACTCTTGGGGAAGAGAAAGAACGAGAATAGAAACAAATAGAGGGGAACCTGAGGGACATAGAGCCCCAGGGAACCGAAGAAATGCCAATGACTTCCCTTTGCCAAGACTGAGAGAGCACACGAGGACCTTGAGACCGACCCAGCTAGTTAAGTCCATGAAAAACTACTTCAATGGCACTGGAGACCCCTACGATCATGTAGCTGAGTTTAAGCAAGTCTTGAAAGCTGAACAAGTTGAAGATCTGTTCACGCAGTACAATGCCTTTGGTTTAACCCTTAGGAACACCGCCCTGACATGGTTTCGGCCACTAAACGAGAGGTAGTTTAGGAGCATAGATCAACTTCTAGAGGCATTCATTATCGAATTCTCTAAAAGTGGCATAAGGCATAATACTTCCTCATTACTATACAGCTTCAAGCAGACCCCGCAAGAGACTGTGAGACTTGCAAGAAGAAGATTTAGGCAATATCTTGAGCGATGTCCTGTTCCTGAGTTACCCACGCCCGCTAAACAAGTGGCTTTATTCTTGGATGGATTGCTAAGTACCAAATTGAGATCATATGTGTACTTGAAGGACCCCCGGACTATAGAAGAATGTGTACGCATGTGCATCGATATTGAGGATAACCTAGGGTAGGAGTTAGAGCTTTCCAAAATCTACAAAGATTCAGATAGTACCTCTAGCCTCTCTTCCTCACAATCCACATCAATTGAGGAACTTGCGGAAAAAGTAGCTCAAAAACTAGGTGTCTCTAGTAAACAAATTCCTAGATTTGCCCCAGTAAAGAGGTGCTATACTTGCGGTGGTGACCATATGGAAAACGCATGTCCCATCATGGCTCAACCCCAAGTGAATCCTAGCAGCCAATATTGCACCATAGAGCGAAGATACACAAATCACTCAGCACAGGACTGCCCATAAAATAAGCAAGCGGTTAGGCAAACCTACCCTCAGCCATACCCTCAACAAGGCAGATACCAGAGTCAATACTCACCACAACAGTATACTAGGCCTCAGCAAAATTACCAACCGCAATATCAGGCCCAACTGAGACCCTAGCCAGTGCTAGCACAACAACCACCTGCTCCTACTAATGTGATTCCGGTAAAGTATGCTGCTGCAAAAGAAAACCTGAATAGAGCTATAGTCCCAGTAACACCATTAATCTCAGAAAGTGATCCCAGTGACCATAGCTTTGATTCTACGCATGTTGATAGTCCCCAGGCTTACTACATGCAGTCTCCTGAACATGGTGAGTCTTACTACAGTGAGGAACCGAGTGAACCTATTTGGGAGACAGAGTATGCAAATGTCATGTACGCGAACCCCAAACCTAGACCTCAACCTAGGCAAGTAAGACCTCCATTTCCTAGAGGACCATGCTACAGATGTCAGGGAGATCATCTCATTCGTGATTGTCCCTTGCCTCCACCTACACAACCCCAGTCAGTGACGATCCAGGGCTATTGCCAAGAGTGTGGAAAGGAGCATCTCTTACGAGACTACCCAAAGAATCCTAATAATATGCCGAAAATCACTTCTATCAATGTTATTGGATTAGTGGTAGACTCCACAGGAAGTGTGACGTCCACAGCCCCAGTACAAGTCATCACGAGAGCCCAGGCACTTAAGCAAAACCAAGACTTAGGCCAGGAAAAGAATGCGGAGGTTAGTGAGACTGAGAGCCAGAATAAGAAGAGGACAAGAGCTTGGAGAGATAGCCGTGAACGTATGAAAAGGCAATGGGCAAGAAAGATGAGCAAACTTGAGGAAAGCCTACGAGAAACCAAAGCCAAAATCATAGAAATCACATCTCAAACGCACTCTCACACATCCCCGCCACTACCATCCCCTTCACCCTCCATTCCTCCACCCACCAATCCCCCACACGTAACCCAACCACCACCCCGAGTAGGATCAGTCTTAGCAGATCCCACTCCGGAAGATCTAGACATGATGCTTAAAGCATATCAGGCTAGAATTCAAGAAGGGCCCAATGTAACAGATCATGAGAAATGTTACCCTAGAGCCGATCTAGAGATAGAGCGAACAAAACTTTGTGCTAAAATGGTCGAATTGGCGCAAGCCATGTTTGAAGCCAGTCGTTTGTTCAATGGCTCTAACCCCATCAGAACACCATTGCACTTTGATGGTCTATTGGATAGATTGGAGAGGTTACTTGCAAAGTCTGGAAAAGGAGCCACCTCCTAGGCTATGGAGAGGGCAAGTGATAGAATAAGCATTCCTCCCTAGGGAGCTTATGTGCCTAACTCCACTGAACCAGACACCTCTTCTTCTATGAATAGGTATTCACCAGAGTTCCTGAGAGAGATTCAAGAAGAGAAGTGGGCAAAGGAGAGTGAAATCCCTCCTCCCATAGAACTTGTGGATTACGCACATGATTAATTCCCACAAGATATTCCTTCCATTTATGGAGAGCAGGAGAGCACCCAGTCCCAAGAGAGATTAGACTTTGAGTCTAATTCTTTACAAGAATTACCCCATTTCATGGGCCCATGGGAAGCCAAGTCCACTTGTATGAGAGCTGTGAGAGGTGATGGTAGGAGACACTCAGAAGATGGAGTTGGAGCTGCTAAACCTGCTTGACTCCAGCTACCCTTTGCTTCAGATATGTATTGTAGACTTGCTTAGGTCCCAAATGATGCAAAGAAATCACATATGTACTTTGCAAACTCTTTGTGCAATGATCAAATCAAAACAGATGGTTGAAATTTCAAAAAATCTGAGAAAACTTGCTAAATTTGTCTTGACACCTGTTCAGTCTAATGCTCAGTGTGTCCAGCACACTTACAATTGGGCAAATTCCTTTTATGGGAATTAAATTAACTTAACAAGCTATTGATTGCAAGTTAAATCACTTCAATTGACAAACTATGCTTTGAGAATTATCTTTAGCAAAACAAGAGATGATCCCGACTTTTTAGGAGCTACACACAGAAATACCAGTGACTGCTTCGATCGACTTTTCTGACAATTGGCTGAATGAAAATTCTTCAAACTTTGTAGTGTTGTAGAAGACCTTGAGCTGATTCCAACAAGCTTTGAATCATTGAATTTGGTTCAGTAAATCTTGAGATATGCCTTTCTGAAGTTGACTGACTTGGAGAAGATGATACAGAGAAAAAACAGAGATACAAAATGTATATGTTCTATTGATATGAATGATTTTACAGTCTCATTAGCTTGATAAGCAAGGCTAATTGAGATGATAAGGTGTTGGCTATGACTTAGCTCAAACACACATAGAGTTACAAGAGATTTCTGCCTCGGGAGTTGTGTCAAAAAGGTGGTGGACTGAAGACTTGTGACCCGCGAATTTTTTCCTTTGTTTTATAAAAGGTTGATAGATGATTGGTTGCCACTTTCCTATAATCATGTACCTAAAAGGTTATTGATTGAAAGATTCCTTCAATCATTCACCTCCTCTACATATGGGGAGATATTCTCTCCACCTCTTCAATCAATTTCCACGACTTTTACAAGTCGGTTTGATTACATAAATCATGCCAAGTCATTATTGACTTTTACAATGAGTGAAGAGTTAAAAACTCATAGACTTTAATTCCTATGATTCTTTCTTCAATCCAAGTTGAAACTCCATGTTCCAAGCTTTATGTAAGATCATCCTTCAAGGGTCCAAATCAAGTGATGAGGCTTGATATGCACCAACAGCTCCCCCTCAAGCCAAACACTTGCTTGAGTCTTCATCTTTGGTCTTCAATGATGTCCTGTAATCCAATCATGGATTTAAACTTGCATAGTTTACTTCCATCCAATGCTTTTGTAAGCAAATCTGCACATTGAGAGTGAGTAGAAACATAACTTAATTCAATCTCTTTGCTAATCAATTTTTCCCTCACATAGTGGTAATGAACTTCTATGTGTTTTGTCCTAGCATGATAAACAGGATTAGCTGCAAGGTGTAAAGAACTTGTGTTGTCACCAAATATGGTTGGTGACCTTGTGAATAGTCCTAGCTCTGAATATAGTAGCTTCAACCAAATTGCTTCTTGGGTAGCAATTGCCAAACCTCTGTACTCTGCCTCAGTAGATGATAAGGCTACTGTAGGCTGTTTCTTGGATGACCAAGAAATGGCTTTATCACCTGCAAAACAAATATACCCTGAGGTGCTTCTCCTGTCATCCTTGCATCCTGCCCAATCTGCATCTGAGTAAACCTTGAGATCAATATCTGATGTATATGGATAATATAAACCATGGTTCAGAGTTCCCTTGAGATATTTAATGATCTTTTTAGCTGCCTCAAGATGAGGTGTCCTGGGTTTGTGCATGTATTGGCTAAGTACACTAACACCATAAGAAACATCAAGTCTTGTCAAGGTAGCATAGTTGAGACTTCCTACCATGCTTTGGTAACTTGTAATGTCCTTGATTTCTTCTCCTTCATGTGCACTAAGCTTGTGATTGACTTCCATTGGAATGTTTGATACCTTAGCTTCCTGCAAACCAAATTTCTTGACCATGTCTTGTATATACTTCTTTTGAGTGATATATATACCTGTATCTGTATAAATCAACTCAAGTCCTAAGAAATATTTTAATAATCCAAGATCATTGATCTTGAATTCCTTCATCATTTGTGCCTTGATATGTCTGATTCCTTGAACATCATTCCCTGTAACAATGATGTCATCAACATAGACACACAAATAGATTACCTCTGAATTTGTCTTTTTGATGAACAAAGATGTATCTGCTTTGCTCATTGCAAATCCTTGGTCTTGTAGGTAAGTGGTCAATCTGTAATTCCATGCTCTAGGTGCCTGCTTCAAACCATATAGAGCTTTCTTCAATTTGCAAACATGATTTACCTTAATTGGGTCTTCATATCCAGGTGGTTGTGACATGTAGACTTCCTCTGAAATCCATCCATTCAGAAATGCATTCTTCACATCCAATTGGTACATGTTCCAATTCTTGGATGCAGCTACACTCACCATAACTCTGATAGTTGGCATCTTGGCCACAGGAGAAAATGTTTCTTCATAATCTATGCCTTGGGTTTGTGCAAAACCCTTGGCTACCAACCTGGCTTTATACCTATTTATGGTTCCATCTGAATTTCTCTTTACCTTGTAGATCCATCTGGATCCTATCACCTTCATGGATTCTTTCTTGGGTACTAAGTCCCAAGTATCACTCTCCTCAAGAGCTTCCATCTCTTCATCCATTGCTTCCTTCCATTCTGGTTTCTTGATTGCTTCCTCATAGGTACCTGGTTCTTCACTCAAGAGATCCTTTGCAAGATATACTGAATGCTTTGTAACAAGAGAAGTATCATAACCATACCTAATTGGCTTCTTACTTTCTCTTTGAGACCTCCTCATAGCCTGAGTTGAAGATTCTGGAATATCCTTCATCTTTAGCTTTCCTTTTGATTTCCAAGCTTTGAACTCCTCAAGATTGATGGAGTCTTCATCATCTGATTCTGAATCATCTTCTTTGATTGATTCCTGCTTAATTAGCTTTGGAAAGTCTTCATCTATATCATATGGTAAACTTACCTTCCTGCACTCATTTTCATACCATGAATCATTTTCATCAAAGATGACATCTCTGCTTACCTTGAAGCCTTTATTTGTGGGGTTGTAGAATCTGTACCCTTTTTGGTTCAAATCATAACCAATAAAGGTGATGGTAGGAGACACTCAGAAGATGGAGTTGGAGCTGCTAAACCTGCTTGACTCCAGCTACCCTTTGCTTCAGATATGTATTGTAGACTTGCTTAGGTCCCAAATGATGCAAAGAAATCACATATGTACTTTGCAAACTCTTTGTGCAATGATCAAATCAAAACAGATGGTTGAAATTTCAAAAAATCTGAGAAAACTTGCTAAATTTGTCTTGACACCTGTTCAGTCTAATGCTCAGTGTGTCCAGCACACTTACAATTGGGCAAATTCCTTTTGAGGGAATTAAATTAACTTAACAAGCTATTGATTGCAAGTTAAATCACTTCAATTGACAAACTATGCTTTGAGAATTATCTTTAGCAAAACAAGAGATGATCCCGACTTTTTAGGAGCTACACACAGAAATACCAGTGACTGCTTCGATCGACTTTTCTGACAATTGGCTGAATGAAAATTCTTCAAACTTTGTAGTGTTGTAGAAGACCTTGAGCTGATTCCAACAAGCTTTGAATCATTGAATTTGGTTCAGTAAATCTTGAGATATGCCTTTCTGAAGTTGACTGACTTGGAGAAGATGATACAGAGAAAAAACAGAGATACAAAATGTATATGTTCTATTGATATGAATGATTTTACAGTCTCATTAGCTTGATAAGCAAGGCTAATTGAGATGATAAGGTGTTGGCTATGACTTAGCTCAAACACACATAGAGTTACAAGAGATTTCTGCCTCGGGAGTTGTGTCAAAAAGGTGGTGGACTGAAGACTTGTGACCCGCGAATTTTTTCCTTTGTTTTATAAAAGGTTGATAGATGATTGGTTGCCACTTTCCTATAATCATGTACCTAAAAGGTTATTGATTGAAAGATTCCTTCAATCATTCACCTCCTCTACATATGGGGAGATATTCTCTCCACCTCTTCAATCAATTTCCACGACTTTTACAAGTCGGTTTGATTACATAAATCATGCCAAGTCATTATTGACTTTTACAATGAGTGAAGAGTTAAAAACTCATAGACTTTAATTCCTATGATTCTTTCTTCAATCCAAGTTGAAACTCCATGTTCCAAGCTTTATGTAAGATCATCCTTCAAGGGTCCAAATCAAGTGATGAGGCTTGATATGCACCAACAAGAGCCCCCACAGTCATGGTAAGAAACGAAGACTCAGTCATACCTAGGAACACAGAGGTAGTGAAAAACACTAAAGTGTAGTGCAACCTCACTTTAGAAGAGCTACTCAAAGTTAAGCCAGAAGTGTGGAAACACGTAGCCAAACAAGTGCCAGACATAGCGAAATCGCATTCCCAGGTAGGATCTCATAGAACAATGCCTGAAATACCATTGGATAAGATAGGAGACATGAGTGAAGGAGAAGAAGAAAATACCTATCTCCCAGTTACCCATCAGGGATACACAACCAAGGCAATTTTGGACTCAGGTGCAGGAGTTGCAATTGCTACCACTTCCTTATGGAAACGTTGGGGCAAACCAGCACTCAGACCAACGAGAATGAAATTGCAGATGGCTGACGGTCACATAGAAAGACCCTTAGGACTACTAGAGGGGATAACTCTCACTACTTGTGGTGTAGAGTTTGAGCACACATTTGCTATCTGTGACTTTAGCAAAAATCAAGCCTACGAGATGATTTTGGGGAGACCATTTATGCGGCAGTTGCAAGTGGTACAGGATTGGGGAACCAATTCCTTGTATTTGCAACACTTAGGTGTTACAACCAAAGTGAATCTCAAAGATTACTCTCATAGAGATGTCCCTCCTATCCAATGGAATCCCATCCATAGAGCCAAAGATGATACAAAATCGGTGCATTCCATAGGGTCAGGATCCTCATGGATGCATGAAGACACCCACTTATGGATGTGCAAAGTAGTAGTAGAAGAAGAGAAGAGAGAAGAAGCCAGAGAGATAGGTGCAAAAGAAACACATAGATCAATTCAAGACCCAGCCTATGTGCCTATAGTCTTTCTTGACGAAGAATTTGAACCCCACGGCTGGGCAGAAATCTTAGCAACAATGGATGTAGCCATCAATGAGGAACAATGGACACCCCACTGTGATGAGGATGACTATGACATTTCAGTTTTCTCCATAGAGCCAATCATGGGAGAGGCAGTGTTAGAAGAATGCGAACCTAGCCCTGATGCATTTGAGGATGGGAGTGACTCCGATCTAGAGTCAATCATTATGGACACACCTTTCGCATTAGATGAAGAATACTTCTATGAAGTAGAATTTCAACCCCAGAGGCACAGAGAGCTTACAAATGATGTAAGGCTAGCCACACATGTAACCCCTAAGGAAGAAGGAAAGAAAAGGAAGAAGAAAGAAGTCACACAAGAAGAGGAAGAATCTTTGTTTGAGGTCCCGGAAAATTTTAAGAAGTATGAGATAGATGATAGGAGAGTCATGATTAGAATGCCTAAACGAGAGGCGCAATCGGGGGAGGCCTATGATAACAAAGAAACCACCAAGAAAATAGTTGTAGCCATAGAAGAAGGGGAAGAGAGATGCACGTACATAGGCCATGACCTGACAGAAGAGGAAGAACAAGAGCTAATAGCCTTGCTAAGAGAATACAGAGATGTATTCGCTTGGAGTTACAAGGATTTGAAAGGAGTGGACCCTGACATATGCTCACATACGATTCCCATGACCACAGAGGCCACACCGTCAAAACAAAAGCCATACACATACAATGACAACTATGCTTCCAAGATCAAAGAAGAGATAGACCGCTTGGTTGAAGCTGGATTTATCTATGAAATTGAGCACACTGAATGGGTCTCCCCCATTGTAGTGGTGCCCAAAAAGAATGGTAAATTACGTGTATGCATTAACTTGAAGAAGGTTAACGCAGCCACTATCAGGGATAGTTATCCGCTTCCTATCACCGAGCATTTATTAGAAAGGGTAGCCGGCAAGGAAGTGTACAGCTTCCTAGATGGGTTCTCTGGCTACAATAAAGTGGCCATTGCACCAGAAGATCATCATAAAACAGCTTTTGCCACAGAGTGGGGCATATTCGCTTTTAGAGTAATGCCATTCGGGCTTACCAATGCTCCCGCAACCTTCCAGAGATTGATGTGCCATGTGTTTAAAGAGTTCTTGAGAAAGAATTTGGAAGTTTATGTTGATGATCTCTGTGCTCATTCCAACATTAGACAAACACATATACCTGAACTCAGGCAAATCTTTGACAAATGTAGAGAATATCAAGTCTGCCTGAACCCAGAAAAGTGCATTTTCATGGTCAGGCAAGGCAAGATTTTAGGACACATAGTGTCAAAGAACGGCATCTCCACTGACAAGGAGAAGGTGAGGGCTATTGCAGAACTACCTAGGCCAAAGAATGTCAAGGAAGTGCAAGCTTTCATGGGGCATTGTGGTTATTACCGACGTTTCATTCACATGTATGCCATCATTGCAAAGCCTCTGTACAGACTTCTGTCAAACTTTGAGTGGATTGAGGAGTGTGACAACTCTTTCAATGAGCTCAAACGGCGATTATGCTCAACACCAATCTTGACTACACCAGATTGGAATAAGCCCTTCCATGTGCATGTGGATGTGTCCAATTATGCCATTGGATGTGTGCTTGCACAACCTACTGGTGAAGGTAATATGGATCTTCCAATTGCCTATGCGAGTAGACAGCTGAATGCAGTTGAACGAAACTATACCACTACCGAACGAGAGGGATTAGGCATGGTATATGCGGTTAAAAAGTTTAGACATTATTTGCTTGCAAATAAGTTTAAATTTTTTACTGATCATCAAGCTCTACTTTACTTGGTGAACAAACCATGCAATACAGGCAGATTAGTAAGATGGTTCCTCTTGTTAATGGAATACAACTTTGAGGTAGTGGTGAGAAAAGGCAAGACTCATTTGAGAGCAGATCATCTCTCTAGGCTCACATCGGGAGAAGCCCCACAAGGAGTATCAGATGACCTTCCTAATGCTTACCTATTTAATTTGAAAGTGGTACCTCAGTGGGCTAAGCCACTAGTGCCAGTGTTGACATACGCGCCTAATCACCCTGTCATAAGCACTAAAGATAGGGAGGTAGTAAAGGCTCAAAAGTACCACATCATGGCAGGGAGTATGTACAAGCATACCGATCTAGTCATCCTAGCTTGTTGTGTGGAAGAGGATGAGTACGCTAAATGGTTGCAGTTGGCACACGTAGGTGCATTGGAGCAACACTACTCAAAACAACGAACTCTACATACACTAAGGAGACTCGGAGTGCATTGGCCTACTATGGAAGCTGATGTACATAAGATGTGTAAAGAATGCCCAATCTGTTGCACTAAACCACTTGTGGAACATACCACTCTTTATCAAGTGTCCATAGTACCAGATTAGAGTGAACCATTAGTAGCCTTCTTGAGGACGAAAACATTCCCTCCAGATATGACCCTGACGAGACAAAGAAGTCTAGAACAAGAAGCCCTAGATTACTCACTCATAGGTGATAATCTATACAAGCGTGGAAAAGATGGTTACCTAAGACTCTGTGTTCATGAGAGTGAATATCTAAAGATCTTGGAAACTGCTCACCAAGGTGTAGCAGGAGGACACTTTGGACCAGATCGGGTGATCAAGGCAATACTATTTGCGGGCTTCTGGTGGCCGACCCTTCACATGGATGCACATACCTATGTGAAAGGGTGTGATGTGTGTCAGAGAACTCAGTATCCTATACGCAAAGATGAAATGCCACTGAAACCTATGATGGGTGGACGTGCATTTTCTAAGTGGGGAATAGACTTTGTTGGTCCTATTAATCCCCCAGCTAAGGGTTCACATGCTGAGTATATCATTGTGGCCACGGATTATCTAACCAAGTGGGTAGAAGTAAAAGCCACAACAAAGAACGATGCACAAACAACAGCTAAGTTCTTGTTTGAGAATGTGTTCACTAGGTATGGATTACCTATAGAGCTAGTCAGTGATAGAGGGACTCACTTCTTGAATGAAGTTATTGAAAATTTGCTCCAAGAATTCTTGGTAGTACATAAGAAGTCTGCCCCCTATCACCCCCAAGCTAATGGCCAGGCTGAGAGTACAAATAAGATCTTATGCAATGTACTGACGAAATTAGTGAATAACAAACGTTTTGATTGGGACAAACAGCTACACCATGCTATTTGGGCATACAGAGTTGCCTATAAAACGGTACTCCAAGCCACGCCCTTTTAGATGGTTTTCGGCTAGAATGCAGTGCTACCATTGGATTTTTTGATACCAATCTTGAAAGTAGCACAAGAGCATGATTGGACAGGCCATGAGTTGTCCTCTAGAATCTTCGATCTTGAACGATTAGGTGAAACACGATTGAGGGCTCGAGCAGGAATTTATGCAGCCAAGAAGAGGCAAAAGGCATATTTCGATGCACACGTCAAGGATAAGGGCTTGAAAGCAGGAGACCTAGTCCTAGTCTACACCTTGAAGCAACATGCACGAAAGTTAGAGAAGAGAGGTTACGGGCCAATGATTATCAATAGAATCTCCACAAGTGGAGCAGTTCAACTAGCCACTCTAGAGGGTGATATTTTACCAAGTTACATAAGTGGATGCAGAGTCAAGTTATATCAAGAACCCCTGACTGAAGAGATGCTAAATCGACTCAACACTGCCAAGAAACGTAAAGAAGAAGAGAAACGAATTAGAGAAGAAGCACAAGCAGAAGCTTTAGAATGCATCCGACGAATGAGATTGAGGAGACAAGGCAAAGACCCACCTATGCCTGACACTCAAGAATCTCTAGGCTATCCCATGGCCATGTGCGAGGCTTCAGGTGGGCATTCCCATAGAATAATCAACCGAAGGCCTTTTGTAACCCTAGAAGTAGGACAAGGAGAGAGTGTAAGAACATTGAGAGCTTTAATTGACTCAGGGGCAGCCACTAGTGCAGTTCGACTTTCTTACTGCCAAGAGCTGCAATTACAAATCAATCCTATAGAGGCATATCTCATAGGATTGGGAGGTGTGGAAACCCCTTGCATTGGTGAGGTGGAACTTCCCCTCTACATTCAAGAGGTGCTAATGGCAGTCAAAGTGCTAGTGTGTGAAGACGAGGATCTTACCGAACCTCTTGTCCTGAGCCAAGACTGGATCTATGATCATGCAGTCAGCCTCAACCTAAGAAGTGGACTTCTTCAGGCATGGGTAGGCCGAAACCACATCACGATTGAATTAGAAAATCAAGCACATAGGCCGCTAGAAGGGGCACCGAATCCTAGTCCTTCCAGGAGTCCACCTGAAATGAACCATGCTACTCTTGACCAAAGTTCTATGGTGCAAAGGATTGCCACTCATGACGAAGGTACAGAAGTCAACAAGGAGTTCCCTTCTTTTCCAAAGAGAATTCGAGGAAAGCAAGCCGAAAAATACACGATACAGAGGAGCCCGAGGACCACGAGGAAGGAACACCAACCGGTACAATACAGAATACCCCATAACATGAAGCAGATCTGGATACGCAAAGGTGAACAACCCTCGGCTTTGGAAATAGGATTCCAAAGAGGCATCAAGCACGCTACAGTGTCAAGGACTACAGCGAATGAGTACCCTAGACATCAATCTAGACAAACCATTTCTATTTGGGTTCCAAAGCAGTCAATGAAGGCGATCCCAAAAGCTAGACAAATATGGGTGCCCAAGACCTGCTTACTAGCTCAAATAACTCCACCTCCAATCACAAGATCAAAACAACACTCACGAGTCCTATTGGCTCCCTTCCAAAGGCAACCAACTACACTCCACAACACCACATTCTCGGTCACGCCTCGGAATGTCTAGAAATGGGTACCCAAAAAGTCCCAAACCCAACACACTCCAGTCCGCTGTCGGAAAGTTTTCAACTTTCCAGTTGATGACCAGAGAAAATGAAAATAACTTTATTGGTGAATTCTAACCTTTTATATCACTATTGATTAGTTGTTGTGGATTGAATTAACTACTTTTGAAGTGTTTGCAGGTACAGGAAATGATAAAGAATACATGTTCAAATTATGGTTTATTCTAAACTGCTCATATAATGTGTGTTTACGCCATAGTAACATTGATTTATGGGTTTAAGACCCTAGGTTTACATTTATTCATATGTATTTAAGTTAGTAGCATTAATTCCTGGTTAATGTTAGGGTTTAACTAGGTATTCAATTGATTTTTCAAAGGGTTCTAATGGGTTTCTTATGGGTTTCAAATAGGTTTTCTAGGGTTTTACTATATTTAAAGGGTTAAAATCAATGTTATTTAAAAACATTAATATATAAAAATTACATATTTATTATTTAAAAATTAATCTATGCTATTATTAATGATTGTAAGCATATAAGTGCATTTAAATATTAAGGTTCTAATTAATTAAACCCTTACACTAAGATTAAATTAAATGATTTATTTAAATAAGAAATATAGGCTAATTAAATTAAAATGGTAAATTAATTGGATAAATATCTAGTGGTCTATATGGATGCTAGAAAAAAGAATGGTATGTGAGTAATGTGGAATTAAAGTGAATTAAGGAGTGGTCTGAAAGGAAGATGCACTTAAAGTGAAAAAGTTGGTTGACAGAAAAGAGTGGAGAGAATTAGTAAAGATGAAAAGAGAGGTGAAAGTAAGTTGTGTGCATAAAGATAATGAAAAGAGTGGTGATTAAGTGTGGGTTAAAGGATGGATGAGATCTTAAAGTAGAAACCAAAAGAGTGGTAATCTCATGACTCTCTGTGTGTATAAATATGTGGGCTTTGCTCCATATTGGGGGCCGAATGTTTTTTTTTGCAGGCCATTTCATGTTTTGTTTCTGGCAGATATAATCTGAGGAAGGAGAATTACCATCTTCAGAACGACGTCCTGAAGGAGGAGGTAGCACACGGAATTGAGAGGTCATTTTTTATTGATCAATTCAGACATACATTCAGGAGGACTGCGGGAGAGGTGACACGCAGATATCTACGAAGGAAGGGAAATTCTCAAACGCGGAAGCTCTGACGTTCGCAAGGGGCTGCATTCTCTGTTCACTGAATGCATCTGAAGATAGGGGAGAGGCTACGTGCGCAGCCACGGGGGAAGGAAAAGGATGACCACTGTAGTAGTTGTTTTGTTTAGAGGCTGAAATCAGAGAAAGAGGGAGGATATGCAGAGGATGAAGGGACGTTGAAACGGGAGGAAAAGGAAGAAGGCGCTGCTGCTCAGATTGTTGGCGGAGGAGGGGCTACACTGTGGATGAAGGAGGAGTGCACGACAATCTGGGAGAAGGCCAATTTGACGAACTTTTATGGTTGGAGCATGTACATCTATTATAACATTGTGATGATCTACTGTGAGTATATACTACGCAGAAGGATGCGGACCGTATGAGTTCAAATGATTTTCTGTTTAAGATTTAATTAATTAAGACTTAAAACGCTACACTTATACTTTTTGATCCTTTGGTCTACACGATTTAATCATGTTTGAGTGTTATGTTTTGACCGTGCTGCCTGAATTGAATAGCGACCGTTGCTTGAACTTCTCTTTCTAAGTTCAAAAGCTATTATCTGATTCATTGCCGGCAATGCTCTCATTTTTTTTTGAGTTTTATGTGATTACCAGCGTTATGAAATCTTCACGCAATCATACATAATCATTCTCACGGACAAGGCGTACTTTTCTGGTAGAAAAGGCTACAGAATGCGATATTATTATTTTACCGAAAGGAGCATCGAACGCTGATAAGTCTGAAGGAGGAGAAGACACTAATCTTAGAAAATGATCCGATGCACTCAATTGCCATGATTTTTACTAATCGTGGTTGCGCTTATGTTTGATGAACATGAATGTTGATTGAGAATGATTTTCTGACAAGAAATTGAGATTTATTTAATATGCTACGATCATCTCTGATGACACTGACAGGCCTGACAGAAAACTGAAGTCGTTTTATTTTCCTTTCTCTGACTAATTCTTACGTGCTATGATCTGACGAAAGAGTTTGTTACTGTCTTCGTCTTAATGTTTTTAATCATCAGTGGGTGTCATTATCTCCGCCTGCCTCAACTGACAACATGCATCTAGTCCAATCATTTACAAACGGAAGCCATGTTTGAGTTGAGTCTCTTGTTTTGTCACATTCGATTTCTTTTGATGCTCCTACATACATACCTTGTGACAATTCAACACGTTTTGTACTAATGTTCTGCCTCTATTCAGTTTCGCTTTCAAATTCAATACTATAATACATTTTCCCAGATGAATTGGTTTATGTTGAGAAGTTGCTGAACATTGAGGATATGATGAACGTCGATTCTGATAATAGCAGACATTACCATCATATTTTGATTTGAAGCGATAACATGAAACTCTTAACTATCAAGGTGAGGTGATAAGTTAGCTAACGATCTGAAACAGCTTAGCATGATACAACTCGGTTAGGAGAATCCATACAAAGACATTTACAATGAAATCGGTTTTGTGTGAAGTAAGTTTGGAACATTGAATATGTGATTTTGGTTTGGTTGATGTTTTAAAAGGAATTGGATAAATCAGGCAAGACAAACACAACTATTTTAGCCATCAAACCATCTAGAGACGTATTTAATCGGCATTAAGATTAATTGAATCTATTTCATATCTCGCGATATTCAATATTATGGAATTACGGATATGTTTAGAAGCTACTTTTGAGTTCGAAAATTGAGATTTATACGGAAAAACAAGATTTGAATCTAGCTACATGTCTATAACTGAACAATTCACGTACAATTTACTTTAGATACATGTCTCTTTTGTATACAGATATTGTGGCACTTCGTAGGCCACCGTATATACATAAGAGGTAAGATAGTATACTTCAGACTAAAAATATATTTAACTGAAGTTTCGAACATGAACCGACCATGCTGATTCTATTTGCTCTCTAAGTACAGTAAGAGTATTTCTTATCTGTTCTTATGGTTGGCATACAATTTATGATTACTTGAGTTGATTAGATACAACTTCTTTGAGTCTTCATATCACCTGAGCTTGCTCCAAGCACCCCGCGTGTGCCGAGGGATTTAGGGGCTGACTGATCCACCAGCCTTATGTCCGCAACTTCCCGACAACTTGGTGAACCCGACGTGAAGGAGCGGCATAGCAGCTCAGGGAAATCTGATATGCTTTCATCATGGACCCTTACCTAATGGAAAAAAGAGTATGGAAATTGATTGATGACCTCAAAATAGAGAAGAAAGAGTTTTGTGGTAAAGATGTTACTAGGTATATCAAGGAATACGAACATTTAGCTTATCAATATGGCATACCTAGGGATAGTTGGGTTTCCACCTTTAGGCGTATATCAAATGGAGATACCCGAGAGAGAATAAGCCTTAGGTTGGGCTCGTCCACTATACCTTGGGATATTTTTAAGACCCAATTGCTACAAGAATTTTGTTTCGAGGATTCAACAAAAAGAAATCATGAAACGTTTCAAGCCTGGGTAAATACATCGAAACCAAAAGAGAACTTAATTGAGGGTTTTCAAGAGTTTGAAGAACAGTTTAGCGACTTACCTGAGCAAGAACAAACTTATCTAGAGCCTTATAAAGTTATAAATTTTTTAACTATCCTTGATTACTCAATTCGAAAAGACCTAGAGCCTCTTTTAGAAGAAAACAATACCTCAAATGGCCTGACCAGTGATTGGACATATGTCCAAAAGCAAGTTCATCGACTTGCACTTAGATATGAATGCCAAAACCTCAAATTTTTTCCTCTTTCTAAAAGCAACGATTCAGATTGTACTTATCAAAAGATAAATGAAGAAAAAAAATTTGAAATTACAAACAATGAATTAGATGATGCTACACCAATGATGAATGATGAAAACCAAATTACAATTTCAGAACACAAAACATTAAACAAACATGAGTGTGAATATGAGAAACCTTTGTTTGATTCTTCTAAAAGTCTTCCCAAATTATTCATTGAAGAAGTGAGTGATGTAAGTGGTAACTAAATCCCACTCATCACAATAGCTTCTCCTAAAATTATTACTCACATTGATTCTTCATATAAGGAAGAACAATATGAGAAAATTATAAACAATGATATTTATACATTTGAAAAATATGAATTGAAGGGTTTCAAGATAAATGAACACTTGTTTTGTATTGATGATGTTCATATTGGTTTTCTAATCAAAATTTTGAGTGCTTTGATGCAGGTCAAGCAAGAATGGAGGATTTAATATTTCAATGGAATATTATGAAAGCCACAAAGTTTGACTTACTATTGCTTTGGTTTTTACAGATGGACTATCGAGAAATATTATCTTGGATTGCTACCTTTTGTATAAGTTTGCTAATAATTATGTTTCTCACAAGATTTTTGAGTTGAGTTATTTTTCAGGATTAGCATGAAGATTGGGGGCTGATTGATGAACTAAGATTTTCTTCAAAAATAGACTATGAGAGATTGAAGATAGTACATGCAGTTTAAAATTTATGCAATCAAAGCGATATTTGGATGAAAGACAATGCTGAAGATGGAATCAATATAGATCAGGTGAAAAAGTTCTAAACCGGATTTATGTTTTAATTTATTATGAAAGTTCATGCATTATCATAATTAGAAATGTACATCCTTCAGATAGGTTAAGAAACCTCTTAAAATTATGAAAAGTAGAATTTACACTGCAGTAGGGATGTGCTTGAAGTGAAGATAGGGATTAGAGACCTATGGCTGTCATATCAATAGTTGAAGGAACGCTTAACTTGCAACTCCTAGTAGAAGTAGACTTGTTTTATATAGGTAAGCTTCCTTTAATCTGACCCATTTAGCTAAAGAGATCCTAGTTCCTGCTTTAGCTTACCTCTAGATCCTTTGCTCTGATTAGGGGTTAAGCCTTTCCCCTTCATCAGAAAAGTTGCGAAGAAAAATTGAAAGCAGTACATTAATGGTTGCTGCATATGAAAAGAGGAAAAATGATAAAAAGAAAAATTATGATGAAAAATGAGATGAAAGAAAAATCAAATGACTTCAAATAAATCAGTTGTGGTCTCGAAATCACTTCTGATTTGAAAAGCGGGCTATATAAGGCGGATGTATGCTAGAGGGGAGTTAGTTTTTTGTATCTTAATGGCAAATGGTTAGGAGATGAGGATAGAGGGCTTATATAACATAAGCTTTACTTATGAACAGAGTTAATAGAAGAGTTAGTACGAACACTATTTGAATGACTTCTATAGTTTCCTTCTAAAACCTGTTTCCAATTCATGCATTGAAAGAAAAGGTTTAAATTCAAGTTTACATAATCTTATAAGTTTTCTTTGCTATTTGAAGATGTACTAATGATAGAAGCATTTTTTATATACAGGCAATTTGAATTTGAGTCATGAATAAGTTTCAAAAGAATTTGATATTGCTTTCTATGATCTACAGGTTGGCCCATCGAGGACGATGTGCAGGTTTGGCCGGGGCGAATGTCGGAAAGTTTTCAACTTGCCAGTTGATGACCAGAGAAAATGAAAATAACTTTATTGGTGAATTCTAACCTTTTATATCACTATTGATAAGTTGTTCTGGATTGAATTAACTACTTTTGAAGTGTTTGCAGGTACAGGAAATGATAAAGAATACATGTCCAAATTATGGTTTATTCTAAACTGCTCATATAATGTGTGTTTAGGCCATAGTAACATTGATTTATGGGTTTAAGACCCTAGGTTTACATTTATTCATATGTATTTAAGTTAGTAGCATTAATTCCTGGTTAATGTTAGGGTTTAACTAGGTATTCAATTGATTTTTCAAAGGGTTCTAATGGGTTTCTTATGGGTTTCAAATAGGTTTTCTAGGGTTTTACTATATTTAAAGGGTTAAAATCAATGTTATTTAAAAACATTAATATATAAAAATTACATATTTATTATTTAAAAATTAATCTATGCTATTATTAATGATTGTAAGCATATAAGTGCATTTAAATATTAAGGTTCTAATTAATTAAACCCTTACACTAAGCTTAAATTAAATGATTTATTTAAATAAGAAATATAGGCTAATTAAATTAAAATGGTAAATTAATTGGATAAATATCTAGTGGTCTATATGGATGCTAGAAAAAAGATTGGTATGTGAGTAATGTGGAATTAAAGTGAATTAAGGAGTGGTCTGAAAGGAAGATGCACTTAAAGTGAAAAAGTTGGTTGACAGAAAAGAGTGGAGAGAATTAGTAAAGATGAAAAGAGAGGTGAAAGTAAGTTGTGTGCATAAAGCTAATGAAAAGAGTGGTGATTAAGTGTGGGTTAAAGGATGGATGAGATCTTAAAGTAGAAACCAAAAGAGTGGTAATCTCATGACTCTCTGTGTGTATAAATATGTGGGCTTTGCTCCATATTGGGGGCCGAATGTTTTTTTTGCAGGCCATTTCATGTTTTGTTTCTGGCAGATATAATCTGAGGAAGGAGAATTACCATCTTCAGAACGACGTCCTGAAGGAGGAGGTAGCACACGGAATTGAGAGGTCATTTTTTATTGATCAATTCAGACATACATTCAGGAGGACTGTGGGAGAGGTGACACGCAGATATCTACGAAGGAAGGGAAATTTCAAACGCGGAAGCTCTGACGTTCGCAAGGGGCTGCATTCTCTGTTCACTGAATGCATCTGAAGATAGGGGAGAGGCTATGTGCGCAGCCACAAGGGAAGGAAAAGGACGACCACTGTAGCAGTTGTTTTGTTTAGAGGCTGAAAACAGAGAAAGAGGGAGGATATGCAGAGGATGAAGGGACGCTGAAACGGGAGGAAAAGGAAGAAGGCGCTGCTGCTCAGATTGTTGGCGGAGGAGGGGCTACACTGTGGATGAAGGAGGAGTGCACGACAATCTGGGAGAAGGCCAATTTGACGAACTTTTATGGCTGGAGCATGTACATATATTATAACATTGTGATGATCTACTGTGAGTATATACTACGCAGAAGGATGCGGACCGTATGAGTTCAAATGATTTTCTGTTTAAGATTTAATTAATTAAGACTTAAAACGCTACACTTATACTTTTTGATCCTTTCGTCTGCACGATTTAATCATGTTTGAGTGTTATGTTTTGACCCTGCTGCCTGAATTGAATAGCGACCGTTGCGTGAACTTCTCTTTCTAAGTTCAGAAGCTATTATCTGATTCATTGCAGGCAATGCTCTCATTTTTTTTTGAGTTTTATGTGATTACCAGCGTTATGAAATCTTCACGCAATCACACATAATCATTCTCACGGACAAGGTGTACTTTTCTGGTAGAAAAGGCTACAGAATGCGATATTATTATTTTACCGAAAGGAGCATCGAACGCTGATAAGTCTGAAGGAGGAGAAGACACTGATCTTAGAAAATGATCCGATGCACTCAATTGCCATGATTTTTACTAATCGTGGTTGCGCTTATGTTTGATGAACATGAATGTTGATTGAGAATGATTTTCTGACAAGAAATTGAGATTTATTTAATATGCTACGATCATCTTTGATGACACTGACAGGGCTGACAGAAATCTGAAGTCGTTTTATTTTCCTTTCTCTGACTAATTCTTACGTGCTATGATCTGACGAAAGAGTTTGTTACTGTCTTCGTCTTAATGTTTTTAATCATCAGTGGGTGTCATTATCTCCGCCTGCCTCAACTGACAACATGCATCTAGTCCAATCATTTACAAACGGAAGCCAGGTTTGAGTTGAGTCTCTTGTTTTGTCACATTCGATTTCTTTTGATGCTCCTACATACATACCTTGTGACAATTCAACATGTTTTGTACTAATGTTCTGCCTCTATTCAGTTTCGCTTTCAAATTCAATACTATAATACATTTTCCCAGATGAATTGGTTTATGTTGAGAAGTTGCTGAACATTGAGGATATGATGAACGTCGATTCTGATAATAGCAGACATTACCATCATATTTTGATTTGAAGCGATAACATGAAACTCTTAACTATCAAGGTGAGGTGATAAGTTAGCTAACGATCTGAAACGGCTTAGCATGATACAACTCGGTTAGGAGAATCCATACAAAGACATTTACAATGAAATCGGTTTTGTGTGAAGTAAGTTTGGAACATTGAATATGTGATTTTGGTTTGGTTGATGTTTTAAAAGGAATTGGATAAATCAGGCAAGACAAACACAGCTATTTTAGCCATCAAACCATCTAGAGACGTATTTAATCGACATTAAGATTAATTGAATCTATTTCATATCTCGCGATATTCAATATTATGGAATTACGGATATGTTTAGAAGCTACTTTTGAGTTCGAAAATTGAGATTTATACGGAAAAACAAGATTTGAATCTAGCTACATGTCTATAACTGAACAATTCACGTACAATTTACTTTAGATACATGTCTCTTTTGTATACAGATATTGTGGCACTTCGTAGGCCACCGTATATACATAAGAGGTAAGATAGTATACTTCAGACTAAAAATATATTTAAGTGAAGTTTCGAACATGAACCGACCATGCTGATTCTATTTGCTCTCTAAGTACAGTAAGAGTATTTCTTATCCGTTCTTATGGTTGGCATACAATTTATGATTACTTGAGTTGATTAGATACAACTTCTTTGAGTCTTCATATCACCTGAGCTTGCTCCAAGCACCCCGCGTGTGCTGAGGGATTTTTAGGGGCTGACTGATCCACCAGCCTTATGTCCGCAACTTCCCGACAACTTGGTGAACCCGACGTGAAGGAGCAGCATAGCAGCTCAGGGAAATCTGATATGCTTTCATCATGGACCCTTACCTAATAGAAAAAAGAGTATGGAAATTGATTGATGACCTCAAAATAGAGAAGAAAGAGTTTTGTGGTAAAGATGTTACTAGGTATATCAAGGAATACGAACATTTAGCTTATCAATATGGCATACCTAGGGATAGTTGGGTTTCCACCTTTAGGCGTATATCAAATGGAGATACCCGAGAGAGAATAAGCCTTATGTTGGGCTCGTCCACTATACCTTGGGATATTTTTAAGACCCAATTGCTACAAGAATTTTGTTTCGAGGATTCAACAAAAAGAAATCATGAAACGTTTCAAGCCTGGGTAAATACATCGAAACCAAAAGAGAACTTAATTGAGGGTTTTCAAGAGTTTGAAGAACAGTTTAGCGACTTACCTCAACAAGAACAAACTTATCTAGAGCCTTATAAAGTTATAAATTTTTTAACTATCCTTGATTACTCAATTCGAAAAGACCTAGAGCCTCTTTTAGAAGAAAACAATACCTCAAATGGCCTGACCAGTGATTGGACATATGTCCAAAAGCAAGTTCATCGACTTGCACTTAGATATGAACGCCAAAACCTCAAATATTTTCCTCTTTCTAAAAGCAACGATTCAGATTGTACTTATCAAAAGATAAATGAAGAAAACAAATTTGAAATTACAAACAATGAATTAGATGATGCTACACCAATGATGAATGATGAAAACCAAATTACAATTTCAGAACACAAAACATTATTCAAACATGAGTGTGAATATGAGAAACCTTTGTTTGATTCTTCTAAAAGTCTTCCCAAATTATTCATTGAAGAAGTGAGTGATGTAAGTGGTAAAGAAATCCCACTCATCACAATAGCTTCTCCTAAAATTATTACTCACATTGATTCTTCATATAAGGAAGAACAATATGAGAAAATTATAAACAATGATATTTATACATTTGAAAAATATGAATTGAAGGGTTTCAAGATAAATGAACACTTGTTTTGTATTGATGATGTTCATATTGGTTTTTCTAATCAAAATTTTGAGTGCTTTGATGCAGGTCAAGCAAGAATGGAGGATTTAATATTTCAGTGGAATATTATGAAAGCCACAAAGTTTGACTTACTATTGCTTTGGTTTTTATAGATGGACTATCGAGAAATATTATCTTGGATTGCTACCTTTTGTATAAGTTTGCTAATAATTATGTTTCTCACAAGATTTTTGAGTTGAGTTATTTTTCAGGATTAGCATGAAGATTGGGGGCTGATTGATGAACTAAGCTTTTCTTCAAAAATAGACTATGAGAGATTGAAGATAGTACATGCAGTTTAAAATTTATGCAATCAAAGCGATATTTGGATGAAAGACAATGCTGAAGATGGAATCAATATAGATCAGGTGAAAAAGTTCTAAACCGGATTTATGTTTTAATTTATTATGAAAGTTCATGCATTATCATAATTAGAAATGTACATTCTTCAGATAGGTTAAGAAACCTCTTAAAATTATGAAAAGTAGAATTTACACTGCAGTAGGGATGTGCTTGAAGTGAAGATAGGGATTAGAGACCTATGGCTGTCATATGAATAGTTGAAGGAACGCTTAACTTGCAACTCCTAGTAGAAGTAGAATTGTTTTATATAGGTAAGCTTCCTTTAATCTGACCCATTTAGCTAAAGAGATCCTAGTTCCTGCTTTAGCTTACCTCTAGATCCTTTGCTCTGATTAGGGGTTAAGCCTTTCCCCTTCATCAAAAAAGTTGCGAAGAAAAATTGAAAGCAGTACATTAATGGTTGCTGCATATGAAAAGAGGAAAAATGATAAAAAGAAAAATTATGATGAAAAATGAGATGAAAGAAAAATCAAATGATTTCAAATAAATCAGTTGTGGTCTCGAAATCACTTCTGATTTGAAAAGCGGGCTATATAAGGCGGATGTATGCTAGAGGGGAGTTAGTTTTTTGTATCTTAATGGCAAATGGTTAGGAGATGAGGATAGAGGGCTTATATAACATAAGCTTTACTTATGAACAGAGTTAATAGAAGAGTTAGTACGAACACTATTTGAATGACTTCTATAGTTTCCTTCTAAAACCTGTTTCCAATTCATGCATTGAACGAAAAGGTTTAAATTCAAGTTTACATAATTTTATAAGTTTTCTTTGCTATTTGAAGATGTACTAATGATAGAAGCATTTTTTATATACAGGCAATTTGAATTTGAGTCATGAATAAGTTTTAAAAGAATTTGATATTGCTTTCTATGATCTGCAGGTTGGCCCATCGAGGACGATGTGCAGGTTTGGCCGGGGCGAATGTCGGAAAGTTTTCAACTTTCCAGTTGATGACCAGAGAAAATGAAAATAACTTTATTGGTGAATTCTAACCTTTTATATCACTATTGATTAGTTGTTGTGGATTGAATTAACTACTTTTGAAGTGTTTGCAGGTACAAGAAATGATAAAGAATACATGTTCAAATTATGGTTTATTCTAAACTGCTCATATAATGTGTGTTTAGGCCATAATAACATTGATTTATGGGTTTAAGACCCTGGGTTTACATTTATTCATATGTATTTAAGTTAGTAGCATTAATTCCTGGTTAATGTTAGGGTTTAACTAGGTATTCAATTGATTTTTCAAAGGGTTCTAATGGGTTTCTTATGGGTTTCAAATAGGTTTTCTAGGGTTTTACTATATTTAAAGGGTTAAAATGAATGTTATTTAGAAACATTAATATATAAAAATTACATATTTATTATTTAAAAATTAATCTATGCTATTATTAATGATTGTAAGCATATAAGTGCATTTAAATATTAATGTTCTAATTAATTAAACCATTACACTAAGCTTAAATTAAATGATTTATTTAAATAAGAAATATAGGCTAATTAAATTAAAATGGTAAATTAATTGGATAAATATCTAGTGGTCTATATGGATGCTAGAAAAAAGAATGGTATGTGAGTAATGTGGAATTAAAGTGAATTAAGGAGTGGTCTGAAAGGAAGATGCACTTAAAGTGAAAAAGTTGGTTGACAGAAAAGAGTGGAGAGAATTAGTAAAGATGAAAAGAGAGGTGAAAGTAAGTTGTGTGCATAAAGCTAATGAAAAGAGTGGTGATTAAGTGTGGGTTAAAGGATGGATGAGATCTTAAAGTAGAAACCAAAAGAGTGGTAATCTCATGACTCTCTGTGTGTATAAATATGTGGGCTTTGCTCCAATTGGGGGCCGAATGTTTTTTTTTTTGCAGGCCATTTCATGTTTTGTTTCTGGCAGATATAATCTGAGGAAGGAGAATTACCATCTTCAGAACGACGTCCTGAAGGAGGAGATAGCACACGGAAATGAGAGGTCATTTTTTATTGATCAATTCAGACATACATTCAGGAGGACTGCGGGAGAGGTGACACGCAGATATCTACGAAGGAAGGGAAATTCTCAAACGCGGAAGCTCTGACGTTCGCAAGGGGCTGCATTCTCTGTTCACTGAATGCATCTGAAGATAGGGGAGAGGCTACGTGCGCAGCCACGGGGGAAGGAAAAGGACGACCACTGTAGCAGTTGTTTTGTTTAGAGGCTGAAATCAGAGAAAGAGGGAGGATATGCAGAGGATGAAGGGACGCTGAAACGGGAGGAAAAGGAAGAAGGCGCTGCTGCTCAGATTGTTGGCGGAGGAGGGGCTACACTGTGGATGAAGGAGGAGTGCACGACAATCTGGGAGAAGGCCAATTTGACGAACTTTTATGGCTGGAGCATGTACATCTATTATAACATTGTGATGATCTACTATGAGTATATACTACGCAGAAGGATGCGGACCGTATGAGTTCAAATGATTTTCTGTTTAAGATTTAATTAATTAAGACTTAAAACGCTACACTTATACTTTTTGATCCTTTCGTGTGCACGATTTAATCATGTTTGAGTGTTATGTTTTGACCCTGCTGCCTGAATTGAATAGCGACCGTTGCTTGAACTTCTCTTTCTAAGTTCAGAAGTTATTATCTGATTCATTGCCGGCAATGCTCTCATTTTTTTTTGAGTTTTATGTGATTACCAACGTTGACAGAAATTTGAAGTTGTTTTATTTTCCTTTCTTTGACTAATTCTTACGTGCTATGATCTGACGAAAGAGTTTGTTACTGTCTTCGTCTTAATGTTTGGGGTGTTATTATCTCCGCCTGCCTCAACTGACAACATGCATCTAGTCCAATCATTTACAAACGGAAGCCAGGTTTGAGTTGAGTCTCTTGTTTTGTCACATTCGATTTCTTTTGATGCTCCTACATACATACCTTGTGACAATTCAACACGTTTTGTACTAATGTTCTGCCTCTATTCAGTTTCGCTTTCAAATTCAATACTATAATACATTTTCCTAGATGAATTGGTTTATGTTGAGAAGTTGCTGAACATTGAGGATATGATGAACGTTGATTCTGATAATAGCAGACATTACCATCATATTTTGATTTGAAGCGATAACATGAAACTCTTAACTATCAAGGTGAGGTGATAAGTTAGCTAACGATCTGAAACAGCTTAGCATGATACAACTCGGTTAGGAGAATCCATACAAAGACATTTACAATGAAATCGGTTTTGTTTGAAGTAAGTTTGGAACATTGAATATGTGATTTTGGTTTGGTTGATGTTTTAAAAGGAATTGGATAAATCACGCAAGACAAACACAGCTATTTTAGCCATCAAACCATCTAGAGACGTATTTAATCGACATTAAGATTAATTGAATCTATTTCATATCTCACGATATTCAATATTATGGAATTACGGATATGTTTAGAAGCTACTTTTGAGTTCGAAAATTGAGATTTATACAGAAAAACAAGATTTGAATCTAGCTACATGTCTATAACTGAACAATTCACGTACAATTTACTTTAGATACATGTCTCTTTTGTATACAGATATTGTGGCACTTCGTAGGCCACCGTATATACATAAGAGGTAAGATAGTATACTTCAGACTAAAAATATATTTAACTGAAGTTTCGAACATGAACCGACCATGCTGATTCTATTTGCTCTCTAAGTACAGTAAGAGTATTTCTTATCCGTTCTTATGGTTGGCATACAATTTATGATTACTTGAGTTGATTAGATACAACTTCTTTGAGTCTTCATATCACCTGAGCTTGCTCCAAGCACCCTACGTGTGCCGAGGGATTTAGGGGCTGACTGATCCACCAGCCTTGTGTCCGCAACTTCCCGACAACTTGGTGAACCCGACGTGAAGGAGCGGCATAGCAGCTCAGGGAAATCTGATATGCTTTCATCATGGACCCTTACCTAATAGAAAAAAGAGTATGGAAATTGATTGATGACCTCAAAATAGAGAAGAAAGAGTTTTGTGGTAAAGATGTTACTAGGTATATCAAGGAATACGAACATTTAGCTTATCAATATGGCATACCTAGGGATAGTTGGGTTTCCACCTTTAGGCATATATCAAATGGAGATACCCGAGAGAGAATAAGCCTTAGGTTGGGCTCGTCCACTATACCTTGGGATATTTTTAAGACCCAATTGCTACAAGAATTTTGTTTCGAGGATTCAACAAAAAGAAATCATGAAACATTTCAAGCCTGGGTAAATACATCGAAACCAAAAGAGAACTTAATTGAGGGTTTTCAAGAGTTTGAAGAACAGTTTAGCGACTTACCTGAGCAAGAACAAACTTATCTAGAGCCTTATAAAGTTATAAATTTTTTAACTATCCTTGATTACTCAATTCGAAAAGACCTAGAGCCTCTTTTAGAAGAAAACAATACCTCAAATGGCCTGACCAGTGATTGGACATATGTCCAAAAGCAAGTTCATCGACTTGCACTTAGATATGAATGCCAAAACCTCAAATATTTTCCTCTTTCTAAAAGCAACGATTCAGATTGTACTTATCAAAAGATAAATGAAGAAAACAAATTTGAAATTACAAACAATGAATTAGATGATGCTACACCAATGATGAATGATGAAAACCAAATTACAATTTCAGAACACAAAACATTAAACAAACATGAGTGTGAATATGAGAAACCTTTGTTTGATTCTTCTAAAAGTCTTCCCAAATTATTCATTGAAGAAGTGAGTGATGTAAGTGGTAAAGAAATCCCACTCATCACAATAGCTTCTCCTAAAATTATTACTCACATTGATTCTTCATATAAGGAAGAACAATATGAGAAAATTATAAACAATGATATTTATACATTTGAAAAATATGAATTGAAGGGTTTCAAGATAAATGAACACTTGTTTTGTATTGATGATGTTCATATTGGTTTTTCTAATCAAAATTTTGAGTGCTTTGATGCAGGTCAAGCAAGAATGGAGGATTTAATATTTCAGTGGAATATTATGAAAGCCACAAAGTTTGACTTACTATTGCTTTGGTTTTTACAGATGGACTATCGAGAAATATTATCTTGGATTGCTACCTTTTGTATAAGTTTGCTAATAATTATGTTTCTCACAAGATTTTTGAGTTGAGTTATTTTTCAGGATTAGCATGAAGATTGGGGGCTGATTGATGAACTAAGATTTTCTTCAAAAATAGACTATGAGAGATTGAAGATAGTACATGCAGTTTAAAATTTATGCAATCAAAGCGATATTTGGATGAAAGACAATGCTGAAGATGGAATCAATATAGATCAGGTGAAAAAGTTCTAAACCGGATTTATGTTTTAATTTATTATGAAGTTCATGCATTATCATAATTAGAAATGTACATTCTTCAGATAGGTTAAGAAACCTCTTAAAATTATGAAAAGTAGAATTTACACTGCAGTAGGGATGTGCTTGAAGTGAAGATAGGGATTAGAGACCTATGGCTGTCATATGAATAGTTGAAGGAACGCTTAACTTGCAACTCCTAGTAGAAGTAGACTTGTTTTATATAGATAAGCTTTCTTTAATTTGACCCATTTAGCTAAAGAGATCCTAGTTCCTGCTTTAGCTTACCTCTAGATCCTTTGCTCTGATTAGCGGTTAAGCCTTTCCCCTTCATCAAAAAAGTTGCGCAGAAAAATTGAAAGCAGTACATTAATGGTTGCTGCATATGAAAAGAGGAAAAATGATAAAAAGAAAAACTATGATGAAAAATGAGATGAAAGAAAAATCAAATGATTTCAAATAAATCAGTTGTGGTCTCGAAATCACTTCTGATTTGAAAAGCGGGCTGTATAAGGCGGATGTATGCTAGAGGGGAGTTAGTTTTTTGTATCTTAATGGCAAATGGTTAGGAGATGAGGATAGAGGGCTTATATAACATAAGCTTTACTTATGAACAGAGTTAATAGAAGAGTTAGTACAAACACTATTTGAATGACTTCTATAGTTTACTTCTAAAACCTGTTTCCAATTCATGCATTGAACGAAAAGGTTTAAATTCAAGTTTACATAAATTTATAAGTTTTCTTTGCTATTTGAAGATGTACTAATGATAGAAGCATTTTTTATATACAGGCAATTTGAATTTGAGTCATGAATAAGTTTCAAAAGAATTTGATATTGCTTTCTATGATCTGCAGGTTGGCCCATCGAGGACGATGTGCAGGTTTGGCCGGGGCGAATGTCGAAAAGTTTTCAACTTTCCAGTTGATGACCAGAGAAAATGAAAATAACTTTATTGGTGAATTCTAACCTTTTATATCACTATTGATTAGTTGTTCTGGATTGAATTAACTACTTTTGAAGTGTTTGCAGGTACAGGAAATGATAAAGAATACATGTTCAAATTATGGTTTATTCTAAACTGCTCATATAATGTGTGTTTAGGCCATAGTAACATTGATTTATGGGTTTAAGACCCTAGGTTTACATTTATTATTGTATTTAAGTTAGTAGCATTAATTCCTGGTTAATGTTAGGGTTTAACTAGGTATTCAATTGATTTTTCAAAGGGTTCTAATGGGTTTCTTATGGGTTTCAAATAGGTTTTCTAGGGTTTTACTATATTTAAAGGGTTAAAATCAATGTTATTTAAAAACATTAATATATAAAAATTACATATTTATTATTTAAAAATTAATCTATGCTATTATAAATAAAGCTAATGAAAAGAGTGGTGATTAAGTGTGGGTTAAAGGATGGATGAGATCTTAAAGTAATAACCAAAAGAGTGGTAATCTCATGACTCTCTGTGTGTATAAATATGTGGGCTTTGCTCCATATTGGGGGCCGAATGTTTTTTTTGCAGGCCATTTCATGTTTTGTTTCTGGCAGATATAATCTGAGGAAGGAGAATTGCCATCTTCAGAATGACGTCCTGAAGGAGGAGGTAGCACACGGAATTGAGAGGTCATTTTTTATTGATCAATTCAGACATACATTCAGGAGGACTGCGGGAGAGGTGACACGCAGATATCTACGAAGGAAGTCGCTAAACTGTTCTTCAAACTCTTGAAAACCCTCAATTAAGTTCTCTTTTGGTTTCGATGTATTTACCCAGGCTTGAAACGTTTCATGATTTCTTTTTGTTGAATCCTCGAAACAAAATTCTTGTAGCAATTGGGTCTTAAAAATATCCCAAGGTATAGTGGACGAGCCCAACCTAAGGCTTATTCTCTCTCGGGTATCTCCATTTGATATACGCCTAAAGGTGGAAACCCAACTATCGCTAGGTATGCCATATTGATAAGCTAAATGTTCGTATTCCTTAATATACCTAGTAACATCTTTACCACAAAACTCTTTCTTCTCTATTTTGAGGTCATCAATCAATTTCCATACTCTTTTTTCTATTAGGTAAGGGTCCATGATGAAAGCATATCAGATTTCCCTGAGCTGCTATGCCGCTCCTTCACGTCGGGTTCACCAAGTTGTCGGGAAGTTGCGGACATAAGGCTGGTGGATCAGTCAGCCCCTAAATCCCTCGGCACACGCGGGGTGCTTGGAGCAAGCTCAGGTGATATGAAGACTCAAAGAAGTTGTATCTAATCAACTCAAGTAATCATAAATTGTATGCCAACCATAAGAACGGATAAGAAATACTCTTACTGTACTTAGAGAGCAAATAGAATCAGCATGGTCGGTTCATGTTCGAAACTTCAGTTAAATATATTTTTAGTCTGAAGTATACTATCTTACCTCTTATGTATATACGGTGGCCTACGAAGTGCCACAATATCTGTATACAAAAGAGACATGTATCTAAAGTAAATTGTACGTGAATTGTTCAGTTATAGACATGTAGCTAGATTCAAATCTTGTTTTTCCGTATAAATCTCAATTTTCGAACTCAAAAGTAGCTTTTAAACATATCCGTAATTCCATAATATTGAATATCGCGAGATATGAAATAGATTCAATTAATCTTAATGTCGATTAAATACGTCTCTACATGGTTTGATGGCTAAAATAGCTGTGTTTGTCTTGCCTGATTTATCCAATTCCTTTTAAAACATCAACCAAACCAAAATCACATATTCAATGTTCCAAACTTACTTCACACAAAACCGATTTCATTGTAAATGTCTTTGTATGGATTCTCCTAACCGAGCTGTATCATGCTAAGCTGTTTCAGATCGTTAGCTAACTTATCACCTCACCTTGATAGTTAAGAGTTTCATGTTATCGCTTCAAATCAAAATATGATGGTAATGTCTGCTATTATCAGAATCGACGTTCATCATATCCTCAATGTTCACCAACTTCTCAACATAAACCAATTCATCTGGGAAAATGTATTATAGTATTGAATTTGAAAGCGAAACTGAATAGAGGCAGAACATTAGTACAAAACGTGTTGAATTGTCAGAAGGTATGTATGTAGGAGCATCAAAAGAAATCGAATGTGACAAAACAAGAGACTCAACTCAAACCTGGCTTCCGTTTGTAAATGATTGGACTAGATGCATGTTGTCAGTTGAGGCAGGTGGAGATAATGACACCCACTGATGATTAAAAACATTAAGACGAAGACAGTAACAAACTCTTTCGTCAGATCATAGCACGTAAGAATTAGTCAGAGAAAGGAAAATAAAACTACTTCAGATTTTTGTCAGGCCTGTAAGTGTCATCAGAGATGATCGTAGCATATTAAATAAATCTCAATTTCTTGTCAGAAAATCATTCTCAATCAACATTCATGTTCATCAAACATAAGCGCAACCACGATTAGTAAAAATCATGGCAATTGAGTGCATCGGATCATTTTCTAAGATCAGTGTCTTCTCCTCCTTCAGACTTATCAACGTTCGATGCTCCTTTCGGTAAAATAATAATATCGCATTCTGTAGCCTTTTCTACCAGAAAAGTACGCCTTGTCCGTGAGAATGATTATGTATGATTGCGTGAAGATTTCATAACGCTGGTAATCACATAAAACTCAAAAAAAAATGAGAGCATTGCCGGCAATGAATCAGATAATAGCTTCTGAACTTAGAAAGAGAAGTTCAAGCAACGGTCGCTATTCAATTCAGGCAGCAGGGTCAAAACATAACACTCAAACATGATTAAATCGTGTAGACGAAAGGATCAAAAAGTATAAGTGTAGCGTTTTAAGTCTTAATTAATTAAATCTTAAACAGAAAATCATTTGAACTCATACGGTCCGCATCCTTCTGCGTAGTATATACTCACAGTAGATCATCACAATGTTATAATAGATGTACATGCTCCAGCCATAAAAGTTCGTCAAATTGGCCTTCTCCCAGATTGTCGTGCACTCCTCCTTCATCCACAGTGTAGCCCCTCCTCCGCCAACAATCTGAGCAGCAGCGCCTTCTTCTTTTTCCTCCCGTTTCAGCGTCCCTTCATCCTCTGCATATCCTCCCTCTTTCTCTGATTTTAGCCTCTAAACAAAACAACTGCTACAGTGGTCGTCCTTTTCCTTCCCCCGTGGCTGCGCACGTAGCCTCTCCCCTATCTTCAGATGCATTCAGTGAACAGAGAATGCAGCCCCTTGCGAACGTCAGAGCTTCCGCATTTGAGAATTTCACTTCCTTCGTAGATATCTGCGTGTCACCTCTCCCGCAGTCCTCCTGAATGTATGTCTGAATTGATCAATAAAAAATGACCTCTCAATTCCGTGTGCTACCTCCTCCTTCAGGACGTCGTTCTGAAGATGGTAATTCTCCTTCCTCAGATTATATCTGCCTGAAACAAAACATGAAATGGCCTGCAAAAAAAACATTCGGCCCCCAATATGGAGCAAAGCCCACATATTTATACACACAGAGAGTCATGAGATTACCACTCTTTTGGTTTCTACTTTAAGATCTCATCCATCCTTTAACCCACACTTAATCACCACTCTTTTCATTAGCTTTATGCACACAACTTACTTTCACCTCTCTTTTCATCTTTACTAATTCTCTCCACTCTTTTCTGTCAACCAACTTTTTCACTTTAAGTGCATCTTCCTTTCATACCACTCCTTAATTCACTTTAATTCCACATTACTCACATACCATTCTTTTTTCTAGCATCCATATAGACCACAGATATTTATCCAATTAATTTACCATTTTAATTTAATTAGCCTATATTTCTTATTTAAATAAATCATTTAATTTAAGCTTAGTGTAAGGGTTTAATTAATTAGAACCTTAATATTTAAATGCACTTATATACTTACAATCATTAATAATAGCATAGATTAATTTTTAAATAATAAATATGTAATTTTTATATATTAATGTTTTTAAATAACATTGATTTTAACCCTTTAAATATAGTAAAACCCTAGAAAACCTATTTGAAACCCATAAGAAACCCATTAGAACCCTTTGAAAAATCAATTGAATACCTAGTTAAACCCTAACATTAACCGGGAATTAATGCTACTAACTTAAATACATATGAATAAATGTAAACCTAGGGTCTTAAACCCATAAATCAATGTTACTATGGCCTAAACACACATTATATGAGCAGTTTAGAATAAACCATAATTTGAACATGTATTCTTTATCATTTCCTGTACCTGCAAACACTTCAAAAGTAGTTAATTCAATCCAGAACAACTAATCAATAGTGATATAAAAGGTTAGAATTCACCAATAAAGTTATTTTCATTTTCTCTGGTCATCAACTGGAAAGTTGAAAAATTTCCGACACCGCAAACCCTCACACATCATCGCCAATAAAAGCAACAATCCCAGCATCAAAGTTTGGAGACCTAAACCCCATGTCAAACCCCCTGACCCACCTCTGTAAATCCTTCCCCTTTGATGTAGGTGCATTCTGAGAACATTGCACAACCAAAGTATGCATCTAGAGTGAACCCTAACCTACTAACCCACTTGTACACACATCACAAACACTTCACCTACTAACCTCTAACCACTCGGAATGTCACGTTGGTATTGTGGAGGGAACACCATAACATCCTGTTTCCAATGCAATGCTAATGTGCCTCTCTCTTCTTCTAGTAGATAAGCATCAGCAACTACAAGCACTCTCATGGCAGAAGCAACAGGTCCGAGCTCACAGGCAGGAATAATTACTGCAGGAATTGATGTGGATAGTCTACCTGTTGATGTGCCACCAACTGAACGACCTGTGGAGCTGCAACACCTTCAGTAGATCCCAGTACCGGATCCACCCACAGGGATCACAGAAAGAGTCCATGCCAATTCCCATTGGTTCAATGGCATGCCAGGCCCATTAGGAGAGGCCAAGTATATATGGGAGTCTAAGTGCGAGTATGACAGATCTTGGGTCAGATTCCAATTCTTCTCCAAGGAGTTTGAGACTCTACAAAACACACAGGATCTTCAGACCATATGGCAACGGGTAGGGCTAGCTGAGTACTTCGAGGCACCTTTACCCAAACCAAACCTCCTCCGATGCTATTATCTGGTCTCAACATTACAGGCTAATGCAGAAAAGGACAAACCAGGATCCTTTGTTCTTCCTTCCTTGCTGGGCAACAACGAGTTAAAGAGGTTTGAACTTACCTTGGAGTTGGTGAGCTCTGCTTTGAATATGCACAACACACATGTACCTTCTGAGAAGGATGCTCTCGTTCCTACTAACATGAAGGATAGGAAACTACTGAAGCTTAAAGATATGGCAGCACTCACACCAAACGTGTCCATCCCTCTCCGTATGTGCATGCAACATTTTGCTTTCCCCGGTCAAGACCGCTTCACACAACCGCACAAAAGAATTTGGTTCGCTCTCTACTTAGCAGAGACAGGTGCTTTACCAATCAAGCTTCCTGTATGGATTATAGAGCAATTGTATGAAGCAAATAAAAGGTCTTCTAGGAAATTAGTGGTGAACGGTTGCTGTGCAATCACACACATTATTTACCAGTGCCTAGCATACGATGTTCCCATTGAACGTGCCTTAACTTGGGCACAATTACAAATGTTTAAGAAGCTCAAGACGTCCACACATCAATCCAAGCGCATGAGGGGTTCGATCCCTTGTGTCCAGACACGGGAAGTTCTGACTACTCCTGAAGTGTCGCCACGAGGGGAGGCCACTGTACCTCCCTTTACCATTAGAATACCCAGGTCTGGATCTGAAACTACAACACAAGCAGCCCCTTCGGCTCCTCCTGCTCCATCTGAATTTGAATTTGCTACAACTGGAGATGCTGAAGGGATGGATCCACATGACTTCGAAGCATTCTTACAAAGTACACAACTCTCTGATGTAGAGTTTTATTCAGATACAGAAGAACAAGGCACATCTTCACAAAGAAGGAGAAAAGCCACAGAAAGTCACCATGTACATTGGGGTGACGATCAGCAAGGTCAACAACAAGGACACCTAGAAGAAGAAGGAGCATACGAAGAGGAGACCACTGAAGCCCCATCTTATACAGCAGAACTCCGAAGGCTGTATCAAATCATGGAACGAGTGCGCTCACAACAACTGCTCACCAAATAGAGTAGTAGGGTACTCATGACTCAGCTGTTGGAAGAAGCAGGAGTTGATTCAGAATATAGTGAAGGTCTCTTATTAATGGCAGAGACATATGGGGTAGTAGAAGCAGTTCGGACCGCCATTAGGAGGTCTCCAGTTCAATATGATCCATGAAGATTCCAAACACGACCACGGTCAGGTAAAAATATCCAGATCCCCATTACAACGGCAGAAGGGCCAATTATTACATCCGAACCCATCGGGACAACCTCCCAAGCAACAGAAACCACTAGCCAAGAGCACCTAGTCACCCATGAGGAATCCACCGAGCCACTACCACCCACACCCCCACCATCGCCTCCTAGAGCAGAAGCAGTGGAGATCACCTCGACCACTCAACCCACTAAACAAACCTTCCTCTTCCGTACTCCCATCTCTAACCTTATTCTCCACCTCTGATAACCCAATCTATGAGGCAACCATCATCACTACACAATCCACTGAATTGCTCATAGAGCCTGCCCTAGGAAAAACATCCCCCATGCCCTCAGCCATATGTCATCCTGACTCTAGATCCATATTCATGGGTTTCCCTACTACCACACCACCCTTCATCACCTCCCCGCCTCTACGACCTCAATCCCCAACCCCCATCAACCCACTTCTCCAATCCCTCTATGCCTTTCTTGCTAGAACGTTTCAACCTAGGTCTCAACCATTCCCTTTATTTTCAGCTCCCCACCCCACTTCTCATCTATTCACCACTTTCACACACCCACCACCTACCATTCCAATGTATATGGTAGACACTGCACTTGCTTCCACTCTTGAAAGCATGGACATTTCACCACCCATGGCACCTCCCCCTCCCCCCACACTTCCACCTTCTCCCATTCCCCCTCCACCAAGTTCACCCACACACACATCTCCATTAGACACATCATTCACGCTTCCCATTCCCCAATCCCCTCCCCATGCATTCTCCATTGTACAAACAACACCACCATCTATAGGCAATGCATTGGACACCATGCTAGCATGTATTTCACAGTTAAGGACAGCGTACAATCAACTCCAGCAACATAACACACAACTGCAAGAGCACTCGGAGGTGCTACAAAATCGTCTTGCTGTAGTAGAAGAGGAGAATGCTCGCCTCCATACACAATTCCAAACTTTACAAGAGGCTCATAGTGTATTGGAAGTACAGTTGCAAAACACAGACCAAGAAGCAATACAAGTGGTAGAAGGCCATCTCAAAACACAACTAGAACGCAATTCAAGACTTCAACGAAATATGGCACTTCTTAGAAGACACCTTGCAGCTGCTCACGAGGAGAATCGACGCCTACAGCAACAGAACCAAGAGAACTTAGAAGCAGCCATCGAAAGCACACCAGGGCCACCAATCAGTCCATCAAAGTTTCAAGCAGTTGTTGGAGATAGACGTCTGCGGAAGCACACGAACAGCACAAGGAAGAAGAAGAAGCTTGGAGCACAAACACACAATACTGAATGTATTACTAGAGAATGTACAAAGATAAGTAGCCCATTAGGGCAATAGGCGTATATACAAGCCGGGGGAAAAAACCTCCTAAAGAGGGAAAAAAAGTACCCCGACAGTCCTAGAGTGTTCACACACATCACTACCTAAATATATCAACAAATCCCCCCTGGGAGTGATGCGGTGAACAAGGAGCTAGCACTCATGTATAAGGAAGTGCCAAGCTATGTGGAAATCACTCCACAAAAGGAAGTAAGCCCAAAGCTTTGCGGAAAGCTTCAAACTTCTCCCTAGGCAGAGCCTTCGTGAAAAGGTCTGCAATGTTCTCTTGCGTGGGCACATATGCCAAGCTGATCTCCCCAACAGAGAACCTCTCCCTGACATAGTGATAATGCACCTCAATGTGCTTAGTGCGAGCATGGAACACAGGGTTCCTCGCAACTGCCAATGCGCTCTGACTGTCAGTGAAGATGGTGGTGGCAGAAGACTGGCCAACACCCAAATCAGCCATAAGGCGTCTGAGCCACACACACTCAACAGTCGCTGTGAAAGCTGCCCTATACTCAGCCTCACAACTGGAAGTGGCCACAGTAGGCTGCTTCTTGCTCAACCAAGATATACATGAGCTAAACAAGCATGAAGCAAAAACCATTGGTGGACACACGAGTGTCATAGCAACCAGCCCAATCTGAGTCAGAAAAAGCATGCAAATCTGGCGGTAGTGATCCCCCCTTGGGATAAAACAACCCAAGTAGCCGAGTACCACTCAAGTAGCGAAAGATGCGCTTAACCGCTTTCCAATGCGTGACTCCTGGGCAATGCATAAACCTGCTCATCTGTGAGACAGCAAACTGAATATCTGGCCGAGTAATGCATAAGTAAATCAAGCATCCAACAGCCTGCTGATAGAGAACAACATCAAATGCATCTCCAGCATCATGAAGACTCAATCGTAAACCTGTCTCCATAGGAGTGGCAATAGGCTTATAGTCTTCAAGGCCAAAACGCTGCCATAATGTGTCAATATATTTCGTTTGACACAAAGCCATTCCACCATCAACGTGCATAAACTGAATGCCCAAATAGTGATGCAAATGCCCCAAATCAGACATCTCAAATGAGGCATGCAAATCAGCCTTAAAATCAGCAATATGTTTCTCAATAGGACCAGTGAGCAGCATGTCATCAACATAGACAACAATGATCAGAAGCACATCATTAGCACGTTTAACATATAAGGTGCTTTCAGTTGGACTGTTCTCAAAACCATGTGCAATCAGATAGGCATGTATCTTCTCATACCAAGCACGTGGTGCTTGCTTTAAACCATATAATGCCTTCTTTAACCCGCAAACCTGGTTTTCATGCCCTTTCTTCACAAAGCCATGGGGCTGAAAAACATACACTTCTTCATGCAAGTCACCATTCAGAAATGCTGTTTTAATGTCCAACTGATGTACATTCCAACCATGATGGGCTGCAAGTGCACAAATGCTCCGAACAGTAGTCATACGGCATGTAGGTGCAAAGGTCTCATCAAAATCAATGCCTCTTTCCTGCGCATAACCCTTTGCAACAAGCCTAGCCTTATACCTGTCAACGGTACCATCAGGTTTACGCTTCAGCTTGTATACCCACTTAGTGCCAATGGCCTTCTTGCCAGGAGGCAAGTCACATAAGGACCATGTACCATTCTTCATTATAGCATCATATTCAGATTGCATAGCAGCCATCCAATTTTTTGAATTCTGTGCTTCATCAAAAGAAACAGGCTCATTCTCATCACAGAGACTAGATGCAGCCATAGCATAGCAATCTGATGCAAAGGAGGCACTATGAGAGCTTGAACGAGTACGATATGACAAAGGTGCATCTAATTTGCTGTCACGCAAAGTCTGCACCAGCCATTTTGGCATAGTTTTTGCCTGCTCAATATCAGCTCTCTCATCAGCAAGTGCATCATGTAAATCTACATCAGAAATGGAATGATCTGCATCATCATATGAAACCTGCAAAGGCTGAGAAGTTGCCTCATTAGGACCAGCACTAGCCTGTCCACCTGTAAAAAGAGGCATCAAAGTATTATACATGTCTTTGGAGCTAACAGATGTCTCCTTAGTACATGAAAGCAATGGCTGAATAACATCTTCCACAAAGACAACATCACGGCTAACCAGAATGCGTTTAGTCTGTGGATGAGTCTATGAGCTTATACAGCCCACGACATAAAATGCCAGAAGCAATAATCACATCGCCATTTGAGAGATCATGGATTGTACACCTGTCATCAACGAATTTCACAACCAAGCCAATCTTGGCTAATGCAGAAACTGATAACAGGTTCTTTTTGATCCTTGGCACAAATAAAGCATCTGACAAAGTGAAAGAACTACCATCAGCAGTAGTCAAAATGATCTTACCAACTCCCATAACAGGATAAGAGGAGTTATTGGCGCATGTGACAGTATTCCCTGTAGGGGCAGGCTCGAGTGAAGAGAAGAAACTGCGCTGCGAGGTAATATGTTTGGTCGCCCCATTATCAAAGTACCAAACATCTGAGTCTACTGCAGACATGCACTGATCATGAGAAGATGGGTCAAAACTGCAGACAGTAGTAAACGCCCATTCTTCTTCCTGCACAAGATTTGCAGACTCTGTTTTTGGTGTAGAGGCCTCTGCAACAACCATTCCGGCCTCTTTCTTCTTTGCCTCTTTAGCAACCAGTTTTGGACAGTTCTTTATAATATGATCATTTCCTTTACAGTACTTGCAGAACAATTTCTGCTTTTCTGATTTCTTTTCATCTTTATCCTGGTTCTTCGTGGTGGTATTTAGGGGTGAAAAGATTTCTGAGGGGTATATATTACATGGCTTGAGGGTTGAGTAATGATACACTGTTTGGCTACCCAAATCTGCATGGGTGTGGGTCGATTCATAAGGTACTTATTGGCGATCCAAATCTGTCCAATGTTCATACTCATAGAAGAAGGTTGAGAAGACTTTGGATACTGCCTTTGATTTTACTAAAACTTTGTCTTATCCTTGTCTGCATTGTTGCAAACTGTCGATGGTTTTTGTCCTTTTGGCACCCATATTTGTCTCGTGCCTCTTGCTTTGTGATACTGATACTACTTTCCTCCTTGTGTCATCTGATATTGCCGTCGGTTTGGGTTCCTCCATTGTCGTTGACTCCTTTGTGGTTGAGGTTGAGAGGTCAGATGGACATTCTGCTTTGGAAATAAAGGGAGGTCCAACACTTGCGGAACCTGCCCATTAGGAAGTGCATCGTTTTGTATCAAAACTCTAGGCCAGTCCGTAGTAAGTGTGGAAGGATGGGCACTGCATGGTGTTTTGCCCATGTGTCCGCTGATGCAGTCCACCTAATCACTGATGAAACCCACCTGACCGCAAATGGTCCCCATTTGTCCCATCGATTGGGTGGTGACCCCTTCTAATTTGCTAGAAGACCAAGGGAAAATCTCCTGATGCTCTTCTGAATGGAAATTGTCCATCGTCAAACCCACGTGGGTTGGGTTAGAAGTAACGTGACTTATCTGGTCAAAGATCTTCCGGTCCTCCATCGCATGCGTTTCATATGGTCTAGGGTTACATACCTCAGGCAGAGTGTTGTTAGGGAAGTGAAGCGGTATCACTCGTCGCTGGTCTAAGGTTCCAATCTGCAAGGAGCCTTGTCTAAGATTTATGTCCACTGAGTGATCGTATAGCCAATCTTGGCCAAGGATCAGGGGTTCTATCAGGTCATCATCATGGCACACTAGTAGCTTTCCTGTCATAATCATGTCGTGTATGAGGATAGGAAGGTCCACCTCACCCATGCAAGGGGTTTCCATGCCTCCTAGCCCTATGAGGTATTCCTCAATTGGCCGCATTTCTATTCCTGAATCCTTATAGTGGGGCCATCTAATCGCACTAGTCGCAGCACCTGAATCAATTAAAGCCCTGAGCTCTTGGCAAGGGTTGCCATGCTCTAGCCTGACTGTAATGAATGGTCTCCTATCCGCTATGCTAGGATGAGTACTTGATTTTTCTTGACACATGGCCATGGGGTATCTGGGTGTTGTTTCCAGATGGTTATAATGATCTCTCCCTAGCCCTTGTCTTCTTAACTTCATGCGCTTAATGTGTTCTATAGCTTCTGCCTGAGCTTCAGCTCGTATTCTTTTTTCTTCCTCCTTACACTTCTTTGCCAACATGAGTCGTCTAAGCATATCCTCAATAAGAGCTTCCTGATATAACTTGACTCTACAACCACTAATGTAATTAGGCATTATGTCTCCTTCTAGGGTGGCTAATTATACTACTCCACTTGGCGAGAGTCTGTTAACGATCATAGGTCCATAACCTCGCTTTTCTAACTTCCGTGCATGCTGTTTTAGCGTATATACTAGGATTAAATCTCCTTCTTTTAAGCCTTTATCTTTCACATGTGCATCAAAATAGGCCTTCTTTCGCTTCTTTGCTGCATAGATGCCTGCTACTACTTTCAACCTCGTTTCTCCTAATCGTTCCAAGTCCATTATTCTTGATGATAATTCATGGTCAGTCCACTGATGTTCCGTGCAACCTTAAGGGTTGGTATCAAGAAGTCCAAAGGAAGCACAAAATTCTGACCAAAAACCATCTGAAAGGGAGTTGCATTGAGTACGGTCTTGTAGGCCACTCGGTATGCCCAAATAGCATGGTGTAACTGTTTGTCCCAATCTAAACGTTTGTTGTTCACGAGTTTCATCAGTACATTACAAAGGATCTTGTTAGTGCTTTCTGCTTGACCATTGGCCTGAGGATGATATGGTTCAGATTTCTTGTGAATCACCATAAAATCCTGTAACAAATATTCAATGACTTGGTTTAGAAAGTGAGTTCCTCGATCGCTCACTAACTCTATAGGCAATCCATATCTTGTAAAGACATTTTCAAATAAGAACTTTGCAGTCGTGTGTGCATCATTCTTTTTCATGGCCTTGGCCTCTACCCATTTGGTAAGATAATCCGTAGCAACAATAATGTATTCCGCATGAGTACCTTTTGTAGGGGAGTTAATGGGTCCTAAAAAGTCTATACCCCACTTAGAGAATGCACATCCTCCCATCATGGGTTTCAATGGAATTTCATCTCTATGAGTAGGAAATTGAGTTCTCTGGCACACATCACATCTCTTAACATAGGTATGTGCATCCATGTGAAGAGTGGGCCACCATAATCCTACAAACAGTATGGATTTGGTAATCCTATATCTTAATGTCTGAATATACTTCCATTTCCACTTTTCCACCATAGCTTTAAAATTTTGGAAGTGAGTGAACACCTCACTCTTCTCTTTAATGAAATATACCCATACTTTCCATGTATGGTCATCAATGAAAGTAACACAAAATGTGCAATCCCCCATAGATGTCATCTTGGTAGGACCTCAAACATCTATATGTACTATTTCTAGCACTTTCTCACCAACATGATTGTCATGCGGAAATGATGCTCTTGCCTCTTTACCAAATTGACATGATGCACATACCTTTTGCATTTCTGCAACTTTCAAACTCGGTAGTCCATTGAAAATCTCCTTTGACTGCATCAATTTCAGCCTCACCAAGTTTGCATGTCCAATTCATTTGTGCCTGATCTGTTTATCAGCAATAACTCTTGGACCTTTTGCAAACATAGCTACATTCATGTCATGAATTTTTGCATTTAAGATGAACATCCTACCCACTTTGTTTCCTTTGGCAATCAATCATCCATCATGTTTGTACTCTTCTACATATAACCCATCATCATGAATCTGACTTATAATCCTTGGTCAACCATTTATCCAATAGAAACCAGATTCTTTGTTATATTTGGAACATGCAACACATCAGCAAGATGTTTTACCTTCTTGTACTCCATAGAAAATGTTTTTTGTATGCTCGATAGGGTGTGGTGTGTCATCACCTATTTCAACATATCGTAGAACTAGCAATTTTTGCAAACTACTAAACCATAATACAAAAATAGTCATGTGCATGATTCTAATGTTGACCTTGTTCTTGGTTATTGTTTCCTCTTCCACTTTCAAAGCCTCTATCTCTGTAGCTTCCTCTACTAGAGTAGAATACCTTCTTAAAACTAGGTTTTCCTTGGGAGTTCGAGTCCTCATCAAGATTCTTTTCTTCAATAATCAGCATGGATACTAGATTAGTAAAATTTGAAATATTTTCCCTGGTCTAAATAGATGTTCTGAACTACTTATATGAAGCTCGTAGACCACGAAGGCACACTTCCACCTTATCATCATCATCATCTACATTCACGCCAATAGATGAAAGTGACTCACATATGCTTTTGATTTCTAGGTGTAGTCACTTATCGACATGCCCTTTTTCTCCAATGTATGCAACTTGTTCTTGAGTTGCAATTTCCATGCCTTTGTATTGGTCTCATACAATGTGACCAAACTATTCCAAGTCTCTTTCGGAGTCTTGGCACCTTGTATGTGTGCAATCATGCTATCCTATATGCTAATAGATAGCCAATACATTACCCTTCGTGCTCCTTGATTCCATTCCTCATATGCTCTTAACTAGTTCGTAGTTCGATTCCTCTCTAGTAATTGTGGAGCGCTTTTGTTCTCTCCTTTGATGTACTTCCAATAGCCTTTTCGCATTAGGAAATTCATCATTGTAAATCTTCAAGCATGGAATTTGTGCTTGTCTAGCTTATTGCTCATAAGGGACTCATTCCATCCACGTTTGCCATTTCAACAACAATTCACAATATTGCAAAAACACTACAAGAAGTACTTCTGCTTGAACACTATCCCACTATGATGTGATAGTTTGATCTTAGAAAAACATAGTGTTCATGTATCAACAATACACAAAATGACTTGAAATGCAAGATCTGGAATATTTGAGTATTGCCCAGCAAGATGCAAGTTATAGTTTTGCAAACTGACCTAGTTTTTTGTGGGCCCCACCTTGCAAGCTCGAAACAGAGGTCGAGATGGATCTAAAATAGGAATCTATAAAAAATGAGTGACCCTAAAGGGATGAATCACAAAAATATGTGATATCTTCTACATTCATGCCAATTTTTGTAGCTATCCAAGGTTGTTTGTGAATCATGCTTTCTCCATGCCTTCTCGTGTACTCTTCACTGTTAGCTTTCTCCATGAGCTCTCTATAGCCACATTGGTGCTGATACCATGTCATGAGGAAGGAGATAAGGAAGAGATCTTACACAATTTGAGGAAAGGAAGAATATTCTTCTTATTCTTCTTCTATTACATGAAAGGAATGTACAAGAAATGACCTAATACAAGAATACATCTAGTGCAATATATAAAGCACAATATATAAGGAAAATCATAATATTTGTGAATGAGTTAGCTGGCAAGAAACAAATGTGCCATCACTCTTAGTAGGTCAATCTAGTAAAGCTCAATGAAGTATCCTTGAAATATACAGGTGTGACCACTATACATGTCAGAGAAATGAGATATGATATGTGTCATCTGCGACCATCACATGTTGAGCTTGATATGTCCACAAAGGATGGTTATGGCCCTCATATATCTACACATGAATTCAAGCTTTCCAAAGCTCAATCAAGTCATTGTATGAACTATTAAAACTCTAGATTAGAACTCTAGTTTTAGATCCTCAACTCAAAATAAATCAAATTGAGCACTTTAGCACCTCTTGAAAATCCTCACCAAGGTTCAAAAAGCGCCATAGTACCTGCTCTTCATCTCCATCATGCTCCTCCAAGTTACTGAAATGAATTTGATTAACAAAATCCTTGGGTGCTCGTATTGCCTTGATGTTGAGTGTGAATAGCCTTACACTTTTTATGTCTTCCACCTAAGTATGTGTCCATCTCATGTGTGCATGTACACATACGTGTACCTTCTAGCTTTGATACTAGTGTGGCATGCTCCCAATGAGCCTCCATTGTTTCAAACAAACCATGAAACTCGTGCACAAAGATCAATGTCTGGTTCACTACAACTTAAAAACTAAACCAAAGAAAGAGATACATCTACAATGGTCCTCCCATCCATGTACCTAGTTCTTTTTATCCTTCCCATTCTTTCCATGTGGTAGGGAACCCAAATGGCTCCTCATATGACTACTAGTTTTCACTCATGTGAGAGTGCCCGGATGCCCAAGGGGCTAAGGGATGGTTCACACATCCCTTTATTAGTGTTCCCATGTAACATCAAGTTCCAACAACATGAACCACTAAGAAGATCTATGAGTAAGATTCATTTAGTTCAAGATCAAGAGAAGGAGATATTATTATTTGAACTATAATATTGCAAAATGTAGTCAATAGCTTGTAGTTAAAAGTGAATCGTATAAGTGGTGTATTTAAAGGTGAAAACTCTTTGAGATTTTTATGTCAAGTTGTAATATCCTTAGGATATTTTGATACGGATCTCTTATCAACCAACTTTAGGAAAGAATTCATTTTGGATCTCTTTCCTTGTCCAAAACCAAGTTAGTTCATCAAGATTTTGGACAAGGAAATTTATACAAAATGAATTCTTTCCTAAAGTTGGTTACACCCAAGAGGGCCATAAACGAGGAGAAAGATACCAAGATAGTCTACTCATATATTCTACAAAGTATAATGCTAGAATGTTTCAATAGAATTCACATCCAAAATGCCAAAAGAGAGAAGATAGAATGTAGAAGTAGACAAAAAGTGCCAATCTTAGCACCAAAAACTTGGAACTTGATGAGATATTCAATTTTCAAAAATCATGATTCAATTATAACAAAGGAAGAAAAAGTAACAAGCCAACTAAAGAGAATTACAAAGAAGGGTGATTTCCTTTTCATCCCCCATGTGGAGGACCCATTTGTATTAAACCCAGTATTTTTTGAAATAAATTTTCTATGGTCTCTAAAGGGGCTTATGAAGATGAATCTTTTTACCTAGAAAAATAAGTGATTTTGTCAATAGACCATTCTCTGGAAGGTTTGTCAAAGTTGAGTGCATACCTTTTCTTCCAAATCTTCCAGAGAGCTTTGCCTCTAATGACATTTCACAAAGCATCCAAGCACACAATCCCTTCACCAAGCAAAGCTTGTTTTGAATTAAAATGATGAGCAAGCTTCAAAATCAAACAGAGAAATTTCCAAGTCTGAAAACTCTTGAGATAGGAAAAGAAGAGGTCACCCAAGTCTTCTTTTTCATTAGTACATCTTATACACCATGGGGATACCCTACAATGGCTTTGGCATTTATTTGAATTCCTCTATAGAGAAACCACCACATAAACAAAACTTTTTTATTCTTAATTAAGGGGTGCCAGAAATCCAAAATTTGTACTCCAACCTGATCCAAGATCGATTGAAGCACCACTTCTTGTTCAAAAATTGATGGACCTATAGATTTCACTTAATCCAAGGAGGAATCTCCATCTCGCTACGATTAATCCACCACAAATCTTCAAACCAAGGGGAATCTTGGTCAATCAAAAGATGGGATTCCACATCATCCCAAGCATGGTTTTGTTTCTTAACAGACACCAATCTTCATAATCAACTTTGTGGTTCAGTTTGATGTCTTTAAATCTTATCCAACATCTTTTATCTTGGTTATATAGGTTCTTACACATGTTAAATCTTTTGTTCTAGGGACTCTGAGCTCTATGGAAATACTCAAACTCAACACATTTAGTTCTAGCAACTAGGAAGATGGAGTCATGATGTCTAATACCAACGTCCCACTTCCAATCATTATTGATGGAGTATAAGGTCTTCGTCTTGTTCCACACCTTCCATAAGAAGTGCACATGTTCCAAGCCTTTAGGATTTATCAGTAGAGGAAAGAACAAGAGATGGATTGAGTCAAGCCCTCACCACCTCTAAAACCCCTTGAAGGAAATTGCATTGCAATTTTTGAAATAATTTTTTGAGAGAAATGGACTAGATCAAGCCTCCCATTTGATTTTTTGCATGCCTCTTCTATTGAGATCTCCCATCTAGAGGAAATTTTTGTAGATTCTTTGCAACTTCACCAACTCTTTGTTGTAAGCCTCTAACCAGAGCCAACACATTCCCCAAGAGCATGGAAACCATATTGATAGATCTCGGGCCAAAACCAATATCCTTAAGGGGTTGAGGGATGAAATGCCATTCCAACCTATCATATGATTTGTCGAAATCAATCTTGAGGAAGAGAGTGTTTTGGGAAGACTCATTTGCATACTCAATGCCTTCCCAAATATCAATATGGTGTTCAAGAATGGATTTGTCTTTGATGGATCCATTCTATTCCTCAATGATCCATGAGCTAAGTCAGAGGAGACTCAAGCAAGTGTGTAGTCCCTTGCAAAATTGTTCTGGATCCAACCCTCGAGGTGGTGGCCATACACTCACATCTATGGAGAGAAAGGGGAGAAGGAGTCCCACGGAGAATATTGAAGTGTTTAACTATCAGCTCACAATGTTCATCTTCCAAAGTGAATTCAATGCCATTGATTTAAATCATGAGAATAATAGCTTCTAAACCCCTTCCGTACCCTCTCTGGGTTGAGCTCCCCAATCTCCCTTCCTTTACGGCTTTTTGTGGGATATTGTCTCTCCGATTGGAAATCTGCTGGCCTCGCGCGGAGATGTTGGGGGTTTCATTTATGAGGGCACAAAGCATGCATTTAATGCCCGATGGCATCCTCAAATGTCTGTGGAAGCGGACCTCAGCAAGCCTCTCCCCTCAAAGATTATTGTCAATTTGGGTGAAGGGGAATCTTGGGTTCAGGAGATCTCTTTCAAAAATCTGCCCAATGCTTGCTTTCAATGTGGTCAACAAGGCCATCGAATAAAAGATTGCCCCTTGAAGCAGAAGAATAAGAAAGAAACAGCCAGCAAAGCCCAAGCACTCAAGGGGAAGCAGGTCGGCTCATCAGTTGAAGAGAAAGACAAGGATGACCGAATCCTAGAAACCGACTCAACAGGGTTTACAGAGGTTAGAAGAAGAAGGAAAGCTAGCCCTAAGAGAAACTCAAGCCCAAGGAGACATTTAAAGAAGTCCCGAACACCAGAAAAGTCACTCAATAACTTATACTGCAACCTCGAGAAGGAGGTTAATGAGCTTGATTATCTGAGAGGGACCCTAGACTTAGCGGGCACAAGTAACTTACCCTTGGAGTGGCCCCCCCTCTAATGCGGTCAATCAAGAGGACTACACAACTAGTAAAGAAGATGGATTCACCACAAGTAATTAGGACAATATGGACAGTGAAAGTTCCATCATTGGAGCAACAATAGCGGAATCGACCTCTCCTTCTCCCCCATAGGAGGCTTCCCACAAGGGAAAACAGTTGGCAGGTATGCCTTGGAAAAGCCCCCTCAAATCGAAGATGCATGGTCGGGATCATCCCCCCTCAAGAAAGAAAGAAGACTCCAAGAGGAAAAAAGAGAAGTCCCACACTCGGAATGAGGGAAGTGCAAGAAAATGATCATCGCTTCACTAAACACTAGGGGGCTAACTGACCCCATAAGAGCCACCATTATTGGTCAATGGCTTCGTGACATAAGCTTAAACCCGAACTTCATTTGTCTTCAGGAGAATAAAATTGAAGGAGAAGAACTTCAAAAAAGACTTAAGGGCATCTCTCAGTCCCATGTGTGGTTTTCCACAACCCATCAACGTGGTTCTGGTGGAACTACCATTGGTATCAATCACCTCTGGGCTAATAAGCTTGACTACACGAGCGAAGACAGAAACCATAGGTGGTTGGTAGTTACATTCAACACCCCCTTCCAATTCTCCCTGATTTCTATGTATGCTCCAAACGAGGATGCTGCGAGGATCGATACTTGGTCCTCCTTGGATTTGTTTTCTCATAATGTCATGATTTGCGGTGACTTCAATATGGTGGAGGACCCCTCTGATAGGTGGAACAACAAGGGCCATATCATTGATGGCCAAGAGAAAGACACATGGGACCAAACCAAACTGTTTCTGGATCTGGTCAAAGTCAAGGACCTGAATGGCTTTTCTTGGTCTGATCTTCAATTGGATGAGGACTTGAGGAAAGCGAGACTCAACAGAACCTACATTTTGCAGAATCTCATCCATCAATGGGGTCCTCCCACCCTAACACAATGTCTTGACCTCACCGTCTCAGACCATTACCCAATGGTGCTCACCTTCCCCCCTCAATCTAAAAGTTGCAAGGCACCTTGGTTTCATACTAACCCGTTTGTCTTTTCGCTCCCCTCTATCCACCATGAAATCACTAACGCATGGCTTGAGACCTTTGCTGTCTGCACCTCTCCAGCCAAGTGTTGGAGAAATGCGGTGGAAAAGTCTCATCAGATCTTGATTAGGATGACGAAGGATCTCAAAACCATCCATCAAAGACATAGAGAAAACCTATACCGCCGGCTCGGGAGACTCAAAGAAGAAGTTAATGAAGGGAAGATTCAATCTCAGAAGGGACTCCAAATTATCAGAGGAAGATTAAGATACGAGGAGGAGATCAAAAGGAGAAATCTTCAAATTTATTTTAAGGAATGGTGGGCTGGTAAGGCAGACAGACCTTACAAAGACATGTGCAATATTCTCAGAAGAAAACAAATTAGAGAGGAGATCCCGCCACTGCTTGACAAGGATGGGGCGGAATGTAAAAGAGCGGAAGAAAACATTGGCATTATAGAAGTGCACTTCACGAGTCTCTTGGGTAGTGCTTGTCCCCTCTCCCCCCATAGGCGGGATTGCATGGCCACCATCTCTCAGACTTCCCTGCATAGAATCCCATGCAACTTGAGTGCTCTGCTTGACGCCTCCATTTTTGAACAAGAGATCCTGGAAGTTATCGATTTGCTTCCGAACGGCAAGAGCCCGAGGCCTGATGGGATCACTAATGAGTTCTTTAAATCATTCAAATATGTGGTGGCCACCCCCTTGCGTCTTGTTTGGCTTGAGGCACTCGATTTCGGTACCTTTCCCACTTGTCTCAACAACAACATCATCAAACTTATACATAAAAAAGGGGAGAGGAACAGAATTCTGAGAACACGAAACCTATCACAATGCTTCAAACCGGATATAAGATTCTTGCTAAAGTCATTGCCAACAGGATATCCTGTCAGACCAGTGGCTTAGCAAAGACCAAAAAGGCTTCATTAAGGGAAGGTCAATATTGGAAGCCATCATTGATATCTGGGAAGGTCTGGACTATGCTAAAGAATCTAACCAGGACATCATCTTCCTCAAGATTGACTTTGACAAAGCCTATGACAGATTGGAATGGGACTATATTTTACAATCACTAAAAGACCTAGGGTGTAGTAAGAGATTCCTCAGGATGATCTCCACTCTCCTTGGCAATGCTGTGAAGAGAGATGGTGGATGCAATCCAAAGATGAGTAGGTGCCGCTACAACCAGCTTCACACCAGCCAACTGAGACTTCAGAGTTGATTAGTAGACCCTTTGAGCTTCCTAAATCCACCAAAATATCAGCCAAGTACTTTGGAACATGTATCCCAAAAGTTTAAGTCAAGACAGGCTAGTTGCGAAATGACTAGCTCCCAAAACTTGCTATTTTTGGACATACACCTGCTGGAAAAAATGAACAGTGCTCTCAACCTGGAAGGAATTAGAAAAATTCCTTTTGGGCATAGCAAATAGACTTAGCAAGCTTCCTATTCCAAGTTAAAACACTTCAAATGATGGACTGAGCACTGAGAACAAGTTTCATCAAGTTCTGGAACATTCCCACAATTCTCGGGGCTCTGCAGAGATAGACCAGTAACCAGTAAAATGCAGATATCTCCAAAAGTATAAATCCAATGACCTTGAAAATTTATAGGTAGAAACTAGACAGTGAGAGCTATCCAACGCATTTTAAAACACTGACAAACGTTCAATAAAACGCGAGATATGACCTTCTGAAGTTACTGCTCTGAGTGAGTATAGCAGAGAACAAAACAGAGAGGTAGATGATAATAAATGTATAGATTTACATATGATTACAACCACATTGGCAATGAATCTTTGCACAATGGGAGTAGAATGATAGAGCTATGGAGTAAGCTCTTCAATCTCTACAAAATGACATGAAGTGGTCACGTACAAGGCTTGCTAATCGCCTCTTCCTTCTTGCTCCTTTTATAGCAATTCTTGGAGGGAGTTTTGAATTCGAATTCGAATGGCTCCACCTAAAAGTGATCCCCAAAGTTAGGAGAGATTCCCTCAGCTCAAAAATTCGTGATTTTGGTAGTTGGAGCCACGAATTTGCTTTTACATCATGGATGAGGTAAGCCATCCTTTTACTTTTTTCTTTTTCCATTTATAAGAGATAAAATGTACTCTTTTACAAGAGGTGTTCACATGACTACTCATGTGACTTACAAATGAGGATAATATCAAGCATATCAAGCATGTAGGCTTGGGCAAAATGCACCAACAGCTCCCCCTCAAGCCTAACATGCTTGGCCTCCAAATAAGTCTTCAATTGTCCTTGATTTCCTGCAAACCAATCATCAACTTGAATCTACTTAATTTCGTACCATCAAGAGCTTTCGTCAACATGTCTGCACATTGCATATCTGTAGAGACGTAGGATAGTTGAATATCCTTGCTCATTAGCTTCTCCCTTACATAATGGTAGTGGACTTCAATATGCTTGGTTCTAGCATGGTATACCGGATTAGCTGCTAGATGTAGTGAGCTTGTGTTGTCACCAAAAATGTGAGGTGTTGAAGAATGAAGTCCAAGATCTGTGTACAAAGATTTTAACCACATGATTTCTTGAGTTGCATTAGCCAAACCTCTATATTCAGCTTCAGTAGAAGATAATGCCACGGTTGGTTGCTTCTTCGATGACCAAGAAATGATTTTTGAACCTGCAAATGATATATACCCTGATGTGCTTCTTCTATCATCTTTAGATCCGGCCCAATCTGCATCTGAGTAGACCTTTAGCTCAATATCTGAAGTATATGAATAGAACAAACCTTCATTCATGGTCCCCTTTAGGTACTTGAGGACTCGCTTGGCCGCTTCCATATGTGGTCTTCTCGGCTTATGCATAAACTGACTCAATATGCTAACACTATAGCATATATCCACCCTTGTGAGTGTTGCATAGTTCAAACTTCCAACCAAGCTTTGATAGCTTGTGATGTCTTCAATTGGCTCTCCTTCATAAGCACTAAGCTTATGATTTTGCTCCATAGGTGTACCTGCACACTTGGTATTTTCCATCTTGAACTTGACGAGCATGTCATGGACATACTTCCTTTGTGTGATGTATATACCTGAATCTGTGTAGATCAACTCCAATCCAAGAAAATAAGTGAGTGGTCCGAGGTCACTTATTTTGAACTCCTCCTTCATTTGACTCTTTACCTGTTTGATTCCTTCAAGATCATTGCCTGTGATAATAATATCATCAACATACACACATAAATAGATCACTTCAGATCCATTCCTCTTTATGAACAAAGAGGTATCTGCCTTGCTAGCTTTGAATCCTTGGTCCTGCAAATAAGTAACCAATCTGAAATTCCAAGCTCTTGGAGCTTGCTTCAATGCATACAAAGCTTTCTTTAGTTTGCATACATAGTTAGGATGATGTGCATCCTCATATCCAGGAGGTTGTGCCATATACACTTCCTCAGAAATCCATCCATTCAAGAAAGCATTCTTTACATCAAGTTGATAAAGATTCCAATTTCTAGATGCAGCAAGACTAATGAGAACCCTAATTGTAGGCATTTTTGCAACAGGAGAGAAAGTCTCCTCATAATCAATACCATGGGTTTGAGCAAACCCTTTAGCAACTAACCTTGCTTTGTGTCTATTTATACTTCCATCTGGATTCTTCTTGATTTTGTATATCCATCGAGATCCGATTATCTTCATAGATGGCTTGTTAGGTACAAGCTCCCAAGTGTCATTCTCCTTCAAGGCTTCCATTTCTTCATCCATTGCATCTCTCCAAGCTTTCTTGCTTTGTGCTTCTTCAAATGTGGTAGGTTCTTCATTGGTTGAATCCTTTGCAATGTAGATTGAGTGCTTGGTGACCAAAGAAGTATCATAACCAAACCTCTCTGGTTTCTTCTTCTCCCTCGAAGACCTTCTAAGTGGTTGATGTGAGCTCTCGGGTCCATATGTAGCATCCTGCATCTTTGCTTTACCTTTGTTCTTCCATAGCTTTAGTCTTTCCAAGTCTTCTAGGTCAATCTCCGAATCACTTTCTTCAATCTGCTTTGGCTCCTTTGGTTGAAGTGATGGAAAATCTTCATCCAAGTCATATGGCAGCTTCACTTTCCTGTCATCATCAAACCATGATTTGTTTTCATCAAAAATTACATCTCTACTCACAGAAAATCCTTTATTGGTTGGATTGTACAATCTATATCCTTTTTGGTTTTGATCATAACCAATGAATACACACTTCTCTGCCTTGGGATCCAATTTCCCTCTTACTTGAGAAGGAATGTGAGCATAGGCTAAGCATCCAAAGATTTTACAATGCTCTAGACTAGGTCTTCTTCCATTCCACACTTCATATGGAGTGGTTCCATCTAGTGACTTAGATGGAAGTCTATTTATGAGATATGTGGCTGTCGACACAGCCTCTGCCCATAGGTAGTTCGGCAATCCCTTTTCGTTGAGCATGGACCTTGCAGCTTCGACAATAGCTCTGTTCCTCCTCTCTGCTACACCATTGAGTTCGGGTGTATACCTTGTAGTGACTTCCCTTTTAATGCCTCTTTCATGCAAGAAGGCATCAAATTCAGAAGAGAAGTATTCTCCTCCACCATCTGATCTGAGTCTTTTCAAAGTCCTACCTGTTTGATTTTCAACAAGAGCAATATACTTCTTAAAACAATTAAACACTTCATCCTTGTGCTTCATGAAAAACAGAATGGTCCACCTGCTACAATCATCTATGAAAGACACATAATATCTTGAGCCTGATATAGATGGCTCCTTACTTGGACCCCACACATCCGTGTGCACTAGATCCAAAGGATTTTGATACATATATCCTTTCTTATTGAAAGGTTGTCTATGAGCCTTGCCGAGTTGACAAGCTTCACACTTATAAATCATGTGTTGCCTTGTGATATTAGGCAAACCAAGTACACTTTGGTCCCTGCAAATCTGTTTGAGTGTCCTCTCACCAATGTGAGCAAGCCTTTTGTGCCATATCTCCAACTCTGTTAGAGTTTGAGATCCATAGCTAAACAAAGCTATGTTCTTTGTATCTTCCACTTCAAAAGTGAAAAGCCTTCCTGTCTTTTCTCCTTTGGCAATCCTTCGAAATCCTTGCCTTGGGTCTTCAACATATGCTCCAAATCGATTGAATCTAACCTGCAATCCTTTTTCAACAATCTGTCCAACACTTATTAAATTTTTGGTAATTGTAGGGACATACAAGACTTTGCTTAAGAGGTTCATATTCCCATCTGATGTCTTCACATTACCTATCTTCTCCACTGAGTGCTTTGTGTCATCTCCTGTCTGCACTTCATGCTTGTTATGAGGATCTTCCAAATCAGAAAGTAAAGCCACATTTCCTGCTACATGGTTCGAGCATCCCGAATCAATGTAAAATATGTGATCATCATCCTTACCCTTCTTCGTTGATAGATTCATAATCAATAATGAATCTTCTTGACTTTGGTCCTCTGCATAGTTATTGTAATCTCTTCTTCCTCTATGGCCACTTTGATAGTTGTTGTTGTTGTTGTAATTGTTGTTGTAGTAGTTGTTGTTGTAGCCTCCATTGTACCTGCCTCTATTTGATCCATAGCCACCTCTATTGAATCCTCTTCCTCTTGAGTTCCTTGGATTCCTGAAACATTCTTCAGTAGTATGGTTAGATAAGCCACATATGTTGCAAGGTTGAGATGATTGGAATCTCCCCCTGCCTTGCTTTCCACTTCTGCCTCTTCCTCTAGCTCGTCCTCTACCTGCAAAGTTTGCTTGGAAAGAGCTTCCTTCATCTTCATTCTTTCTATTCTTTGACTTGTCCTTGACCTTAGCTTTATCAAAATATAAGGCAGAAGTTTGATTACCTCTTGAGGACTCACCACCTTTGCTAATCTTTGCTTCATGAGTGAAGAGTTGGCCCATGAGTGTGTTGAGGTCGGGTACATGCATATCCATGTATAAATCCATGGCTGTTGTGAATGACTCCCACTTGTCGTCTGCTTTGATTCCATTCATGATTTGTCTTATGATTTGCTCTTCTTCAATTACCTCTCCAATGCTTCCAAGTTGGTCGGAAATCTCCTTCATCTTTGTGACATAATCAGTCACATTTTGCTTCGGGCTTTTCTTCATTGTTGTGAACTCCATCCACAATTGGTTCTTCCTTGCTCGAGTGTTGGAAGAGAAGAAAGAAGCAAGTGCATTCCAGGTTTCTCTTGATGTCTTGCATCCCTTGACATGAGGTAAAAGAAAATCAGAGATTGAGTTTAGAATATAGGACCTTGCAAGTGCATCCTTCGAACACCAATTCGAAAGTCCTTCCACTTCTTCATGTGATGGTTGCCCTTTGTTCCTCATGGTTGGCATTGCTTCATCTCCGGATATGAATCCATATAGATTCCTCCCTTGAAGGTAAGCCTCCATCCTTAGAGACCATGCCGGATAGTTGTTTCGATCCAATTTGTCAATTGTTGATGGAAATCCATCTCCCATGTTGCTTGACTATGCTCTGATACCACTGTGAAGAGAGATGGTGGATGCAATCCAAAGATGAGTAGGTGCCGCTACAACCAGCTTCACACCAGCCAACTGAGACTTCAGAGTTGATTAGTAGACCCTTTGAGCTTCCTAAATCCACCAAAATATCAGCCAAGTACTTTGGAACATGTATCCCAAAAGTTTAAGTCAAGACAGGCTAGTTGCGAAATGACTAGCTCCCAAAACTTGCTATTTTTGGACATACACCTGCTGGAAAAAATGAACAGTGCTCTCAACCTGGAAAGAATTAGAAAAATTCCTTTTGGGCATAGCAAATAGACTTAGCAAGCTTCCTATTCCAAGTTAAAACACTTCAAATGATGGACTGAGCACTGAGAACAAGTTTCATCAAGTTCTGGAACATTCCCACAATTCTCGGGGCTCTGCAGAGATAGACCAGTAACCAGTAAAATGCAGATATCTCCAAAAGTATAAATCCAATGACCTTGAAAATTTATAGGTAGAAACTAGACAGTGAGAGCTATCCAACGCACTTTAAAACACTGAAAAAGGTTCAGTAAAACTCGAGATATGACCTTCTGAAGTTACTGCTCTGAGTGAGTATAGCAGAGAACAAAACAGAGAGGTAGATGATAATAAATGTATAGATTTACATATGATTACAACCACATTGGCAATGAATCTTTGCACAATGGGAGTAGAATGATAGAGCTATGGAGTAAGCTCTTCAATCTCTACAAAATGACATGAAGTGGTCACGTACAAGGCTTGCTAATCGCCTCTTCCTTCTTGCTCCTTTTATAGCAATTCTTGGAGGGAGTTTTGAATTCGAATTCGAATGGCTCCACCTAAAAGTGATCCCCAAAGTTAGGAGAGATTCCCTCAGCTCAAAAATTCGTGATTTTGGTAGTTGGAGCCACGAATTTGCTTTTACATCATGGATGAGGTAAGCCATCCTTTTACTTTTTTCTTTTTCCATTTATAAGAGATAAAATGTACTCTTTTACAAGAGGTGTTCACATGACTACTCATGTGACTTACAAATGAGGATAATATCAAGCATATCAAGCATGTAGGCTTGGGCAAAATGCACCAACAAATGCTTCAACCAAAGTCAATGACTACGGACAACTTTCAAAGGCAATCAAACTGAAACGATCCTTAAGGCAAGGTTGCCTATTGGCCCCACTGCTCTTTGCCATTGCCACTAAAGGATTGAGCCAACTTGTGGAGCAACAGATGGAGCTTGGCCACATAAGAGGCATCACTTTGCCACATAACTCTAGGCAAATGACCGTGAGGCTATTTGCGGATGACACAAATGCCTTTGTTCGCAATGATGATACCATCTTGGAAACCTTTTGGTGGTGCCTCAACACATTTTGTGAGGCCCTTGGACCTAGAATTAACCATACCAAGACTGCATTCAGGACTATCAAAGGGAATCAACCTAATCTCCTCACTGTGCAAGGATGCCAAAGCATTCAATCAGGTCAGGTCGTTCGCATTCTTGGTATCCCCTTGGGATTCAATGTTACTATGGAACAAAGGTGGGCTTGGGTCCTCGTTAGAATTAATAATAAACTTAACTACTGGAGGGGTTTGCAAATCAATCTTGTTGGGTAGGCCATGTTGATCAACACGTTCCTCATATCCTCAATCATATACTTTCTTTCTTGCTGGAGATTGAAGAATCAAGATTTAGCCAAATTAGAAAGTACTTGTAGGAACTTTCTCTGGACCGGGGACCATAACAGGAGGGGAGTGCCTAAAACCAAATGGTCTATATGCACTAGCCGAAAGGAGAATGGAGGTCTGGGTATTATGGACATTGGTAGCATGGCCAATAAACTTGCGACTAAGTGGATGATTAAGGCGTGGTGCAACAGAGATTCCTCTTGGGCCACATTAATTTTTAGAAACATAAACGTGATTACTTTGGTAGGCTACCCTGGATGGAAAAACCTCGACATCCTCACCCTCCTATTCTCTCCAATTCCGGTCTCAACCAAAGGATCGATCCTGGTAAGATCCTTGTAGTTGAGCTGGAACACATTCAAACCTCGCATTAGAATTAGTGAAGATTGGAAGTGGGCTGTAGGTATAAGACAAAACGACTCTATTTGGTTCCTGATCCAAGGCATGAGAAACATGGAGCCTTGGAATGTCTTGAGTGCCAAGTTTCTCCTATGGCGAATCCTACACAGTGGAATATGGACCAATGCAAAAGCTAACAAGATCTGTGGGGTTCCACCCTAGTGCAAGCGATGTTGCCGTAGCAAAGAGGATATAGGTCACCTGTTCTTTGCTTGCCCTAAATCCCTTCGGTTATGGAGGGTCCTTGGTCGTTATTTGGGATTCCAAGAACAAATCAATTGGAAGCAAGCCCTCATTGGTGAATCGATCAGTTGCTCTGCGGCGTTGTGGAATGCGATTAGGGGAGATATCCTTTGGAAGATTTGGCGAGAAAGATGTGCTCAAAACTTTGGAAATACCCCCAAGGAGTGGTCGATTGAGAAGTCCCTTTTCCTTCTTGGTAGAAGAATTGCTAACTATAAGAACCCCCCCCCCCCCCCTTCAGACATCACAGAGAGCTACAATATGTCAACAATAAGCTTAAAACCAAGTGGGCTCCACATGATGGGGATGCGAGGTTTATCAACCTCCTCTATAACTCCATGTAACTCCATGTAAGCCTTGCAAGGCCTACCACAAAGGCTTTGGCAGATCATCAGAATGAAAATTAGTCATTAGAAATATATCAGTTGGAAGCCAGCTCTACTGCGAGAAGTGAGTGGTCACTCCGCGACTCTTCGGAACGCTCGAAACTCTGGTCGATTGAGTATTCAATGTCCCTCCTTGGCAAAAGGATAGCTAATTGTAAGAAACCCCCCCTTTTTTTTAGGATTCATCAAGTATTCCTTTTGATCAAGAACAGACTTTACCCATGTGGGCCTTGCTTGAGGGTGATGAGTGGGTGATTAACCTTTTCTTGTAAATCTAGCTACACTTTGTAAAAGCTTCTTCCGCTCTGTGGGATTCGGGGGATCCCGTGGGCACTAGTCCCCTTCTTTTGTATTTTTCCTTTATTTAATTCAAGACCAGGAGAGTAGGCTAAGGCTGAACTTCCTTTATTTAAAAAAAAATAGCTTCTTTGGTTTGTTTCTTCTTAAGAAGTCTACACATTTCTTTAGTCGGCTTGTCCGCTTTGCCTTCCCACTAGTCTTTAAAGTAGATCTAAACTTCAAACTTCTTTCTCCTTATTCTTCTTCATATCTAACCATACTCCTAACCTTTAGCAAAACTTTTTGTAGGCATGTGTTTCCTTTACTAAATTCGTTTTCAATCCTAAAGAGTCCTTTGTAAATATTCTCCTTTCTAACTTTGTAGATATTCATATTTTCCTTCTGAGTGCATCACAAGGTTGCATGGGTCTGTTTGACTTCCAAAGATCAACAATTAAGGGAGAGGGGTGGGTGCTAAAGGCATGTTTTCATTTATCTCTTGTTGAACCAAGCTATGAAGGACTTCTTGGAAGAGATGAATGATATACTTTAGCTTGATAATGACAACATTAGGAGAGCTCAAGATAGAGTTAGAGCCTATAATGACCCTCAAAGAAGATCAATCAACTTTAAGGTAGGAGAGCAAGTCTATTTTGAAGTTCCCACTAGGTGTGAAACCATGAGTATGGGACCTTTTCCAAAACTATCTCCTAGGTATTGTGGGGCATTCCCAATATGAAAGAGAAAAGGAAAGCTGGATTACCAGCTCCCACTTCCAAAGAGTATTTAGATCCATCCAATATTTTGTGTCAACTAGCTTAAGAAGAGGCTAGGTGAATCTCAAAACCTCATTCCTCATAGTGAGGTAGTAGAGATTATTTTTGTTCAAATTTTTCCACATGAACATGAGAGAATATTATGTAGTCATGAGAAATAGAATAGGAGTCACCTATATAAATAGTTCCTAGTAAAATGGAAAGATAGTTTAGAAGATACATGGGATCAAAATAGCACTCTTTAGAGATGGTTTCCCAATTTTATGACACCTTCCCAAGGGTCTTTTTAAGGGGAATGTTATGTGGAAACATGATGGAGAGATGGCCATGTACACTATGTACATGGGGTTTTGTGGGAGTGACTACTACATTCTTTCTCTTTCTCACTTCTACCTTCCATTACCATTTTTGAGGACAAAAATGAAATTAAGGGCAAGGAAATTTTATATTAGAGACCGAAGCCCAAGAGGTGTGAACCTCTTCTTAGAAGGGTAGCACATGATGTCCAAGTGAAAATCATGTGAACTGCCACTTAGGTAGGTTGCACGGAGAAAGAGGGAGTCTCTTGTAGTGAATTGCCTGACTGGGAGGATTTATGAGAATCTCTCATTGTGTGTGAATTAGCTCGTCCTCTTTGGGATTTGTGTCAAGCTTCTTTGTGCAAAAGGGATCCAAGGAATCATTGGGTGAGGTTTTTTTTGCAACTCGTGTAATTTTCTTAACTTGAATATGTTCAATCACTTGTAACCAACCTCTTAAGTGGCCCTCAACTCACTCTAACCCGAAGACACTTAAGAAACATGTCCAAATTCCAAAAGTGAAAAGTGCGAATACCCTGCTAGGCATTCATCTTTTAGGATATAGAATTTCTTTAAGATTTTAAGCTTCATATCTCTTGTTTATAGTATCTTCTCTCAAGAGGGCAAGAAGATAGATCGAAATTCCCACAAAGATTACCATTTGCAAAATCCAAATGCCCTACTTAGGGCATTTTTGTTTTCAACTTGGAAATTTCTTTGGATTTTTTCACTTCTCTAGTTTCCTTATGAATCGTTTATATATCATCAAGAAACTATCCTTGTTGAATTCACCTAGTTTAATGATTTTCACAATGAAAATGCCTTGCTTAGGACATTATTTTACATGGTGGGTTGCTTTCAATTTTTTGATATGCTATTAAACCCGTCATCAAAACACCTTGCAAGAGAACGTTGATGAATAACCTCAATTCGAGATGGCTTGTAAACTATGAAGGGTCTAGCTAGAGCCTTTTTGGTTTGCAATTTGGTGTCATTTTTGAATTATTGATTTTTCTTTATAACTCCTTGTAGCTTCTTTTTAGTCTGATGAACTCAAAATCACTAAGAATTGATGTTGCAATATGTGAATGCCTAGGGGTGGGCATTTGTGAAGAGAGATGGTGGATGCAATCCAAAGATGAGTTGGTGCTGCTACAACCGGCTTCACACCAGCCAACTGAGACTTTAGAGTTGATTAGTAGACCCTTTGAGCTTCCTAAATCCACCAAAATATCAGCAAAGTACTTTGGAACATGTATCCCAAAAGTTTAAGTCAAGACAGACATGTTGCAAGATGACTAGCTCCCAAAAACTTGCTATTTTTGGACATACACCTGTTGGAAAAACTGAACAGTGCTCTCAACCTGGTAAGAATAAGATAAATTGCTTTTGGGAAAAAAAAGTAGACTTAGCAAGATTCCAAATACAAGTTAAAACACTTCAAATGATGGACTGAGCACTGAGAACAAGATTCATCAATTTCTGGAACACGCCCACCATTCTCGGGGCTTTATAGAGATAGACAAGTGAGCAGTAAAATGCAGATATATCCCAAATGGTAAATTCAATGATCATGCAAATTGGTATGCAAAAACTAGACAGTAAGAGCTATTCAATGCACATTCAAAAACTGAAAAATGTTGAATAGAACTCGAGATATGACCTTCTAAAGGTACTGCTTTGAGTGAGTATAGCAGAGAACAAAACAGAGAAGTAGATAATGATAAATGTATAGATTCACATATGATTACAACCACATTGGCAATGACTGTTTGCACAATGGGAGTAGAATGATAGATATATGGAGTAAGCTCTTCAATCTCTACAAAATGACATGAAATGGTCACGTACAAGGCTTGCTAATCACCTCTTCCTTCTTGCTCTTTTTATAGCTATTCTTGGAGGGAGTTTCGAATTCGAATTCAATGCCTCCACCTAAAAGTGATCCCCAAAGTTAGGAGATATTCCCTCAGCTCAAAAATTTGTGGTTTTAGGTAGTTAGAGCCACGAATTTGATTTTACATCATGGATGAGGTAAGCCATCCTTTTCCTTTTTCTTTTTCCAATTACAAGAGATAAAATGTACTCTTTTACAAGAGGTGTTCACATGACTACACATGTGACTTACAAATGATCATAATATCAAGCATATCAAGCATGTAGGCTTGGGTAAATTTCCTGCAAACCAATCATCAACTTGAATCTACTTAACTTTGTACCATCAAGAGCTTTAGTCAACATGTCTGCACATTGCATATCTGTAGAGACATAGGATAGTTGAATATCCTTGCTCATTAGCTTCTCCCTTACATAATGGTAGTGGAATTCAATATGCTTGGTTCTAGCATGGTATACCAGATTAGTTGCTAGATGTAGTGAGCTTGTGTTGTCACAAAAAATGTGAGGTGTTGAAGAATGAAGTCCAAGATTTGTGTACAAAGACTTTAACCACATGATTTCTTGAGTTGCATTAGCAAAACCTCTATATTCGGCTTTAGTAGAAGATAATGCCACAATTGGTTGTTTCTTCGATGACCAAGAAATGATTTTTGAACCGACGAATGATATATACCCGGATGTGCTTCTTCTATCATCTCTAGATCCGGCCCAATCTGCATCTGAGTAGACCTTTAGCTCAATATCTAAAGTAAATGAATAAAACAAACCTTCATTCATGGTCCCCTTTAGGTACTTGAGGACTCTCTTGGCCGCTTCCATATGTGTTCTTCTCGGCTTATGCATAAACTGACTCAATATGCTAACACTATAGCATATATCCACCTTTGTGAGTGTTGCATAGTTCAAACTTCCAACCAAGCTTTGATAGCTTGTGATGTCTTCAATTGGCTCTCCTTCATAAGCACTAAGCTTATGATTTTGCTCCATAGGTGTACCTGCACACTTGGTATTTTCCATCTTGAACTTGACGAGCATGTCATGCACATACTTCCTTTGTGTGATGTATATACCTGAACCTGTGTAGATTAACTCCAATCCAAGAAAATAAGTGAGTGGTCCGAGGTCACTTATTTTGAAATCCTCCTTCATTTGAGTCTTTACCAGTTTGATTCCTTCAAGATTATTGCATGTGATAATAACATCATCAACATACACACATAAAGAGATCACTTTAGATCCATTACTCTTTATGAACAAAGTGGTATCCGCCTTGCTAGCTTCGAATCCTTGGTCCTGCAAATAAGTCATCAATCTGAAATTCCACGCTCTTGGAGCTTGCTTCAATCCATACAAGGCTTTCTTTAGTTTGCATACATAGTTAGGATAATGTGCATCCTCATATCGAGGAGGTTGTGCCATATACACTTCCTTAGAGATCCATCCATTCAAGAAAGCATTCTTTACATCAAGTTGATAGAGCTTTCAATTTCTAGATGCAGTCTAACACATAACATTTAGAGAAGTGCCATCCTCATGGAGACTTTGAGGTAAAAAGAACAAAGTTATGTATAAAAATGGTCGAATTAGCTCATGCTATGTTTGGGGAAACTCACCAATTGAAGTTCTCTACCTCCATCAAGCCAAAATTGCACTTCCAAGATAGATAAAAGCATCTGCAATATAAGCAACATGCTCCTAAATCACAAAAGGCTCCATCCTTACATGACAAGGTAGAAATCGCAATGTACATTTGTGAGCATGCGTTTAGACCTTGAGTCATAGGAATCCCTTAGCCAGCTATTATTCATTCTCAAGACTTGATAAGCGATATTTTTGAAGAAAAATGGGCTTGAGAAGATATAAATTCAATTCAGATCCCATAAATTGATGATTTACACGATCAATTTTCCTTGGACATACCTTCCCTCTCTAGAGGGTTTTCCAATCATTCACAAGGAGAGGGAACACGTTTTGAGATACATTCATTGAATGAGTTGCCCAAGTTAAAGAGTCCATGGGAAGAAAAATGTGTACAAGTGAGAGCACTCACTATGCTAGTAAGAAAAGGAAATTTAGTTATACAATGAAGCACAGAATTATTGAAGGACACTAAGGTGCAATGTCATCGCACTCTAAAGGAATCGTTAAAATTAAGCATCGATTGTGGAAGCTATGTGGAAAATCAAGTCCCAAGACTAGGATTTGTACACCCAAACTGAGGGTCAAACAAGCAGCTACGAGAGATTCCACTAGATAAGTGGGCAACATGAATGAATGCAAAGAAGGCAATACCTATCTTCCAATTCCATAGCAAGGGCACACCATGAAGGGTATCATATGCTCAAGTGTAGTTGCAATTTCTAACATATCCTTATGGATTCTTTGGGGCAAAAAAGCCCTTAGAACATCAAGAATATAGCTACAAATGGTAGATGGTCACATCAAATGACCTCTAGGATTTCTTGGAATCAATCTCACCATCTAATGGGAAGAGTCTGAACATAATTTTTCAATATGGCAATTGGAGAGTGAAAGCCCCTATGAGATGATTTTACAAAGAGCCTTCTTGAGACAATTCCAAGTAGGCCAAGATTGGGGTTCAAATACAATATACTTGCTAAAAATAGTAGCAATAGGCAAGATGAATCTCAAGGACTATTTTCTTTAAAGATTTCATTCCCCTACAATGAAATTCCATTCATGAAAACCAAGAAGTCTCTCTTTTTATTCCCTCTATGAGCACTTTAGATCCATTTCGGATGCATGAAGATACTCACTTATGGATTTATGGATTTGGAAATCAGTAGGAATAGAAAAGAGACAATTAGAAACATGTATATTGAGAGAATCAACCATATAATGACCCATGGAGGACCCAAGTTATGCCTAATTGGTTTTCCATGATAAGAAATTTGAGCCTCATAGCTAGTCCAAAATCTCAATCACTATGAACATAGCAGCTAATGAGGAACAATGCACTCTTCATTGTGATGAAAAAGGCTACATATACCTTGTTCATGTGTAAGGTTGTTGTGGAAATGGAATTGGAACACCCAAATTCTGTGAATTAAGATGGAAAGTCTATAGCTATGAACAACACTTTTGGACATTAAGAAGAAGAATTCTTATATACCATAGGATCTAGTTAGTTGTACAAGGAAACCATGTCAAATGTCAAACGGATAACCATTGAGTCTACACCTAAATAAACGAACACGAAGAAGAAGAATGTAGAAGCAAAGATGGCAAAAAATGAACCAACTTTTGAAGTTTCAGAATACTTTAAGAAATTTGAAGTGGGTGAACAAAAATTTTGTTGATAATGCCTAAGTGACAACATTTGGAAAGAGGGTTTTATGATAATAAAGAAAAAATTAAGAGGATTTTCATAATAATTGAAAATCAAGATGAATGATGCGTGTATATAGGGGATGATTTAAGCCTTGAAGAAGAAGAAAATTTGATAGAGTTTTTACGAGGATATCGAGATATTTTTGCTTAGGCATGTGAATATTTGAAAAAGGTGGTCGATCTAGACATATGCCTCCATAGGATTTTGTGACCCCTAAGGCAAAACTGATAAAATATTGACCATAAATATATAATGGCAGATATGCTTCAAAGATGAAGGAAGATATATATAGATTGAAAGATGGAGGATTCATTTACAAAATAGACCATATGAATGGATGTCAGCAATTGTGGTTGTTCTCAAAAAGAATGGTAAAGTTTGTTTGTGCATCAACTTGAGAAACATTGAATGCTTTCACCATTAGGGATAGCTATCCATTGCACATTAACAAACATATGTTAGAAAGGTTCAACATCAAGGAAGTTTGGAGCTTCCTTGATGGATTTTTTGGGCTACAATCAAGTAGTGTTTTCTTTGGAGGACTAACATAAGATGGCCTTCACCACTGAGTGAGGCATTTATACTTTTGAATTGATGTCACTTGAGCTCACCAATCCTACAACCACATTTTCATGGCTAATGTGCCATGTTTTCAAAGACGTACTGAGTAAAACATATAAGTGTATAATGATGATCTCTATTCACATTACAATGAATGTAAGGAACATATTCGCTAGTTGAGAGAGATCTTCGAAAAGTTTGGAGTGTAAACGTGTGCCTAAATTTGAAAAGTGTGTTTAGGTGGTTAAACAAGGAAAAACTACTAGGTCACATAGTGTCAAACAATGGGAATTCCATATATGAAGACAAGGTTAATCTATAGTAGAACTTGCCTATCATAAGAATATCAAGGAGGTCCAAGCCTTCATGGGAGATTGTTGATATTACGGTAGGTTTATCCACATGCACATGCTCGTTATAAAGCTTCTGTATGGACTCCTAATGGACCTCCCATGGGCCAAGAAACGTGAAAATCCCTTCCTAAAGCTTTAACACCCATCTTGAATACACCTAATTGGAGGAAGCTATTCCACACACATGCAAACATGACCAATTATGCTATTGGGTGCATGCTACCACAACCAATGAGGGAAAGAAAATGGATCATTTAATAGTATATCCAAGCCAAAAACCTAATGCAACTCAAAGGAATTATATGATGTGGTTAAAAAGTTCAAACATTATTTATTGTCTAATAATTTTAAGTTCTTCATAGATCATCAAGCCTTTTTATACCTAGTGCATATGCTTTGCAATACGAGGTAGCTCATTAGATGGTTTCTCGTACTCATGGGATACGATTTTGAGGTGGTAGTCAAGAAATGGGAAACCCATCCCAATGCCAACCATATTTCTCGACTCACAATAAGAGAACCATTGCAAGGAGTTTCTGATGAGCTACAAGATGCCTAACTTTTTAATTTAGAAGTGATTCTCGAATGGGTAGATTCGTTGATGCCAATTTTGACTTTTGGTCTCTCTCATAACAATGTGTACATGAAAGAAAATAAGATCCTAAGAACACACCACTACCATTTTTTAGTTGGAAATCTGTAAAGACAAGATGATCAAGGCATCTTGTCTTGTTTTGTTGATGATCATAATCATAATGCTCTTTTGCAAAAAAAAACTCACATTGGAATGTTCAACAAGCACTATTAGAAAAAAAAATCAAAACCTTAGATGATTATAAGTGCATTGGCCTTTTATGGAAAAGGATTTACATATGTTGTTGAAGCTGAGAGAACTTGGAGAAGCTTGAGTGAAGTAGAAAATTGAGGTGCCAAGTGATGAAGATTGGACCAGCCAACCAACACAAGACCAACCCTTGCACTCTTGGAGTGTTAAATACACCTTTCCAATGAATGCTCACTCATCAAAAGTGGAGCTCTATAGAGAGAGAACCAACTCCTACAAATTGACTATGATTGAGGAAGATGATGCAAAGATTGAACTAGAGTAAAGTAGATGACAAAACATGTATATGTAGTGATCCAAATTAATGTACAAAAGATTGCAAGTCTTTATATAGACTCCCTTGATGATTTTCATGACTCTCTTTCAATGAGTTCAAATTCAAATCCATATGAGTAGCGTTTGTTGAGATGAAGGAACTACTTTCCTAGGATCTAGGAAAACTAGAAATCTAATTTTGATCTTGATTTGGTGACTAACTAAACACAAACTCAACCACCTTCAATCTTGTGGAATATTAACTTTTCCCCCTTTGAAGTGTATGCATGCCTTCCATACTCCATTACTAGGAACATTCTTTCTGAAGTGTTGTCTAAGTAGACAACTTTCCTTGGAGCCTCAAGGTCTTTGAATTCATATATGGTGACTCCACCTACCTTGCTAGTTTTGGTCTGGTTTAAATCTCCAGAAGGTTTCATCCGTGTCTCTATTGAAGAAGAGCTGGATGCTTTTGTTATCTTGGGGAATGCATTCCAGTGTAACTATCCTAGATAGGGTCGACTTGTCATGAGATGTTCTAAATTCGTTTCCAATGTTCTCCTTGTCTAGGTCTCCTATCTCAGACTTGAAGACAATGATTCTGAGCTCATCTATCCTATCTAGGAAGCTAGTGACCACATACATGGTTCCTTGCTTATCGATATATGAGCCCTCTTCGAATTTGACCACTCAATGTTCAAGTTCCAAGGGTTGATCAAGGTTTTTGAGTTGGACCATTGATCTCCTCAAACGATCCTCATAGATGTGAGCACCTAATCGGTTGGCTGAAATGTACTCCAATTGAGTCTTATAGGGGCCTTTAGGGGTATGCAAGTAGGGTAACCCTAAACTAGTTGTGGGTCTTTCCATACTAAACAACATTTTTGAATCACTAGTCTCTAAGATCAACATGTATGGGTAACCATGGAGCTATTAAGCCCATGCCCTAGGTGTGTGATTGACAATAGCTTTAAAAGACTTGATGCTTTGTCTATCCCATCCTAGGTGACTACCTGACCTAAGGTTCATATGCTTTGTCGATAAGCCCAATTTTCCCTAGTACAACAATGCTCCAGATTCTTTTGCTCAAGCCACTTGTTTTTTTTTATGTTTGTATGAATGTATTTTTCTTGTTTTAGTGTAACGTCATAAGGATCACTTAAGTTTCTCGTGTTTGTGATTTTTTTTAATTAATTTATATCCCTTCCCTCTTAGGTTGTCTGTGATTATCTTAGATTAGCCTTGGACTTGAGAAATTATAGGACCTTGAATTCTTTTGTTCCTATCATAACCCTATGTTATTCCAATTGTCTTTTCGCTCTTAGCCTAGGCTAGAAATTAACTAAGAGGGTTTAGTGGGCTTCCAACCCTGAGAGAGAAGCTCTTATTAGTCCTCCAACACCAATGAGGAGTGCTCCCAAGTAAACACCATATGCTAACTTGCCTTAGCCTTGCTCGGAGGCTCCAATTGCTTGAAAAAATTCCAAATTTTAGCTCAAAATTAGTTTACTTAAAAAACCCTAAAAACGGCCAAAATAGGCTCTCTATTGCGATTGGAAAGGGTTGTTTGTCATAATTGACAAAGTGTCTATCCTGAATATTCGTCATGATGGATAGGTCTATCCTGATGGACAATTTTATGTCGTTCAATGGATAGAGTCTATCATGATGGATGGTTGTCCATCGTGATTGATAGGGAATTTTGCTCAATCAATCTGTCGTGCAATGTATTTATCATGATTGACATCCTTTTCAAGGAGGTCTAATTTTCACACGGTATCTATCACAATTGATAGGCTGTCTGTTGTGATGAGCAGTCTTGTTTGTTAGGGTCTATCTATCGTCCATTGATGATAGACACGCTTGTGTTATGATGGACACAAAAAACGCTAATTTTTTGAAATTTCTGTATATTTTGGATGTGCATGTGACGTACTCTACTATGATAAACTTTATTTTACCAAAAGGTTTAGTTTATCATGTGTTATGATGGATAGAGACCTTTGCCCCAAGTTGCATGCACAAAGGTGTCGTACGTGCTATAGCTTGTGCCCCTATTGTGGATGCTAGTACTTGCAAGAAAGCTCAAGAAACACACAAAAATGTAGCACACAAACTCACTCTCTCTCTCTCTCTCTTGGTCGCTCAAGTGAAGGCTATGGAGGTGTGGATAATACCAAAATGGTGAATTTTTTGTGATGGAAATGGATGTAGGAGACGAGTGGAGATGGTGATGGAGTAAAAGAGTAAAGAGAAAGTATTGAAATTACCTAATTACCTACAATTCCGACATCGAATCTCTACATCTTACCATCACACACTCATGCTCAATACCCAGTCATCAGCAATGGTGCCAAATTTGGTGTCACTCTAGCACAATGGCAAGTACCAATGTGAGGTGATTCACCTCATAATTATCAATCCAAGGAGACACCATGAGCAAGTGAATACATGTGCATGATTGAGAAGAACACACATACACACACGAACAAGGTAAGAGAAAGAGATGAAAATGGAATCTTTTAATTATGAGCTCTTCATACAAAGTTTCATAAAAAATTGAACCTCAAAAGTGAGCTTTCTAGCTCCTTTTATAGTTTTTGCCTACTTTTGGGCCTTGTTCAAACCTATTGTCTAGTTTAGTTAAAAGTTAGGCTCTCAAGCCAATTTGGGGCTCAAATGAGCTCTAAGAATTAGGAAAATTGATACAAAAGCACATGTAATACTCCTCAAGCTTGAGGACTCCTTGGCTCGGACAAAGTGGAGTTTGAACTATCAGAAATGGGATTTGCAACATACTATAGTGATAAAAATAATTGTTTGTTATATTGATTGATTTTTGAAAGAAAAAAAATGATTGGCCTATTTGCCAGATTTGCATCGGCTTCCTTCTTGGCTCACTCCTCCTTGGTGCTCTCTCTACCCTTGCTCCCTTTGGCTCATTTGTCTCATGCTACCTTGGCATGAAAGTCCACTTGGGCTGCTTCCTTGGCTACCAACAGTAAGAATCATGTCTATGAGATGATTTTAGTTAGATCATTGAGGCAGTTTCACAGAGTGTAGGATTGGAGAACCAATTCCTTGTACTTAGAGCACTTAGGGGTCACTACCAAAGTCAGTCTCAAGGAGTAATCTCATAGGGACATACCAACCATAAAGCATTGGACAAGATAGAATCAATGCATTCCATAGGATTAGATCCTTCATTGATGCATGATGATATACACTTATGGATATGTAAAGTTGTAGTGGAAGAAGAGAAGAGACTAGATTCTAGAAACTTAGGTGTTGATGAAAAAGCATAGATCAATTGAAGACCTAGCCTATGCACCTATGGTATTCTCATGTGAAGAATTTGAACCCCATCGCTAGGCAGAAATCTTACCAACCATGGACATAGCTGTGAATGAGGAATAATGGACATCCCATTGTGATGAAGATGGACTTAATATCTTGGTATTCACAATAGAACCCATCATGTTTTATCTTATTATTGAAGAACATGAGTCTAGAACATCTGTACTAATGGAAGCTAGTATGAGGATTCTGAATCCATCATCATGGAACCCTTTTTATGTTTGAGAGGACGAGTATCTTTTTTTGGTAGAAGCTAGGACTCACAAAATGGAAGGTTAGATACATGAGTTGATGTTAGCTATGCATATAGACACCCGAAGTGAGAATACCAAAACAAAGAAAAAGTCCCCCACATGAGAAGAGGAAGAATACTTATTCAAAGTGCTAGACAATTTCAAGAAATACAAAATAGAGGACACAAAATTATGATAAGAATGCCCTAATGAGAATCTCTCATAGGAGAAGCATATGATATTAAGGAGCAGACTAAGAAGATTGTAGTGACGATCCAAATGGAGAAGAAAGACACACATACATAGGACACAACCTGAGTGAGGATGAAGAACGAGAATTAATCGAGTTGTTGAGAGAATAGGATCCCAATGACCTTATAGGACAAGCCAACCAAGAAAAAGCCTTACACCTATAATGATAAGTATGCACCCAAGATCAAAGAAGAAATAGATGGGTTGATAGAAGCATGTGCTCAAAATCTACCCATACATTTGTAAGAGAACTCCCTTTAGAAAAACTAGGGTTGTGGTTCCCCCATGCTGCAAGTATACTGCATCTTTTCCCCAATCTTGCACTACCTTAAGTTGTCTCATGAAAGGCCTTCCAAGTATCATCTCATAATTGCTAGCCTTTTCAAATTGACAGATTGCTAAGGTGTGCTCAAATTCACCCCACAAGTGGTAAATACTACGTTTTCCAATAATCCTAGGGGTCCTTCTATGTGCCCATTTGCCATTTGAATCTTTAGTCTGGTAGGTTGTAAAGCTGGTTTCCCCCATTTCTCCCATATTTCTTTGGTAACAATTCCTACTCCTGCTCCCGAATCTAATATGGCTTTAGTGATATAACCTCTGTAAGTGATAGGGAGGCATTTGTTTCCTTCATCTCCCTCACTGAAATCTCCAATCTTATCGACTAGGGTTTTAACTGTGGCTACTTCATCTTGCATCTCGATTTTGTCTGACTTTGTCCCTAACAGGCTGGTGAGCTTCTCTCTCAACTGAGGCTTCACTTTTAAGAGTTCTTCCAAGGTTAGAGTACAAGGTATTTTTAGTTTTTTAAGATGTATTATGTCAGAGGTTTGAGCTGATGGGTTCTGCTCCTTTCTCCTCACTAAGGGAATACGATATAATTCAGAGTTTTGTTCATATTCTCCCATATAGTTTGGCAATACATTCACACTGTCTTCGTCATCTTTGTTGTCGTAAAGTTGCAATAATGCTTCTGAGTTTAATTCATGCATTGACACTTCAAGCTCGCCTCGCACTTCTAACTCCTCAAAAGGAGGTTTAATTCCTTCTGTTTTCTTCCATCTATCTTCTTGGACTCTTGCCCACAAGTCTCTAGGCCATTCCACGTCCACTTGAGGGATAACTGATCCTTCTTTTTGACTTTCACAGTCATTTTCTTCATAGTTCTCATTTTTCTTCCCTTCCCTAGGATGACTAGGTGCCACACATTCCTCAAATTCTTTTTCGGGAATTCTTGTGCTGGGTAGCGGCTAAACACGTTTTTCTAAGGTTTGCTGAGCCACTTCAATTAACTTCTTACAAATCTCCAATCTTTCTTTCTCTAAGTCACCTCTTGGGTATTCCCTTTCGTGTTGTTCAATGGTTGGGCCTGCTTTTATTCGTGCTTGAGATGCCACAATCCACATGGCGAACTCTTCTCGCATTGGATTGGCCAAAACTGATCGTGCCTCTTGTTTTTTATGATTTTTTGCCTCCTTGTAGGGTTTCCTTCAAACTCTTGTTTTTCTTCTTGGCTTGGTTTATCATTCTCATTTTCCAACTTTTGTTGTAGTTTCTTATCTTTTATCTTTTCTCTACGATTCTTCCATCTTTGGGTTTGTTTACTGTTAGCACTTTTCTCAGACTCTTCAGAATCTGCAATTACTTGAGGTGTGGGTATGTTCAATTCTTTGTCAGGGTGACTATTTTCTTTGGGTTTATCTAGAGTTTCTCTAGTTTTTGCTCTCGTTATCGCTTTCAATGGCACAGTGTACTCCTTATCACTCCCTAGAACAGAGGAATACCACTTGGTGGATGCTCTCATTGACATAGGAGCAGCTGTCAGCTTCATCAAATCCTCTTTGACTCATCATCTCAAAGCACAATTACGTCCAACCAAAGCACATCTGATTGGAATAGGAGGAAAGGCTACTGAATGCATAGGCGAGATTACCTTATCATTGCACCTAGGAAATAACACAATGCAACAATAACTATGCCATGATCAAGATTTATTAGAAGAGCTTGTGTTAGGCTAGAATTGGATATATGAATATGAGGTAACGATCCAATTAGCCTTGGGCTATATATCAACCAAGATAGGACATCGCGAAGTATTCAGTTTGCTAGAAGAACGACCTGTCAAAGCCACTTGTCTAGCTCTGAGAGATCAATTACTCATGCATGATGATGCTTGTACATCGACCTCTACTATGGAAACCCCACCTCCAAGCACTTCACCGGAGTTTACACCAATTCTTAATCTTACACACCCTCATCATCCATTGGACCCCTCTGCTAACATTGTTTCCATGGAGAACCCTAGTGAGGAATTGAGCACAAGAGTGACTAGTCAGCATAGTCATCCCGAACCTTCCCACATTAGAATATATCCAATTCAAGGCACCAGATAGGCATGGATTCAGAAGGATCAAATAGCAGCATATCACCAAAAACATTACCTACAAAGGAACCAACAATAGGTCAAGATTTCAAGACAAGCTGGATCCCGAGGTTTACAGAAGATTGTCCAATTATGGATCCCAAAGAAACTAATTGCTGCTCAACCCTTTAGAATGCTAATATGGATTCCCAAATCACCTGTGCCAATGAAGGAAACTAACCTGGAAACACCACTACGAAAGAAGGCCCCATCAAAAATAGAGTCAAAGGAGCAAGAAAGACGCGACGACTCGAAATTGCAGAAACAGAAGTACTCAACTAAAGCAACTCCAAGATATGAATGGCTAGCAAAGAAGAATCACAAAACAACATCCACACATAACACAACAAAAGACAAGGATGCAGTCAAGGACAACAAAACAAAGTTGAGTTGGATACCCAAATTGCGATCGTCATTGACAAACTTGCCTGCAACTTCTTCTTGCACACATCTTGAGTTTCATGCACCTCGAACGTGCATAATAGGGCCACCTTACGAGGCCATGCATTTGGCACATAATTCTTCTTCTATTTATTAGTGATGCACGTTTCCCTCCAAGGAAATAGGAAAGTACTTGTACGACAACCTTGGAAAAATAATGAAGCTTGAGCTACTCACTAACATTTTTGTTTTCTTTTAGAAAATATAATAAGAAAAAATATATATATGAAAAAATCCCAGGTACCACCTTTCTCACACCCACGGGGGAAGGACAACACAAGTCACTGGGAGAACTATTCAATTCATGGAGATTAATGGGAAATAAGTCATGCAACCACTTTTACACTGATTATGGTGTGCTTTAAATGAAGATGGCATCGCCGGATTCCAAAGCTATGCAAGAGGAAGAGGTCTTGCTTCTCCCTTTGGAATCGATTATGAAGGCAAGAGGTCATTGGTTCCTCAAAGACCAACTGGTGGCAGATCTCATCTTTTTGGCCACCATCAAGATTATGGACAGGGATCACTATTGTCCATTGATGTCGCAAGACTTCCAAACCATAATACAAGGATTGCCAAGCATCATTGAAGTTTGGATCAGGGCGGGAATTGAAGCATTTTTACAAATCCCAATTTATTTACCGGATTTTCAACGATGCAGTCAAGTTATGAACATGCTACAGGCAGCAGCGGAGCAACCCTCAATCCCAGAAGCTAAAGTTCTTAACAAAACAGGGGCATGGAAAACTATTTGATTTACACATGAACTCATCAACAAAGCTTTTGCATGGAGTCAGAACGGCCTCACAAATCTCAAAGAGGAATGTCATGATGCTAAAAAGAAGACCTTTCTAGAAATTAACAGGACAGACATTGAAGAATCAGTCCATGTGGCGCATCAACATTTTTGTTTCCCAAGCATGAACAGATATACAGCGCCTCAAAAGGTTGTAGTTCAATTGCTATCTCATGTTATGAGGCAAACTAGGAACCAAGTCAACCTTACACCATACATACAAGAACGATTATTTGAAATGGAAGAAATGGAATCATAAGAAGTTTTTAAATGGAATGTCTGCATTGACCTTATTCATCTATGAAGCACTTGAAATGAAGGAATGCCTACGATTAATGCCAACCTCCATTGAAATGGCAAAATATGTGAAGTCGCAAAGAAAAAAAAAGCATCCATATCCAGAGAGGAAGTGGGAACAAGTTCAAAGAAGCCAATGCGGGGAGCTAAGCGAGCAGAGACGAAGAAACATAGGAAACCCCACAATCGAAGTGGGCACATATGTTGCCAAGTATTTCTTTGACCCAACCTCCTATAACACAAAGAGATCTCTTAGTGGTGTTAGAAGAAACACATACTTACATGTGGGGCCAAGTAAACCTCAATGTCCAAGGACATCAATACAGGCAGTCCAGGCGATTGCAGAAAAAGGATCACAAGGAACACAGCCTAAGACTAGCCACCAGATACAAGGAATTGGGACTTGATGACTTGAGTTCTAATGAAGAATCTAGTCGTGAGCATGACACATTGGACACAAATATAAGGATAGAGATGAATGATGAAGAATGGATGGAGATTCACCAAATCAAAACCACCCCCGACAATCAAAACTCACAAGTACAAAATCAAGAAGCACCATATGAAGGAAGACACCTCATCCAGTTGAATACACAATCCAAGATCAATATAAAGGAAGTATCTACACCAAAAACAGATGTGGTACCACCAATAAAGGAAGAATTACAAATGAACCTAGCAAAAGAAAGGCTATCACAACAAAATGTGGAGAAAATTGTGATTGAAATTCTCGATGATACGCCACAAGGTACGAAAGTAACCAAAGAGGATGAGCCAATGATACAACTCCATATTCGGCGGCCCCACGACACAACACTACATGTGGCACAAGGAAAAGATGATACCATAGGTGAAGAACCTAGAATACCTAAAACATGGTTAAACGTAGATGTAGCTCAATTGAAACTAGTAGTGAAGCAAATGATGCAAACAAGGATGGATACGCAACAACAAATGCTCGAAATGCATGCGAATTATGACGAGACTATGAGAGAGAGAAGCCACTTCCAAGTGATGAGTGAAAACTTGTCGGTGAAATGAATTCAAGCTCAACAGGCACTCTTAGACAAGGAATCAGAAGTTAAAGAAGCCAAGGAATAGTGCACCACACTAACTGAGCAAAACCAAAAAATACAAGATCAACTTATACAACTACAAAAAAAGTACGAAGCTAGTGAAGAAAAAAAGGAAAGAACAAATGCTAGGAGTAACCTGTTAGAAACTCAGATCAAGGTATACATAGAAGAAACCGACAATTTACGAAGTAGAAATAAGGAACTTATGCATGCCATACTGTACAACCAACCTATAGAAGCACAAGAGACACCCGCAACAGACACGAAGGCATTGGAGGATCAGATTGCAAAGTATGAAAATCTATTGAAACAAGAGCAAACCACCAGAGAAGGATGGGAAAAAAGGTATATGCATGATACTATTGAACTCAGAACGCAATGGAAATCTATTGAAGACAAGCTTTTAGTAGTTTATAATGAAGACGCTGACCAATTAGCAGCCATCAGCCAGGAACTTCTGATGGCCAAAGACACGCTAACAGCGGCCCTCAATGAAATCAAAGAGAAGGAAAAACTCATTGCACAATTAGAAGCTCAAATAAAACAACAGGCCACAATCGGGACACCAGTAGAGCCGCAACAAGGAAATCCTACTGACGAGGTAGAGGTAGGTCCTCTATCTCCCCCGATCTATCATTCACCAGTAAAAGAGCAGACGGAGGAACCTTGTGATGATCATCCCATGCCGTATACTATAGAAATAGGTAAGAAGGAACGGGCACTCTTGGTGTCCCGGTTGACAAAAAATTTTGAAAATGAAGTAGTCAAAGTAATGAAGGAGGCCAAGATTAAAGGTAAAGACTTGGATCATATCATAAAGCCATTCAACATACCTTATGGGCTATTGAAAGAGCAAACACATTGGTATATAAACTAGACCACGCAAAAAGACCCACATGGTAGTTGAACTTCAAAGCAAACACCTTCACTTACACTCAAGAGGAATTTGAGGCAGCAACACCACTTTGGAGAAGGAAATTTTTGGAAAAGAATCCTACTTTACGGGTGCACTGGCAAGCAGCACCATATTTATTATAGGTAAATCCATCTTTTTGCCCAACGCCTCGCCAACATGACACACAAGAATTTTTGGAAATGCAAAAAAGTGGTAAGCTCAATCAACAATGGCTGAATTACCCACTACTTCCAAGTCCACCCCACAACTATTTACCGACTGAAGAATACATGGTGAGATCCATCAAATTTTGGTTAAATTGTTATGCCACAGTACCCGATCTCACAATAAAGATGACTAATAAAATCCTCAGCATGATACTGATAGTACTCAAAGTTTTTATGCATGCGGCATACACATTTTTGAATTTCTTCGGCATTAACCAAGGCACCGATATTCTCGTTTTTTATCTATCAGTTATGCCTAGTCGCCCTACAATTATGGCTTACTACTCCAAACTTATGTTTTTGCCGAGCCCCTACATGCAAACTTTTGAGGAAGCATTTTTTATAGGATTTTTTGAGATTGACTCAGAAGTTTTCTTGAAGATGTCAACTAATCTGAATGCCAGACTAGTTGCATATGATTTAAGCTTCTTTGCAGACCATCAAGAGGCACCACACGATGGTCTGACAACTGAACAATGGAAGCAACTGATGATATGTGAAACCAATCTGCTTAATGAAATAGAGCAAAAGGTCTACAGGACATACTACCGCCATATTCCAAAGCCTCTCGGGGAAGACAGAGTTCAGGAGGGGGTTAGTGTTGAAGGAGATTCAAGCAAGAGGAAAAAAAGAAGGAAACCAAGGAAGAAGCTTCACTAAAGACAATATATCTAAAGACATATCTCTGTAGGAAGCCCCGCAGGGGCACACAACGCCCATCTCTACACAAAGCCCCTAGGGGCATACAACAGTGGGAAGTATGCAACACGCAAGGACGGATTAAGGCCAACAATTATCCATGAAGAAGTGCAGGAAGATAACCGGCAGATCCAAAGCCCCAGGAAGGTGCTTCAAGCCCTTGATCTTCGCGAGGTCCAGATCGAAAGCTGAAGATCTAGACCTTCATACCTTCCACTGGTTGCGTGCAATGGAAAGAAAAAAAGAGGCCAAAACCAATGCAACAGGTCCCAAGTTATGATCAGTTCCTTGACTACTGGTAAAATTATTTCATTATGACTTCCAAAGAAGCTGGCAGCGAACAACTATAAAAAGGATATCAGTTAATAAAGAATCAAATCGACTACAAGCACAAAACTAGAGACAAGAAGCAAAGCATGTCAAGGGACGATAGAGACAAAGAGGGGGAGAGTGTCGAGAGCAAAGAAGAGCAACAATGCGGAGAAAAAGAAGGGCCCAAAATTTTTCTGATTTGGACGCGTTATTTTTGTAACATACTCATTTTGTAATATATTTTCTAATGTAAATGCACTAGAGGAGTCCTCTAGATGCATACCCATAGAGATTTGTATCATTACCTTTGTAAATTAGTAGGGAATTATTCTTTTTGTGAATAAAGTGCGAGTCTCTTGTGTGAAAGGACCGATTCCAAGGCACAAGTATATAAGTCATTTTGTGACTCTTTGCAGAGACTTTTTGTCATTGTGAGAATCAAGAACACAGAATTTCGAATTTGTGTCATCTCCTCTCTGTATCTTCTTCCTTGTGAGTTTGCATGCATATGTGATGCTTGAAAAGAGTGCTTAGAAGTGTTGTCTATCCATGAAAATGCTCGTTTCTTGTTGGTAAGGTGTGTGCTAAGTGTAGGAAGTGTTGAAGCGTAGGAAGGTCATTCCCGCGGCTCAGTATTTTGCTCATAACTTGAAGCAGGAGCATCAGAATCGAGTGGAAAGAGACCATTGGATGCATCTTCTTGAGAGATTTGAAATGAACCCGCTATTTGCTATATTCGGAGTTGAGAGTTGAGAGAAAAGCTTGATTTACTGTTGATTGCAGTTCCAAGTGTTGCGACACCGTAGCCGACCTTGAAAGCTTGAATGTGGTGGATTTATGCTTGCATGTACCTGGCTAGACCTCATTTTCATTGACCATCATTTGAATGCATGTGCTCATACACTCGGCTAGGTTTTGATACTCCTTGGATTGATAATTAAAGCGTGAATCCCCACTATATGCACTTGAAGGGGATTGAGGTATAGCCTCTTTTTTCACGTCCCTAAGTCGAGACTCAAGTACACACTTCCTTTTGTGGATTGATTCCACATAGCTTGGCACTTCCTTATACATGAGTGCCAGCTCCTTTTTCACTGCATCACTTCTAGGGGGGATTTGTTGATATATTTAGGTAGTGATGTGTGTGAACACACTAGGACTATCGGGGCACTTTTTTCCCTCTTCAGGAGGTATTTTTCCCCTGGCTTGTATATACACCTATTGTCCTAACAGGTCACATATCTTTTGTACATTCTAGTGGTAATACATTCAGTATTGTGTGTTGTGCTCCAAGCTTCTCCTTCTTCTTCCTTGTGCTATTCGCATGCTTCCGCAGACCTCAAACTCCAACAACTCTAAGTGAACCAGCTTTTGGGAAGGAGGAATGCTACATTATTCCCAAAATATAGCCTTGACAGACATATTCAAAAGGTGCCTCAAATTTGGGTAGAGAGGACATCATTTCATAGTTCTAAAGGCGAAGCAAGCTAGAAACATTCAGATGACCAAAGAATACATGCCAAAGCATTCATGCCAAATCTTTGCATTTGAGATAGCTTGATAATCATGAATTGCACATGTTGAATCTTTCATAGATTTTGCATAAATTATTAGCTTATGCATCCCATGACATAAAATGACAGAACAAATAATAACATCACCATTTAAGAGATCATGAATTGTACATCTATCATCAAAAAATTTTGACAACCAACACAATCTTGGCTAATGCTGATATTGATAACAGATTTTCCTTGATCCTTGCCACATATAAGGCATCTGACAATGTGAAAGAAATGCCATCAATAGTATTTAAAATGCTCTATTCAACTCAAATTCTAGACTCCGAGGAGTTTTTGCAATCTATGATAGTATTCCTTCTAGGGGTAGGCTCAAGAGACATGATGAAATTGTGTTGAATGGTAATATGTTTGGTTGCACCACTATCAGAGTACCAAACATCCAAGTCTACTATGGACACACACGACAACTTTTTATGACATGATCATTTTCCTTATAGTACTTGGAAAAATGTTTCGTTTTTTGGTTCTCCTATCATCTTTTTCTTCCTTCTTTGATTGTGCAACATTTGCAGATTTTTGTTGACTAGTAGATGAGCTCCATTCACCTTTGCCCTTCTGACTATCTAAGAAAGCTTGATCTCCAACACAAACCTCTTCTACCTAGACTGATCTTCATGCAACAAAACAAAGACTAACTCCTCAAATTTTAAAGCATTCGGATTTCCTTTCATCATCAGTTGAAGAGTAGAATAAAAAATCTGATATGAATCAAGAAGACCATTAAGAACAATTTGCATAAGTGAACTATCCAGCAAGATTTCCTCAACAAAAATCAAATGTTCCTTCAAATCTTTGATCTTTTTTCAAAAATTATCCATTCAACCTCCTTCATTCATATTCTCATTGTCCAACTATTTTCAAAGGTAAGCAACAAAGAGCCTCATTTCTTAGTAGGTATAATGTTGTAAGAGTATCCCCAACATCTTTTGCTATTTTACATGAGTGAATGTGAGGGATAATGTCATATTTGACAAAACAAGCTATCAATGCATGTGCAAATGCATCTCTACAATCCCATTGAAATTGCTATATAATAGGTGCAATAGGATGGCAACCACAGAGATAGGAAATGGTAGATTATCAACCTCAACACCATCTGCACCACCTTTGACCATTGTATTTGTAGGTGTAGTAAGATGTTTTTCAACATCGTACACAATATTCCATAGCCATTTTGATACCAATACATGACACCATGTACGCCCTTAATGGGTAATTAGTACCATCCAATGTATATTTAATATCCAACATACAAAATACATCATTGATTTCAAACATGGCTAGTGGCTAAATATCGTAATGCTGAAAATTGACTCTATCTCAAAAAGTTGATCAAAAACACCTTGTTGAGCTCTTCTAAACTTGTAGCAAAATTCAAGGCGCATATAATGGAAAAGCAAAACCTATATATATGTTTGGCACAAAAGGAAAAACTCTCTTGCATAGTTGCTAAGATAGTGTGTCTGGACACCGAAAGGAGCTCAAATAAAAATTTTGATGCCACACAACAAAGCTTTTTTGAATTCATAATCCCCCTCAGTATGCTCACCCAATTTTCATGTGATTCTAAAGCTATGACGAGAGGGGTCTCAAGAGTATCCTAAGTGAATCATCAACGTGCTCTAATACCAATTCTTGGATTTCAATGTCAACATGAACAACACAAGGAAGAAGAGGAAGTTTGGAGCACAATACGATACAAAATAGATTACCAAGTGAATGTAAAAATGTAAGTGACTGGTGTAAGAAATAATAGCAGGGAAGAATATCACCAGTTTATAGAGTTGAGAGATGCAAACTGAGAGATAGAGAAAAAATCTCAAATTTTTAAGAGCAATGCAACTACAAAGATGATGTTGTCCAACCGCGACCCTACAAAAGGGTGCCAGCCCCCCTATGCATTCCCCCCATTAAGGTTTTATGGGGAAACTACATGGCATCACAAGGCCTTTTTTTTTTTCCTGAATGGCAACCAAATGGAAGTTTATGCCCTACCTAGCTTAATGGAAAGGCTCACAAAGATCGTCTATTACCATCAACAGTCACACATAGATCCCATCTAACTTGGAAGTTATGGCTCCACAAGTGTCTGTCTCTCATAATGAGAGTCTTACAACTTAGAGAACCATGGATTATTTTTAGTCACTTGAGGATGGAAAATTGAGTATATCTACCCCCCTAATGTCCACCCTGTGTTGAACTAGCTCCTTGGTCCAATTCCAAGCTTTGGAAAGTGTCGATGAAGTTGCTTTCTCCAAAGAGGCTCGGTGAAGATATCTACTTCATTTCCCTCAGTTGGACCATAAATTATCTCCACAATCCCGTCCTTAGTCAACTCATGCACATAGTGATACTGAATTTCTATATGCTTGGTACGTGCATGCAAAACAAGATTCTTGGCGATGACCATGCAACTTTGGTTGTCAAAATTCAATCTTGTAGCCTCTTTTCTGTGTATTCCTATGTGCCATAAGATCCTTCTCAACCATACTGCTTCACATGCTGCAAAACATGTTTCTTTGTACTCAACTTCAATAGAAGATAATTCTACGGTTGGTTGCTTCTTGTTGATCTAAGAGAAAATACTAGATCCTAAAGAAAGACGATATCCAAAAATGGATTTTTTGGTATCATATTTTTTGCCCAATTCAAATTGCAATATCCAACTAGAGATGATCCTTCTTCATAGAGAATTACCATAATCAATGGTTCCTTTCACATACCTCAATATCTACAAACTTGCATTCTAATGAGTTTGGCAAGGCTTATTAGAGAACCTACTTAATACTCCACTAGCATAGGAGATATTTGGTCTACTATTGCACAAGTAGATCAGACTTGCAACTAATTTCTTGTACCTTCCAATATCCATTGGAGGTGAAGTATATTCAATAGATAATTTTTTTGTGGTGACCTGCATACGTGTAGAAATATCCTTGAAATCCTCCATGGTGAATGCCTTAAAATTTATCTCGCATACTTTTGTTGGGAGATGAAACTCTTCCCTGGTTCCTATCATACTTCAAGGCTTAAGCAATAATGCATTAAGCTTAGGTTGTTCCTTCGTATGCCAGTCCCAACAATGTTTTTTTATGATCCATAATCTTAGCTCATGTCTTACTAAAAGATACTTCATGACCTTGATTAGTTATAGAAGCTACTAAAAGAAGATTTTTTTTTATTTGTGGAACATACAACATATTTGAAAGCTTTCCAATATCTCCAGCACAATTAATGAAAGAAATCATACCTTCACCCTCTACAAGACATCTTGCATTATTTCCTACATTTACTCTGATGGGTTCCTTTAGAGGCTAGAAGTAACTGTAAAGATCTTTTCTACTCTTCATTTGACAAGAGGCACCATCACCGAACACCCATGAGTCGTATGTTCCTGAATCTTCAACCACGGATCATACGTACTCTATAGCAACAAATGATGGCTTCACCTCCCTTTGGCATTTCCTATGAATGCAACATCTCCTTTGTTGCACTACAAGGAATACGGGCGTATAGTGATGGTTAAAGCGATAGAATTTTGTCACTATAAAATTGCAACATGCGTCGTAATTAGCGTCACGCACGGACCATCAATTAAATGATGAAGCAAACGACGGTTTTTGTGACTTGTGGCATGACGCGGCTACGACACTCCCATACAACATTGCTAACATGACACTTTTAAATAGCATCGCATAAGCGATGCTTTTTTACGTTGCATAGGCGACGATTTTTGGTGTTGCATAAGCGATGGTAAAAACATGTCGCTTATGCAACGACAGGTAGCATCGCTTACACAACGGCCTGTTGACGGATAAAAATTAAAACGTTGGAGGCTCTTCGATCAGCATTTTCATGCATCCAATCGAAGAGCTCTCCAACGTTCGCAATTGCACTACGCTTATGAGTTGAAGCAAGTATATGCAGAATTGTTGTTCTGCATAAGCTCTCTCTTATTGTCTCCCTCTGTCTCTAGTTCTCTCTTTCTACATCTTTCTCTCTTTAAATTATCTTTCTCTCTCCTTTCTCTCTTTATTGCAAGTTATTCAAGAAGCTCACCAAGCAAAAAGTATGGCTAACTATTGTAAGTACAATTTCTATTCTTTGTATATCATTTGAATAGTGTTATTTTCATTATATAGCATACTCACACTTATTGATATGCACTCACTTATACATGATGAAGATGCACTTTCACACATATACACATACACACATGCACATACACACACATATATACACACAGATACATGTGCACATACACTTAGACATACACACATATACACATGCATATGCACAAACATTCCTACAACCACATAAAAAGACTTACATGCATGCATTATTGCATATATATATATATATATATATATATATATATATATATATATATATATATATATATATATATATATTAACATATAATGCGTTATGCTACCTACTGGAGCATCACTTATACTCAGACATGTATGCTATGTGCCTTCATTTCCTATGAGCTTGATTTCAGTTAGCCAATTACAAGAGAGCAAATGTTATGCATTCCTTGGTGAGCATCATTTTTAGTTGCACTTGGGATATGCTTGTCAGAGATGCTAGGATTGAGCACAGGTATCCACTGCAAGTACTTCATGTGAGAGACAGTCTCGTCTCAGTGGGACTTCAGCCTTTTGTGCGAGGTGAGACTCGTTATGTCTCATTTTTTCTACCTACAAATAGGTCTATTAACATTCTTGATGCACATGTATGGTAGGATTCAAATGCTCAGATGGATGCACATGTAGAGCATGTTTTGGATGCTCATGATGCTTATATAGAACATGCTTTTATTGATCATATGGATGCTTTTACAAAGCACAATTTGGATGATCAACTAGATGCTTTAGAGCATGATGTGGATGCTCGTGTAGAGAATTGTGATGATACTCACTTAGAGTTAGATCATCAGATGGATCTTGGTGTTGATGTTGTGCAGTTAGCTCATGTGGAGCATGATGGTACACTTGGTGTGGTAGAGCATGATAGCTCTTATGATACACAGTGTATGCCAAAGCATACTAGCTCTCAAGATGCACAGCTAGACACATCCTTGGTTGAGAGGATGATTGATTTAGATGTTGCGGAGTCAGCAATCATGCAATCATTCTTGGATTTTCTCATGCCAGATGTTGACACAGATATTTCAGGACATGTTGATCTTGATGATAGTACTTTGGATGCATTGGATACAGGCATGGATGATATACTTAGGTTAGCTAGGATAGCATAGGTTTCATCAACATTTGGGAGTCTAATGTACGAGTTATTATGCTCGAGACTAGATGTTGCAGTTGCTATTGGAGCATTTGCACTTAGAGTTATCAGTTGTTTGATGATTGACATAGGCATAGAGCGAGTGGGAGCTTTGTAGGAACCTCATCAGCTCTTG
>MU260195.1:17500-22500 GCA_020310875.1 Ceratopteris richardii | reverse complement strand
TTCAACCCTTAACTTGTTAGTCACTTAGTAGGAAATGCATTAGAATTAGTGATGTTTGTGCCCATGTTAGATGCTGTTAGAGATAGGTGCATGTACCCATGTATGATGTTAGGCATGTTTGGTAAATGTTGTACCCGTGTTAGTGCATGTTAGGTGTTAGTGCATGAACCCCGTTAGGTGTTAGTGCATGAGCCCATGTTAGGTGTTAGTGCATGTACCTTTGTCAAATGTTAGAGATGTTAGTAAATGTTAAGCATGTTAATGTATTTAATGCATATTAGATATTAAGTATGCATGTTAGATGTTAGAAGTTATGTTAATGCATGTTAGATATTAAGGGTGTATGTTAGATGTTAAGTAATGCATGTATATGTTAGGTAGTGAATGTTAGAAATTAGGTATTGCAAATTAGATGTTAGAAGTTATGTTAATGCATGTTAGAAGTGTATGCATGCATGTTGATTTATGTTATGCATGTAAGATAGTGTTTGCATGTATGTATACATGTCATGCATGTTTGCTTGTTTCATGTTAGTGCATGTATGTTCATGCATGGTTGCTAGTGCATGTGCATGTATGCATATGATTTTGTTTTGCATATCATGTTGTATGTATGCATGTTAGTGAAATGCATGTTCATTTATGTGCATGCATACGTATGTTAGTGCATGAAAGTTTATGCATGTTAGTTAAATGCATGTTCATTTATGTGCATGCATATGTGTGTTAATATAAGATTATGTATGCATGTTATGTTTGTTAGTGTGCATGTATGCATGTTCATTTATGTTAATGTATGTTATGTCATGCATGTAAGTTATGTATGCATGTGAGTTATGTTAATATAGTTTATTTACATGTTCATGCATGTATGTATGCTTATATGTATGTTAGTGTTTGTGCATGTATGTTTATGCATGTGTGTTTGTGTATGTATGTTCATATATATATGTGTGTTAATGTAAGTTATGTATGGATGTTCATTTATGCATGTGCATGTATGCATGTTCATTTATGTTAATGTATGTTATGTCATGCATGTAAGTTAGTATGCATGTGATGCATGTTAGCATATGTAATATGTATGAATATGTATAAGTATATGAAGCAATGTACTTATATGAATGATTGATGTACACTAAAGTAATTGTATGAACGAATTATTTTATTGCAATGTGTATGTTTAGATAAATGAATGTACTTATATATATACATGTGTGTTTAAAAAAAGTTAATTAACTTATATTAAATTAAGTTTTTTTATGTTAAGATTTAAATGAGTGTTTAATCTTTTATAAAAGCTTACTAATATCTCTCATGTGATTTTGCAGATGAATTGCAGCCCTGTTGAAGAGGAACTGAAGATTTGAAGTGTGAAAGAATTTACTTAGCTGAAAATATATTGTTTAGTTTGTATAGGATATCATTTTATGAACATTATCTTATAGCTTTGTATAGGAAATCTATCATTAATCTATTTACATTTGCATCTCTTATGTCTGAAGAGGCTTCATCAAGTAGATTAGAATGTGATGAAAGTGATCTATATGATGACACATCAAATGAAACCAAAAATTATTCAGTAGAAGCATTGATAAAAGCTAGAGATGATATAATGAACAAAACAACTTGGAACTCACCTATAGATAATTTCTCTATCTTCTCACATATTGCAAATGTGGAAGAAAAGAGAAAAAGGGATGAAACTCAAGATTTAGATGAAACTAATCAAAGAGTAACTAGAAAACAATTGAGAAAAGAACCTAAAAATGTACAATTTAATGAAAATACAAATTTAGATGAGCAGAAAAGAAGAGATATAAGGGAGGGCAAACAAATTGAGACATCAAATAAACCTTTAGAATCAAATCCTTGTGAATTAGATTCAAGGACTAATGAAGAAACAGATAAAAATGAGGGAAAAACAAAGAAACCCAAAAGAATTCCAAAAGCTATTGTAACTTCAGAACTTGAACAAAAAAATGACACAAAAGAAATACTGTATGATATTCTTTTAAAAATTCAAGTGACTATGTCACTTGAACAATTATTTACTATAGCTAAATTAGAATTTAAAGATAACTTTATTAAAATGATTAAAAGAAAAAGATTTCCATTAAATACTGATACTGAAATGCATGAAAATGTAGATGTAACTCATATTTCTAAAGATTCTTTTCCTTCTGACTGTGATGATGAGGAAGAAAGTGAAGGATACGTTAATAAAAATTTTTTAGGACCTATACTTCCAGATAATATACAGGAAAAATCTGAAAGCAATTACAGAAAGAGTTTTTGGGCCAGGGGAACACCAGAGATCAAAGTAAATTTAGGAGATAGGAAAAATTCTTGTACAACTTTAGCCTTACTAGATTCAAGTTCAAAAATAAATGTAATATAAAAAGAATTATATGATAAATTTAAATGGCCTATAGATAAACAACATGGGTGGATTATGAGAACAACAGACAACGGATGTGGTGCACTTTTAGGAGCATGTGCCAACATTCCGATTTCAATAGGTGGAATAAGTGAAGCATTTCACTTTTTCATATAAGATAACTGTTCTTATGAAATCATCTTAGGACAACCTTTTATCTGTGAAACTCGTATGGAAACAAAAATAATGGAAGATGGCTCTGCGTATGCAAGATTTAGATCAAAAGATGACTTACAATCCTTACAAGTAATGACTGTTAACTCAAACCATATTAGAAATAGAGAACAAATTAGGAAAACACCTATCAGATCACAAGAGAAGATGCACGAGAGTCATCTAGCTCTTAGTGATTCTGGAACATACTTTGATCAAAATTGTTACTAGAGACCATTGTTGAGCGGGACAACAGTGGTAACTGGTTTGAAATCTCGCAAAAAAATGTACATAAAATTGAAAATTTTTCTGTTTATTTTACATCTTCAAAATTACAAATTTTAAATAGTAAAGATGTTCCTAGAAAAATAATGAAAAAACATGAAAAATATTTTAAAGATAAAGGATATGTCTAAACATGAAAATATTGAAAATGTAATTGAAACTTCTTTTTCTTCTACTTTATTTGAAGAAATTAATGAAACCTTACATGATGAAAAATTATTACATGTTATTCTTTTAAACTCATTAAATGAATATGATTTAATTCTAAACTTTGTTTCTGATTTTCATGAAGCTAAAATTAATACAAAGTATAAAACAGTAGATAAAAAAGTGGAACCTGTAGCTCAAGCTTTACTTGAAGGAAGTGATCTGAAAATAAAACAAGTAGCTAATGCCCTATCTTACGTGACATGTCAAAAATAGGACATAAATTTACTGAAGAAACTATTAAATTAATAAAAATAGGAAATGAAGACTCTTTTTTATTGCCTGCTGAACAAGAATTGTTTCGTGAAATGATTAGAAAACATGGTAAAGCTTTTTCTCTTTATCCTCATGAAATAGGATGTGTTGACCCTAGAATAGTTTCTCATATGATCATATTTACTGTAGCCCATATACCTTGGAATCTTCGTCCTATACCAATTCCAAAGGCTCATTTACTTGAGCTAATGAAACTGCTTAAGGAGAAGATGCATATGAAAATTTTAGAACCTTCCTCCACACCTTATTCTAATAGATGGTTTCCTGTTCCTAAAAAGAATGGTAAACTTAGATTTATTCAAGACTTACAACCCGTAAATAAAGTTACAATTAGGAATGTGGGAACTGGCCCTATTGTAGGAGAATTTACCGAAGTTTTTGCTGGGCATTCTATCTATTCTATGGGTGATTTATTTTCAGGATATGACCAATTTCAGCTTGCTACTGAGAGTAGAGATATTACCACGATGAAGACTCCTTTAGGATTAGTTCGTATGTGTACTCTTCCCCAAGGAGCTACAAATTTGGTAGCACATATGATGAACATGATGAATATGGTTCTTCATGATTTTATTCCTAATGTGACCATGCCGTTTATAGATGATATTCCTATTAAAGGTTGTGAAGAAAAAGAAAAAGATGAAACATTAGATTCTTTAGGTTGTAGGAAGTTTGTATCTAATCATATTTTAGATTGTGAAAAAATTCTTAAAAGATTTGAAGAAGTAGGTTTAACTTTTTTCATAGAAAAATCAGTTTTTGGAGTTAATGAAGTTTTATTTGTAGGACATTTATGTGGTTACTATGGTCGTAGGCCTTATCCCCAAAAAGTAGATGCTATAAATAAATTATCTGAGACTTGTAAAAATATTAGTGAAGTTAGACGTTTCTTAGGAGCATGTGTATTTTATGCTATTTGGATTCCGAATTATGCCCATGTAGCTAATCCGTCGTATGATTTACTTAGGAAAAATAGAAAATTTAAATGGACTGAAACTCATGTTAAAGCAATGAAGAAATTAAAAAGTTTACTTTCTAATGCACCTATTTTAAAACGTGTAAATTACTCTAATAATAAACCGACTTTTTTAACTGTAGATCCTAGTCCCATAGGAATAGAATGGGTAATAGGATAAGATGATAGTGAGGGAAATAGATACGCTATTAGATTTGGGGCTAAAATTTCACAAGAAACTCAAAAAAATTATCCTCAAATAAAACGTGAATTATGGGGTTTAGTAACTACATTAAAGACTGATAAGGAGTATTTTATAGGAGCTAATGTAGTAATAGAAACATATTGTTTACCATTAATAGGAATGATATGAGATATGTGGACCAAATGGCCATGCCATAAACAAGCCATAGGCTATTCAACGATAGATAGCATGTGTTCTTTCTATGATATAAATAAAGGATAAAGTGAGCCGACTTTGATTCCTTTTGCAATAACCATATTTCCCTTTGATATGCAAAAGGATAGAGCATAGAAAATGACTTTCAAAGCAAGGTCATCAAGGTGACCAACTAACATCAAAGTGCATGATAACTGAGGCACATGGCATACATTATGCAAAGTAAATTGTGAACCATCTATGAACTACACAACCACATCTCCAATACCAACAACATCACACTC
>MU260194.1:325000-330000 GCA_020310875.1 Ceratopteris richardii | reverse complement strand
GCTTTATTCAACAAGCACCAAAGCAAGGAAGATCCAACTCAAGAATGAGCTCAACAACCTTAGGAAGAGCTCAGGGAGTAGCATAAATGACTACATACTTAAGGTCAAGGAGTTATCAGATGCATTGGGATCCATTGGAAGCCACGTAGACGATGACGATCTTGTTGCTTATACTCTCAATGGTTTGAGAGATGATGAGAAGTGGAAACCCTTTACCACTTCAGTTTATGTAAGGGATAATCTTCCCGATTTTGAGCAATTGGTTGCTCTCATGGTCACCGAAGAAATGAACATAGGTGGAAGTTCAACTAAAAGCAAAGATGCACAAGTTTTCTATGCAGGTAATCAAAGGGGCAAAGGAAGACAAGGACAAGGAAGGGGCAAAGGAAGGTTTGGAGGAAGGCAAGGCCACTCAAGAAATCAAGGACATGACCAAGGCACCTCATCACAAAGAGGGAGAGGAAGATCAAGAGGAAGAGGAGGACGACATCAACAAAACAGGAATCAAGATGGCGAAGGATGTTACATATGTGGCAAGTTTGGCCACTATGCTAGAGATTGCTACCAAGGAGGAAACCAAAGGAACTATAATCAAGGTTCTTCATACAAAGGCCAAGGTAATTATGCTTCTACAAGTTCAGAAAATGACAATCTCTTGATGATGCACATGAATGGGAATTCAAGCAAAGTAGATAACACTTGGTATATTGATAGTGGATGTAGCAACCATATGAGTTGCAATGCTTCTTGGTTTACTAATCTACATGTTCCCAAAGGTAAAGGACATGTAGAAACAGGTGATGATACAGCCCATGAGATCTCCCATGTTGGAGATGTAGCTTTGGATGACAAGGAGGAAGGAAGATGTCTCAAGGATGTCTTGCATGTACCTACCATCACAAAGAACTTGGTGTCCGTTGGGCAAATGGTTGAAAGAGGCTATCAAGTAAGGTTCAACAAAGGTGGATGCTTTGTGGAGAACCCTAAGCAAGGTTACAAGGTCATAGCAAGAGGAAAGAAGCAAGGGAGACTCTTCACTTTGGAGGTAAATTCTCATTCTACTCAACATGTCTACTTCACATATGGAAACAAGAGGATTTCGGAGTTGGACTTGTGGCACAAGAGGATAGGTCACATCAACATACAAAGAATGAAGGAAATGCAATTCAAGAGGCTGGTTGAAGGTCTTCCCAACTTCCAAGGACAAGGTATGAAGCATTTATGTGAATCTTGTCAACTAGGGAAGCAAGCGAGACTTCCATTCAAGAAGAGTGGCTACATAAGCCAACATCCATTGGAGTTGATACATACAGATGTGTGGGGGCCAACGAAAGAGCAATCCATTGGAGGTAACAAGTACTTTGTCACTTTTATAGATGATTGCACAAGGATGGTTTGGGTTTATTTCATCAAAAACAAATCAGATGTGTTTACATGTTTCAAAGCATTCAAGGCAATGGTAGAGAAGGAAACAGGTACATATATCAAGAAGCTAAGGTCCGATGGAGGGGGAGAATATTTCTCAAATGAGTTTTCTGATTTTTTAATGGATCAAGGCATCAAGAGGCAAGTAACATGCAGGTACACACCCCAACAAAATGGAGTAGCAGAGAGAAAGAATAGATACATTGCCGAGATCGCTAGAGCAATGCTTAATGAGATGAATGTACCTAACATGTTTTGGAGTGATGCAGCAAATACCGCCGTGTATCTAATGAATAGGGCTCCTACCTCAGGGATCCATGGCTTGACACCATATCAAGCCTATTATGGTAAGAAACCTGATCTTTCCCACTTGAAGATATTTGGATGTACTTGTTATGTACATGTGCCAAGTGAATTGAGGCACAAGCTACAACCAAAGGCAGAAAAGTGTGTGTTTCTAGGATATTCAAATGATCATAAAGGTTACAGGTGCTTCAACCCAAACACAAAGGACTTGAGGATATCAAGGGATGTAGCATTTGATGAGCTACTCCCTTGGTATAAGAAGTATGATTGTATGCAGGACTATGAAGAAGAAAAGCATGGACATGATGAAGAACAAATCGACCTAGAGCTAAGCGGCCCAAGGTGTTCCATCAATGAAGATAGTTCAAGCATGAACTCACCATGGAGGGGGAGATCTTCATCAAGCTATGAAGCACAATCAATCAACAAAGGCAAAGCAACATTGGTGGAGTTGGATGAAGAAAGTAATGAAGTTGAAGATGATGGACACATGATGGAGAAAGAAGCCACGTCAAAGAAAGAGATCAAGTTCCCAAGGCAAAGGAGGTTTATTCCTCCAAAAGGTGAAGAAAGGAAGTCTTCTAGAGTTAAGTATCCAACTCAAAGGTTTACTTATGATTCATACATGGCAACACATTATGCATATATGAACAAAGTAGTAGAAGATCATGAGCCCGATTGCTATGAAGATGCAAGCAGGTACACCGAATGGAAAGAGGCAATGCAAAAAGAGATCGACGCACTTGAGGAAAATCAAACATGGAATCTAGTGCCCAAGAAGGAGAACATGAAGGTAATAGGTAATAAGTGGGTGTATAAAGTAAAGAGGAATTCAGATGGATCTATTTCTAGGTTCAAAGCAAGATTGGTGGCCAAGGGTTTTGCACAAACCTATGGAGTGGACTTTGAAGAGACATTCAGCCCCGTGGCAAAGATGAGCACCATTAGGACACTCATTGCAATGGCTGCTAGCAAAGGATGGAAGCTCTTCCAATTGGATATCAAGAATGCCTTTCTCAATGGAGACTTGGAAGAAGAGGTATACATGGAGCAACCACTAGGTTTTGTTCATAAAAAGTTTCCACATCATGTTTGTAGGTTGAAGAAGGCACTTTATGGCCTAAAGCAAGCTCCAAGGGCTTGGAACCAAAGATTGGTGGACTATTTGATCAAATGTGGTTACAATCAATGCAAGGCGGATCCATCTCTCTTCATCAAACAAAGAGGAGAACTTGTGGTCTACATGTGTGTGTATGTAGATGATCTTATCATTACAGGTAATGATACAAAGGGCATTGAGGAGATCAAGGCAAAGCTTGGAAAGGAGTTTAGGATCTCTGATCTTGGAGATCTTAGGTATTTTCTTGGCATTGAAGTTGTATACAAAGAAGAAGGTATTATGCTCATACAAAGGAAGTATATTCTAGACCTACTTGAGAGGTTTGGGATGCTACATTGCAAGCCTATTTCAAATCCCATGGAAGTTAATGTAAAGCTAAGCTCCATTGATGGAGAGCCATTAGAGGATGTAACTTTGTATCGATCTATTGTAGGCTCTTTCAATTATGCCACAATAACCAGGCCCGACATAGCATATGGAGTTGGAGTGTTATCACAATTTATGCATAGTCCAAGGACTACACACTTGCAAGCTGCAAGAAGAATGTTGCGATATCTCAAAGCCACTATAAATGAAGGATTGTTCTACTCATTTGATGATGATATGCAGGTCAAAGCTTATTCCGATGCCGATTGGGCCGGTTCGAAGGAAGATAGAAGGAGTACAAGTGGTTACCTAGTCATGCTAGGTAGCAAGATCATCTCATGGATTTCAAAGAAGCAACCCACGGTGGCATTATCTTCCACCGAGGCTGAGTATAGAGCTTTGGCTCAAGTCACATGTGAGCTAATGTGGATTAAGAAGTTATTTATGGAGCTTAATTTGCAGGTTGACACATATCCAATTTTTTGTGACAACATGAGTAGCATTCATCTAGCATCGAACCCTGTCTATCATGCTAGAGCCAAGCATATTGAAGTGCACTATCACTTCATAAGGGAAAAGGTGATATCCAAGGAAGTTTCAGTACATCATATTGGTACCAAGGACCAAGTTGCGGACATGTTTACAAAGGCTTTGGATGGGATGAAGATTTCAAAATTCAAGCAATGCATCAACATGAAGGAGCTTGGATGAGGATGAAGAAGTGAAGCTTGAGGGGGAGTGTTAAAAGTCAAGCTTCAAGCTAAAAATTCGTGGGGAATCTTTTATGGACATGTGGAGCAATCAAAGGAAGCCAAAAGCCACGAGATTCCATCAAGAAAAGTCACTCAACCACTCCCCAAGTCATCTCAACTAATTCCTCCAAGTTAGGAGGCTGATTTGGAAAGGTAGTTCCTAGATTTTAGGGGCACACCTCTCACTATAAAAGGAGCATGTATCCCGACTTCTTTTGGGCCATCTTCTTGGAGTTTTAGCTCATGTAAAGTGAGCACTAAGTGCTGGAGTTGTGATAAGCAAGCCCCTTGCTTAAGCAACCCCCTTGCTTGCTTGTTTGTTTTCTTTTAGTAGGCATATCTATGTGTGTGCGCAGGCAGTGTTGCAACTCTCTACCCCTGAGTTGTTAGCATTGGTTCTCCCTCATATGGTATCCATTTGATGTAAATCTTGTCTCATTGGATAGCTATAAGAGTCTATTTTATGCTTACCAATTTTCTGGAGCATTCTCTGAGTAAGCTGGGAGCAACATTCATTTTAGTGAAATTGTGTGATTGATATCTCTCTCTTTGTGTAGGCTCTGTTGGAAATATTTTGCTCTCTGTTGTAAGGGCTGGTTCTCCTTCTCTATGTATCCATTTGCTATGATTTTGGTGTCATTGGGTAGCTATTAGAGTGCTCTAAAGTTGACTCAAGTTTGAGATTCATTCTCTGTATAATCTCTGAGAAAAAATTGCTGGAGTGAAGTGAGGTCTCTGCTTGACTAGCAGTTGTGAGCATTCAACTAGCTCATGTTGTAGACATTGTTTCTCTTTGCGTAAGCATCCATTTCAAGTGAAATTTGTTTTGTTGGAAAGCCCTTGGTGTCTACTACAGGTCTACAAAAGCTCACTGGAGTTCTCTGCACAAGCTCTGAGTAAGAGCATTTTTTGGTGTGCAGAGGTCAAAGAAGGATACCTGTGGAGGTCATTCGCGCTTCATCGTTGCTTAGGGGTTGAGATACTTCCCCCATCAATATACATATACATATAGATATACATATACATATACA
>MU260194.1:20000-317500 GCA_020310875.1 Ceratopteris richardii | reverse complement strand
TAAAATTGGAAGGTACTCGTCCCAACAAATCAATGTGAGGGATTCAATGTGAGAAAAGTCCTCCATGAGTGCAACATCAGGTGGAGATCGAGACGGAACATATACATGTTTGCCGTACTCTGTCGCTCACCGTTTCCAAGAGGTAGAGAGACGCTCGCTGAAAGATTCTTCAAAGCTTATGCAGGTAGAAAACTCGTAAACGCATCTGATATGAATGTGTCCCTCATTATCCATGCTGGACACGGTATGTCATGAATGCAACGACTTTCGGGAGCGCAATTCTTTGACTATACGTTGTGCCTGCTTCGTTGGTGCTTAAGTCTATGTTAGTTATATATATATATGCCCCGGGCTTCAGCTTCCATGCATAACGGAACGAAAGCTTTCACTGAACACACAGTCTATCTGTGTCGCATTTCTCTATGTTCTTCAATCAACTCTTACGTTCAAATAAAGACGTCACGTTGTATGATGGAAAACGTACTCTATTTATCTATTTGTCAGCCATTTCAACGAAAATGTTAACCAGATTCTACCCTTTCACACCTAAAATCTCTCTCTCTCTCTCTCTCTCTCTCTCTCTCGGGGAGCTACATCGGCCAACACAGAGTAACGGTAAGGGAAAAGTCTATGATTTGCTGTAGTTGCATCGAAAGTCTATGACGCGTCTTTGTGTGTGTCACGTAAATCAATTTTGAGAGCTCTGCTATACAGCTGAAAGGATCAACGAATCCTGCTTATCATGAGCTATAGTGCGCTCAAGAGGAAATTCGACCAGTACCACGTTTCGACTTTGAACAAGCTGCGCATTATTTCTGTTCCGTGGGGCATGCAACTGCGAAGAGCTTGCTAACATCTGAAGCTTGGACGAATGATTCAGCATACCTGTTGGAAAGATGTACGCTATATGTCTTTTATCCTATCTGTCATCTCAGAATATACACGTAGCATAGCACGCAGCGCATCATATCAAACCAGGAAGGGATCCTCTTCAACTATGTTAAAGTGATTATTCAAGTCATCTGTCAGCACAGTTCTAGAACTTCTTGTTCTTTAGTTGGACACAAATGAGACCAGGGAGGGATCGTCTTCAGCTATGTTAAAGTGATTATTCAACTCATCTGTCAGCACAGTTCTAGCACAGTTCTAGAACTTCTTGTTCTTTCGATCTTCAGTAGAAGTACGATAGAGAAGACGCTACATCATCGGACAAGGAAGCTACAGTGAGAAGATGCCCATGGTAATTCGCATCAGAGTCCTATGAACATAGCTTTACAGGGTGAAAATGAGCTTGTTAGACATCCATCTTCTGAGACAACTCAACACACAAGCCATTTTCGCAAACAATAGAATGGAGGACAATAGAATGGGGGGTTCCTCTCTCAATTGTAGAATGGGGGGTTCCTCTCTCAATTGTAGGTCTGACTGACCACAAGACTTCATGTGTCCATTAAACTAGCCTTCATAATCATGGGTTATGAGGTTCTCTAAATGAACCAAGAGTCCAAGGGCCTTAGGCAATAAATTTTTGACAAATGATCCTATGTGTCCTATTTATGACTCAGATAAGAAGGTGACCCACCTCACACTCACGTGACTGTAGATTCCCATATGAAGGAAAATCACACTAACAACACTGAGGAGAATATATTTAAAAAAAAATGCGTGAGATATACATATGTAAATGTTTCAACAAGCGCATTTTTAAGAATTCCTATAAGCTTGTCAAACTCATTTACATATTCATCTCTCCAAAGAATTTTAGGATTTTTTTTCCTTACAGCGGTTAGTATGCTTTGGTTTGGACAACTCGGTGGATCTATCCAATTATGATCTATTGCCAAATGTAGTGTGAGGTGAATCAACTCTCCATTCGAGTCTAGGAATAGGAAAGATGGGTTGCTTTTTGAGGCATTCATTGCATGATAAACTTGGGCTATGAGCCTCATCACCCATAAAAGTGGGGGGCTAGTGGTATACGACACTAGTCTCTTGGAGGTGGGTGCCCACATGGATACAGGCTCTCTTATACATATCCTTTTGTTTTGCAAATTTAGCACACACATACACACATAAATACATAAACAAAGAACCCATAAATACATACATTCATACATAGATACACACATATACATAAACTCTCTCGCGCGCACACACACACACACACACACACACACACACACATATATATATATATATATATATATATATATATATATATATATATATATATATATATATATATATATATATGTATGTGTGTGTACATGCATGCACATAGATACATAGCTATATTTACATATCCGCAAACATACATGCATACATACATGGCTGCTACTTATGATCTTTTAAGTTTTGACAACAGCCCTTTAGCTCATCTCTAACGAGGGCTTTTTTCGCAAACTTAAAACTAAAATAAATAATTTTCTTTTAGGTAGACATTACGTATTTCAGCAAAATAAACATTTCTACACATTGATATACAAAGGAGAGCAAAGAAAATATCAGTTTCATAACACTAGTACACATAACCAAAAGACTAATAACTAGTATGCATGAGGTTCGATGGATAGTTTGATATCTTAATTGTATAGCATGAAAAATTATTGAATGGATTTTATAACCATTCAACAATCGAGTCTTCTATTGACGTATACATCCCTCAGTTACAAAGAATTCTAAAGAATTCTCATTTTGTGTTTCACAAGCGTTACATGAAGGGCTATTTACTATCTAAATTAAAGTATCCGCATTTCCAACTAGCATGGGTCCAAAGATGGAAAACGTTTGAAAAGCCCTTGAGTTCTATTGCGAAACCCTTGGGGAAGTCACTCCAATCGAATGCTTTGAGCCTTAGATATTTAATCTAAAGTGCAAAGCCTTAGTCTTTGAAGAAATATTAATCGCTACACATGCTCAAGGTATATCTACAAGTCAAGAGCTCCTCATTTATGAAGAACTTTTATTTCATGTGATCACATGTGATCCCATGTGAATTCCAAACTTAATTACCCATGTGATAGTCTCAAGTAATCATCCATGTGATTTGGGCACACGACTAGATCCACCCTCTTGGCCTAGAGGTATATGTATGGGTGGGGTGGTCGGATGAGGTCCATCTCTCCCTCTCAAGTGGAATTGCGAATTAAATCAATCTTGATAGGTTTTCGAGTAGTTATTGTGGTGATTTGTGACCGCAAAAATGGTATGTGAGTGTACTTAATTTTCTTGGAGCACAAGGGATCCCAAATCCTTATGGAGGATGAACTTCAACTATTTATGAGCTGATTGTCACCTTTATTACACAAGCATATTGTGGTAGAAGCCCCCCCCCCCCCCCCCCCCCCCCCCACCCCGGCCAAACGTGGGAACACCCTCAAGGGAGGCTACAAGTAGATAAGCTGGCCGTCCACATTAACTACCATACACGTGTAAGAAGAGGATGCCTATCCCATCAACTTGGAAAGTAGAGGAGGCGATTTTATCCCTCTATCCTTCTTGTGATACTTCTAATGAGGATAGATGCACCATATTAAGTCCTTTTTGAGCTGATTTACATTCCATGGTGGATGTAGTGAGGGCCATTTGTCTTCTTTGAGAGCATGTGTGCAACCCAATTTTCTTCAATCTGATCTTCTACTGGGTGTGCACCGTGGGTCATTATTGGAATATAGGAGCACCCTAAATACATTGATTTCTTGGAATCTTGCGAATAAACGCCAAAGGTGATCTTATAGTATATGAAAAGGGAGAAAAGATTATCAAAATGTCTTTTATTGTGAAGTTTTTTAAGAAAAATTGGAAAGGAAAAAAAATCCTCTTGGTGGAGCAATAGAATGGATCTTTCAAGATCATGGAAAGCTCAAATGAAAGGACCATAAATTTTTATCCTTACGAGGACGCGATCATGAAGATAAAGTATGCCTCTTCTTAAGCATCGTGGGAAGAATATAGCTTGACAATGAGCTAAGAAGGTATTATTCTAATTTGTGTTTTTTCTTTTATATTTGTTCTCCATATCTTTTATTTATGTTTATATAATCAACATTCAAGGGTGGAACAAGAGTTAGTTTGTTGGTACACAGATGAATGTAATATATTCTAACTTTGAATAGGAAAACATACATGTTTCCAAAGGAAATCAAGCACTTCAAGGACTTGCATGTATAAAGAATGTGTATGTGCATTTTCTCTTGACAAGGCTTTCCTTATCGAAGCCTTGTCAAAGAATGTGTGTGTGCAAATTGAAGTTCGAAGCTTTCATCTTTGCACAACTCAAGTTTACTTTTCATTAAACATGCTCTATGTGCACAAAAGCATGTGCGTTTTCATGATGTCACATAGAATGGAAGCATGTTTGTCCACAAAAAGAGCATGCTCGAAGCAAAAGATTGCTAGAATCATTTATCGCCTGCAAGAATGTGTTTGATGTATGAAAGCACATGCATTTAAGTGAATAGAATTCACTCCCTTTTTTTTTAACTAAAGCAAGTTCGGCCTTAGTTTACTCTCCTGGACTTGAATTAATTAAAAGAAAACTACAAGAGAAGGGGACTACTGCCTACGAGATCCCCCGAATCCCACAGAGTAGGGGTAGCTTTTATAGAGTTTATATGGCATTACAAAGAAGGTTAATCACCATATCATCACTCTCATGTGGTGGCCACTTGGGTTTAAGCTTGTTGTTGATCAAAAGGAGCACTTGATGATGCCTGAAGGAACGGGGGTCTTCTTACAGTTAGCGATCCTTTTTCCAAGGAGGAACAACAATTTCTCGATCGACCACTCTTTGGGGGAGTCACCAAAGTTAAAAGCACATTTCTCCCACCAGAGTTTCCATAGGACCTCCCCTTTGATGTCACGGAGCAGTCGATCGCTTCTCCCAGCAAAGCTTGCTTCTATTTGATATGTTTCTGAAGTCTAATTTTCTTTCTGACAATCTGCTTGAGCCTATTGGAGTTGGGACAAGTAAAGAAGATCTGAGAAACATCTTTGATGGACCGGTAGTAGCATTTGCACCAGGGAGGTATCCTAGAAAAATTGCTAGCCTTGAGGTTGGTCCAAATTCCACGATGAAGAATTTGCCATAAGAGGAAATAATTTTTTATTTCTATGAGGGGGTTCTAGATAGTCATGAACTTCATGTTCCACTGGAGCCGTGCCCACGATAGGCACCACTTCTTGTTGAGGTTAACCTGATAATCAATGGTTTCTTTGATCTTTGGGATTTTTGATAGGCAATTACCTTTGTGCCATCTGAGACCGAGCGAGCTCGGCATGTCGTGCCCCATGAGACAGAAAACTTTGGAGCAATCCCAGGCAAGATGTTTGCTTTGCAAAGTGTTCCACTCTTCAGAGGAAATGTTGATGCTAGGGTCAATATCTTCAGAGTTGATCCACTGGTTGGTGTCTTACTTCTAGAGATGTTTCCATTTTTTGAAGTCTTTGTTCCATAGCCTCTAGGCATTTCAAATGTTCCAAGATTCCATGATCTGGATGCCATGGATCGAAAACCAAATATAGTTGTTTTGTTTGATACCGGGCACCCACTTCCAATCGTCACTTATTCTTGTGAAGCTTTTGACTTTATTCCAACTCTTCCATAGGGAGCACACAAGATTTGAACCTTTCGAGAAGATCGGGATCATAGAAAACAAAAGGGTCAGAATGTCAAGATTCTTCCAATTCGGGAATCCCATGAGAGCTAACTTGTTCTTGATTCTGAAGATGAACTTTGCCTAGGAGGCCTCCCGTTGCACCAAGCCTTAATCATCCATTTTACTGCAAGTTTGTTAGCCATGCACCCAATGTCTAGAATGCCAAGGCCCCCACTATCTCTTTGGCTGGTGTAGATGGACCATTTGATTTTAGGCACCCCCTCCTATTATGGTTGCCTGTCCAAAGGAAGTTTCTGCAAATACTATCCAGTTTGGACAGATCTTGCTCTTTTAGTCTCCAACAAGAAAGGAAGTAAATGGTCGATGATATGAGGAATGTGTTGATAACCATAGCACAACCAACGAAATTGATTTGCATACTTCTCCAATAGTTTAGCTTGTTTTCGAGTCTAGCCAGCACCCAGTTCCACCGATGCTCCATTGAGATACCAAACCTCAAAGGAATCCTAAGAAGCCAGAAAATTTGGCCATCCAAAATGATTTGACAACCATGATCAATGAGAAGCCCAGGTTGGATCTCGACAATAGCTCTGAAAGCGGTCTTAGAGTGGTTGATTTTGGATCTAGAGGCTTCGCAGAAAGTATCGAAGCACTTCCAGAACGTCTCTAGGCTGGTGCTATCGTTGTGGAAAAATGCGTTCACAAAGCCTTTTCATATATTGCTTGATGTACAATGAGGGGCACTTAGTGCTAGAGTAAAGCCCTTGTAAGAAATACAAGTGAGGGCTGATCAAAGTGTCAAAGTGGGAGTTGAAGCCTTTGAGCACCTACAAAGTAACTCTTGTGAGTGATTGCAAATTGAGCACCAAAAAGGATCATTTACCCTTGGGAAGTTACAACAATTCCCTTGAGAGAGAGGATTAAAGCCCTTTGGAGATACAAGCAAATCTCATGATGAGAGAGCACTTATTGACAATGTGAATCAAACATTGCTTCCAAATGATGATAGGAATGTGTATTATAATGAGAGATCTCTTAAGCCTTAGAAAAACTTTGAATGGTTGTTTTTCAAATTGCAGCTTTTTCGTTTGGTGAACATCGTCCATGTGTGAGAGAAAAGGGCTTCAACTTTACTAAGGAGAATAAAGATGCAAGTGCAATGAAATCTGAGTCTTCTAGCACCTAAAGATTTCTAGAACTCGAAAATATCAAAGCTAAGAAGTGACGATGCCATAATTCTGGATTGATGCAATGCATGATCGATGGAGTCAAACCAAGTGCATTGAACCGTGATAACTATAAAGCATAAAAAGTAGAATTCAGGGCATCAAAAAAGGAGGGCCAGAAATTCGGCGGAGCAAGATCGTTCAAAAGTTGCTAACTTTGGTGCAAGATTCAGGGTCCACTTTCCATGCACCACTGAATTGCCTTCGTAGAGATAGCATGTGATTTTTTCAGAGATAGCTTGATGCGTACTAATCGTGGCATATGCATACTCTGGCCACCTGAAACACGGTGAAAGAGGGACTTCTGCCACATCATCTGCATACGTGTAGTTTCTCTATCCTACATGTAATGTAAGGTTAATCATTGGGTGATCTGAATGGACTGGCGTTCGGGTCACCCAACGGCTTAAAGGAAATGATTATATAATAAACAATGCAACGACAACTAGCTTTTCACGTAAACCAAGGTACATTCCAGTCATTTGTTTTGTACTTTCAATGACTACTGTTCGTGAATAACTTTAATCCTGTGGAGGTGTTTCAATCATCTATTATGTACGTTCAATCACTATTGCTCATTATTAACTTTAATCATGCGTAGGTGAAGTACGTGAAGCAAGGGACTTTGCGCAAGTCAAATACGTGGAGTGAAGCTCAACCGCTGCTTGATCGAAGATAGTCAATGCCATTGTTCCAAGTTCATTCTATTTAGTAGTTGATGCACATCCACCTCAAATGAATAGATATGATAGATAGTGGCCAATAGTTGATGCACTTCTGCATCAAATGAGGATAGCATAGATTGCACTTCTCTAGAACTTGCAGAACGTACACCTCTGAATAGGATAGCGTAGATTGCACTTCTACAGGACTTTCTGGATGAAGATCGAGTCTACTATTAGACCGGATATGGATGTGCATCCACCTCAAATGAATAAGATATGATACATAGTGCTTAATAGTTGATGCACTTCTGCATCAAATGAGTAGGATAGCATAGATTGCACTTCTACAGGACTTTTTTGATGAAGACGGAGTCTACTATTAGACCGGATATGGATGCACATCCGCCTCAAATGAATAGTATATGATACATAATGCTTAATAGTTGATGCACTTCTACGTCAAATGAATAGGATAGCATAAATTGCACTTCTGCACGACTTATAAAAGAGAAAGGATTTAGATCTCATATTTGAAATTTAAAATTTAAGTTTCTTCCACTAGGAATGATACATCTTCTAAAGATAAATTATTTTGGATTTCAACTTGAGATTTGATGGGGGATGTATCTCAAACCCTATGCAATGGTGAAGTGTGAATGATCTCTATAGATAGATTTCTTGGCACCTCTGTAAGACAAAATGCCTTTTTCTTAGAGTTTGTGTACAGAGTTTCCATGAGCTCTTTTATACTTGTAAAGGAGCTTTCAAACAAGAAAAATTTCATATTTAATATTTTCCTATATCAAGAGAAACAATCAGTGCACCATAGGCAAGTTTATTGTATGCAAGAGCTAGACACAGAGTGAGCACACTTAACTCTATTAAGCTTTTCTCTTGAAGTAACAAGCAACTGAAACTCAAACTTAACCCAACTTTATATAACTCAAATAGTCAGACAATGACACCAAAATCATAGAAAATGGATAAATATGGAAGTATAAGTGGGGCTCACAATGGAGAGCTAGATAGATATACTAAAGCATTCACAGAGAGAGAGAGAGACATATGAATCAATAGAAATCACTATTTTGCATGTTATTCAAACAATAATAAGAGACTGAAATCGTGACTTCACATGGAAGATATATAATATAAGAGATATATCCAATGACTAAAGTATTACTTCAAATGGATTCCTAGTGAAGGATTAACAATGTTGAGAACTCGCAAGTAGAGAGTCTCGACAACTGCTTCAAACATAGAGAGGTATACCTAACTCAAAACCACGAAAAGAAGAAGTAAGGGGAGTGCTTGATAACACACTAGAAACTAAGGATTACTTATTAGACTTCCACAAACATGCAAGCGTAGGCATTTAGAACCCAATTGGCATATATATACAAGTGAGAAAGGGAGAACCTCTTTTCCTAAAAGTCAAGAATCACACCTAAGTGTGATTTGAAATAGGTGAGATGAATGAGGAGGGTTTCAAAAGGTCTTGGTGAAGGAATCTCACGCAATTCCTTGTCCTTTAGTGCTCCACTTGTGTCCAATGATATTTAGCCAAAGATTGTCACTTGTAGCCAATGAAATTACATCAAAGTGTTCTTAAGGTTTGACCTTGATTTTCAACACTCTGCCAAAAGCTTCAACCACTTCATCGAAGCTCTATCATTCCAATGCTTTCTTTTTTGTTTATTCTTCTAACCTTTGTAAAATCCAATTCTTCATTGAAAATATTTGCATGATAATCTTTGGTACTAATATAATGGACTTATATTTCTGTTTCTTTCATTTTTTCCTCACAAAGTGATAGTCAACTTCAATGTGGTTGCTCCTAGCATGAATAGAAGGGTTTGTAGCTAGGTATACACTACTCATATTATCAAAATAGACAAGCATATTTAAGTCTTCAAATACGTTGTTTTGCCTTCACATTTAACTTGATCCAAAAATTTATAAATAGCTTCAATTGCTAACTAAGAGACTATGGGTTGCTTCTTTTAGCTCTACGAGATGAGCTTCTTTCCTAGCATGAATGCATAGCCACTTGTGCTTGTTGTATCATCCTTTGAGCTGGACCAATTAGCATCAGAGAATTGTTTTACCTAAAAGTCACTCTTCGAAGGATAATATAAACTTTCATTATCTTTTCTCTACAAGAAAATGTTGCACTATAGGAGCTTGCATGAATTGAGAGATGACTCCCACAATTACATATGGCAAGTCAGTTCTTGTAATTTGGCATATATCAATGAACCAATGATGCACCTATAATTTGTAGGGTCCTATGCTTAATCTTATTCCATTGAGCTAATATTTACATTGAGTTCCATAGGATGTGTCAATGGTTCACAACCAAGAAGACCAAATCTTTCTAAAAGATCTAGTATATGTTTTCTTTGCATCAAACAAAAGCCATTTGGCTTGTATGCAACCTCAATACCTAATAATATCTTAGATCTTCTAAATCATAGATCTTAAATCCAGATCCTATCCTCCTCTTTATGTCCTTGATTCCTTCCTCATCATCACTTGATATGATAACATCATCTACATATACACAGTTAGAAAATATTTTCACCTTCTCTTGTTATGAATAGTGATGGATCCGTCTTGCTTTGCTGGTAGCCTCATCTGAGTAGGTAATCCATTAGGATTAGATTAAAATATCTATGTGCTTTCTTGAGTTCATATAAAGACTTTTCAACCTACAAACATGAGTTGATTTCCTACAATTCTCAAATTCTAAAGGTTGATACTTATAGACTCTCTCTTATAGAACTACATTCAAGAAAACATTCTTAAAATCTAATTGATCCCGTCCTAGGCCCAAGTTGAATCTAGGACCAAGACCAAAGGTTTCCTCCAAGTTGAATCCACATGTTTAAGCAAAAATGTTAGCAACTAACCTTGCCAGGGGAAAAGAACCCCCTAAAGGGGGGAGAAGTGCCCTGATAGACCTAGTGTGTTCACACACATCACTACCAAGATATATTAACAAATCCCCTTTAGAAGTGATGCAATGAACAAGGAGCTAGCACTCATGTGGAAGGAAGTGCCAATCTATGTGGAAAGAGATCAATCTACAAAAGGAAGTAAGCCCAAAGATTTTTAGAAAGCTTCAAAGTTCACCTAAGGTAGAGCCTTTGTGAGAAGATGTGCAATGTTATACTGTGTTGGCACATATACCAAACTTATCTCCTCACTACATAATCTGTGCTTGCCATAATGATAGTGCACCTCAATGTGCTTTGTGCAAGCATGGAACACAGGGTTCCTCACAAGTGCCATTGCACTTTGTGTTGGTGCAAACACACAAGCCTCCACATTTGGCTTAGCCTAAAGACAATATGTGGAAACCTTTGATGGATCATGTGAATCCTAGCTTGTAATCCTTTGATAATTAACCATTGTAAAAGGCTTTTACTTTGAGAGAATCTTGTAAATCCATATATCTTGTGGAGTTAGGACAAGTATAAGCCTACGAATTTCAGTTGATGGAATAACTCCTAATTTGGAGGGATCACTTTTAGGTAGAGCCAAATTCGAATTCAAATTCAAACTTGGAGGAAAAATACACTTATAAAAGAGCTTGTAAATCTTGCGACCTGGTGCTCCTTTTTAGAGCTTCTCCTTTGATCAATTGTAGAGGTTGATTAGCGTACACCATAGCTTACTCATCCCACCATCATTATGCATCATTTCAATGCCAATGATCTCGTATAATCATGTGATATAATAGATATACATCATTGATCATCGTTGTCTACTTCTCTGCTATGAATACTCAAAAGAATGAACTTTGCTTGATCATATCTCAATGTCTCATGCATTTTGCATGATCTATAGCCTGTTGGAACCAACTTGAAGTCTAATTTATGCTACCAGAATTTCAAGGTATTTTCTTCAGCCATTTGGGAGAAATTGCCATCGAACTGCTCATTGGTCATCTACTATTTAGCCCCTAAAATATTAGCGGTAAGCCTTGGATTGCTAAATTGATTTCTTAGTGTATGGTTTGCCATTTTAGATGATTCGACTTGTAATCATTAGATATCTAAGTTCATTTGATTCCCTCAAAATGAATTTGATCAATTGCTATTGTACTGTGAGCACTAAGCAAAAGAACTAGTAGGTCTCTAGACCAAAATAGCAAGTTTTGTGGCACTAGCTTTTTGTGAAGTAATCTATTTTGATCCAATTATTTGGAGGATAACCTCCAAAGTACATAGGTACTTTCTTGGTGTCATTTGCAAGCTCAAAGGGCCTACTATCAAAATCTGAAGTGATTTAGGGCAGGTACAAAGCAAGTTTTAGCATTATCACCTCACTTCCTTGAAGTATCCATCCATCTCTTCCAACAGTGGTATCAGAGCAAGTTGAGGTAAAATGGGAGATGGTTTCCCTTCTTTTATTGATAAATAGGAGAGGAATAACTATCTAGCATGGTCCTTGAGAATGAAGACCTATCTACAAGGAAGGAGTCTCTATGGATACATATCAAGAGATGAGGAGATGCCCATATTCAGAAGCAAAGGTCAACATACAAGAGAGGAACTAGAAAGATTGAATTCATGGTGTGCCAAAGATGCTTTAGCAAGGTACCAAGTCAATGTACAAAAGAAAAGATGAGTGATCCATTAGGGTTATAAAGCCAGGGGAAAAGAACCCCCTAAAGGGGGGAGAAGTGCCCTGATAGACCTAGTGTGTTCACACACATCACTACCAAGATATATTAACAAATCCCCTTTAGAAGTGATGCAATGAACAAGGAGCTAGCACTCATGTGGAAGGAAGTGCCAATCTATGTGGAAAGAGATCAATCTACAAAAGGAAGTAAGCCCAAAGATTTTTAGAAAGCTTCAAAGTTCACCTAAGGTAGAGCCTTTGTGAGAAGATGTGCAATGTTATACTGTGTTGGCACATATACCAAACTTATCTCCTCACTACATAATCTGTGCTTGCCATAATGATAGTGCACCTCAATGTGCTTTGTGCAAGCATGGAACACAGGGTTCCTCACAAGTGCCATTGCACTTTGTGTTGGTGCAAACACACAAGCCTCCACATTTGGCTTAGCCTAAAGACAATATGTGGAAACCTTTGATGGATCATGTGAATCCTAGCTTGTAATCCTTTGATAATTAACCATTGTAAAAGGCTTTTACTTTGAGAGAATCTTGTAAATCCATATATCTTGTGGAGTTAGGACAAGTATAAGCCTACGAATTTCAGTTGATGGAATAACTCCTAATTTGGAGGGATCACTTTTAGGTAGAGCCAAATTCGAATTCAAATTCAAACTTGGAGGAAAAATACACTTATAAAAGAGCTTGTAAATCTTGCGACCTGGTGCTCCTTTTTAGAGCTTCTCCTTTGATCAATTGTAGAGGTTGATTAGCGTACACCATAGCTTACTCATCCCACCATCATTATGCATCATTTCAATGCCAATGATCTCGTATAATCATGTGATATAATAGATATACATCATTGATCATCGTTGTCTACTTCTCTGCTATGAATACTCAAAAGAATGAACTTTGCTTGATCATATCTCAATGTCTCATGCATTTTGCATGATCTATAGCCTGTTGGAACCAACTTGAAGTCTAATTTATGCTACCAGAATTTCAAGGTATTTTCTTCAGCCATTTGGGAGAAATTGCCATCGAACTGCTCATTGGTCATCTACTATTTAGCCCCTAAAATATTAGCGGTAAGCCTTGGATTGCTAAATTGATTTCTTAGTGTATGGTTTGCCATTTTAGATGATTCGACTTGTAATCATTAGATATCTAAGTTCATTTGATTCCCTCAAAATGAATTTGATCAATTGCTATTGTACTGTGAGCACTAAGCAAAAGAACTAGTAGGTCTCTAGACCAAAATAGCAAGTTTTGTGGCACTAGCTTTTTGTGAAGTAATCTATTTTGATCCAATTATTTGGAGGATAACCTCCAAAGTACATAGGTACTTTCTTGGTGTCATTTGCAAGCTCAAAGGGCCTACTATCAAAATCTGAAGTGATTTAGGGCAGGTACAAAGCAAGTTTTAGCATTATCACCTCACTTCCTTGAAGTATCCATCCATCTCTTCCAACAGTGGTATCAGAGCAAGTTGAGGTAAAATGGGAGATGGTTTCCCTTCTTTTATTGATAAATAGGATAGGAATAACTATCTAGCATGGTCCTTGAGAATGAAGACCTATCTACAAGGAAGGAGTCTCTATGGATACATATCAAGAGATGAGGAGATGCCCATATTCAGAAGCAAAGGTCAACATACAAGAGAGGAACTAGAAAGATTGAACTCATGGTGTGCCAAAGATGCTTTAGCAAGGTCATAGCTACTTAACTCTATTTTTGACTTCCTTCTTCCTCACATTAAGAATTGTATAATTTCCCAAGAGACTTGGGATACATTATCTTCATATTTTTTTCCATTACAAGAACTACAAAAAATCAATTATGGATTGAGTTGACTACTCAAAGGAAGCAACCCAAGAAGAATGTTTCAGAGTATGTGACCAAAGTAAAGGATGTGGCTGATCAATTGGAAAGCTTAGGAGAGGAGATTGAAGAAGAGAAAATAGTGAGACAAATAATCAATGAAATCAAGACAGATGATAAGTGGGAAGCTTTCACAGCTGCTTTAGACCTTTACATGGACATGCAGATCCCAGATCTTAGCACACTCATGGTGTCACGAGGAAGGAGATAACGAAGAATAATCTTCTTCTTCTTCTTCTATTACATAAAAATGAATGTACAAAAATGACCTAAAACAAGAATACAACAAGTGCAATATATCAAGATCAGTACATAAGGAAAAACCTAATGTCCACAAATGAGTGAGCTGGCAAGGAACAAATATGCCATCACTCTCGGTCGATAAATCTAATAAAGCTCAATGAAGTATCCCTAACATATACTTGTGTGACCACTATACATGTCAGAGAAACAAAAAAACTGGTACGTGTCATCTTGGATCATCACGTGTTGAGCTTGATATCTCAACACTCCCCCGCAAGCTCAATGCCATATCCTGTAATCCAAGCATCTCCTGAAACTTCTTCAACTTCTTAGCTCCAAGTGCTTTGGTGAAAATATCAGCAACTTGCTCATCTGTTCTCACATAAACAAGATCAATATCACCTGCTAATACCTTCCCTCTGATGAAGTGATAATGTACCTCGATATGCTTTGTTCTAGCATGAAAAATAGGGTTCTGTGCTAATTGTATGCTGCTAAGATTATCGCAATAAATAGTGATAGACTTTCCCACTTCCACACCTAAATATGCAAGTAGCATTTCTAGCCATGATGCCTCACATGCTGCATTGCACCACCTCTATACTCAGCCTCTGTATTAGACGAAGCAACAGTGGGTTGCTTCTTACTGCTCCATGTAACAGCTGCACTCCCAAGTGACAATAGAAAACCACTAGTAGATCTTCTATCTGGAATGCTAGCAGCCCAATTTGCATTGGTGTATCCATAAACCTGCAAATCTACACCAGCCTCATAAAACAATGCATAATCCAAAGTATCACTCACATTATGTAGAGTGCGCCTCAGAGCATCCAAATGTGGCTTCCTGGGAACCTGCATAAACTGTTTTTCAAGTCCAAGAGTATAGCTGAGATGAGGCCTTGTAATTGTGAGATATATAAGACTTCCCATAATTTTTCTATACATAGTAGCATTTTCCAATGCTTCACTTGATGTAGTATCCAACTTCAAATTTTGATCTAATGGTATAGAAGTTGGCTTACAACCAGCCATACCATAATTATGCAACATATTCAACGCATATTGCCTTTGTGACATTAATATACCTATTTTTGTATGTATAGACTCAATGTCGAAGAAATAGTGCAGCACACCAAGATCTTTCATGTCAAATTCCTGCATAAGAAGTTGATTTACCTCTTTGATGCTTCCTTCATTATCACCACCTACAATCAGGTCATCAACATAAATGGCCACAATAGTGATACGATCATCAGCCTTCCTTGCATATAGTGAGTGATCTGCATCACACATAGAAAACCCAATGCTGGTTAGGTAATCAGCAATCCTTGCATGCCATGGACGAGGGGCTTGCTTTAGCCCATACAAAGCCTTTTGCAACCTCCAAACATATTCTGGATGCTTTGAATCTTCATATCCTTGTGCCTGGTCCATATATACTTCTTCTTGTAACTCACCATGTAGGAAGGCATTCTTCACATCCATCTGATGCAAAGTCCATCCTTTTGCTGTAGCTAATGCAACAAGTGTTCTGACAGTAGACATTTTATCTACAGGGCTGAATGTTTCCTCATAATCATTGCCATATGTCTGTGCATATCCTTTAGCTACCAATCGTGCTATATACTTGATTATGCTACCATCATCATTATGCTTTACCTTGTAAACCCATTTGCAGCCTATGGGTTTCTTTCCTTGCTGCAATGGAACGAGCTTCCATGTATCATTTCCATAAAGTGCAGCCATCTCCTCATCCATAGCTTTTTCCCAATCTGCAATTCCAATTGAAGCTTCAAAACAAGAAGGTTCAACATCTTGTATTACCTTTGTCATGTAGGCACAATGGCGAGCCATATTGTTGGAAACAATGTCCTATTTGTCAAAAGTTGGTCATGCTCTCAGATCACAGCATGTGTAGCGTCTGTTATCATCCTTTGTACAAGAAAAGCGGCGAGTGCTCTTGGCTAGGCGAAAAGCCTTTCAACCTGCCCACGCGGGTTCAAGTCTCGACTCCGGCGGTGCTGTTCGTGATTTACTTTTTGGACATTGATTTTGCTTTAATTAGAGGACACCGAACGCGGGTAAAAAAACGAACGGACAGCGTTTCTGATTTATTAGAGATCGCATAGCGATCGTGGATTTATTCGCTTTTGGAGGTTTGCTTTTCAAAGTACACGAATACTATAAAAGAAGCCATAAGGCTCATTATCAAATCATCCTTCACCTAGGATCAACACAAGCTTTCTAGAGCTTGGACCTCAGTAGAGGTGGTGTTTCTTCTAGCACATGGGGCAGCCATGGTGCTAACTTGAAGCATGTTGAGGAGCAGCTATGGAGTTCTTCTTAGTGATTCTTCTTGGAGAAGATGAAGGGTGTGCTCACACTCTAGCTCATGGAGAGGAGGTCATCTCTTGTTCATGGCAAGAAGACTTGGTCATTAGCAGCTTGATGGTGAGGATCGCCCATCTACAGGATGTATTTGAAGATTGTCTTCTACAGGAAGATATTAGGTTGAAGATTATCTTCTACAAGAAGATATCTGGCTACTTCAAAGACATTAGATGGAGTTTAACATAAGATTCACATCTTATGTTAAAGTATTCAGGTACATATTCTCTTTATGCACACAGGTACTACTTGAAGTTTATGGAGGTCGTGGCGTTCATATCAGGAGGAGTCCTATTTGGCATAGGTACAAGAGAATCAGTACTTATATGCTTTATGCATATTTTATGAGGTGTTTAAGAAGGTGTGTTCACATGAGTTTGAGGATTTCCGTTCACACTGATCCTTCCTCTTTCAGTCACTCATATTCACTCTTCTATAACCTATAAGGTCACACATCTCATGTATATTCAGATTACTGCCCACACATATGAATATGTTTGTTACATTGTACATTCACTCGTTCATCTATTTCTCATCACATAGAGTGGTTGAGAATTTTGCTCCCACATTGTACATTGAACATTGGTATATATGATACTATGAGTAAGCGATGGCTTACGTAAAACCTTACACATGACGTCTATTCTTTCTCTATCTTTATCTCATCATTTTTATGATTAAGTTGTGGTATGTTCATGTTTTGTCAATATGGAAGATTGCTAGAATTAATGTTGTATATATACTGGACCTATGGAACCATGGACCTGTGACATGAGCCTAAGGGCCTACCTCACTTCTTTGGTATCAGAGCTTTAGGGATTTGGTATCAGAGCACTAAGGTTTTGGTTTCAAAACTTTAGATCTTTGGCATCAATGCATTAAGGCTCATTCATATCTCAGGTTCCCAAAATTCCAGATTTACAACATTTGATTTGAAAGCATCTTCTAATATTTGACATTTGACATACACACTTAATCTAGATGAGTAGAGATTTGAGAATTAGACAATTCATTCACATGTGTATTCATCAGTGTGGAGTATGAAGTTGATGATCTGTTAGCAGCCGAATATTTTTGAAGAGTATGCAAATACTTTACAAAAGTATTGTTTGAAGACCCAGACTTGATGAAGAGAAGACTACTTAAAATTCAAGGAAGAACAATGGTTTAGAGAAGATGAAGAAATCAGATCAACATCAAATCACAGGTATCAGTTTCGACTATCAGATTATCATTTGCAGGTCATGTCTTAGAAGAGCAGTTGTGAAGAGATTTGAAGAAATTCAAGGAATGCTTTTATACGCTTTCATCATTTGAAAGTTAAAAGCTACATCAAAACAGGTATCTAGAGGTTTTTCTAGAGAGTTTTGAGAAAATCTCTTTCATGGCAAGAAAGTTCATCTAAGAAGACAAGCGCAGAGATGAGATGAGTTTTTTCAGCCAATTTTCTGTTGTAAGATGGTTGGATATCAAGGTACAAATGTATCTAGAGAAGGTAACTCTAGAAGGGCAATTCATCATTCAGACAACGATTGGTGAATATAGTCGTTTCAGACATTTGAAGCAGAATTTTTATTCAGAGATATGAGGAGATGATAAAACATGTTTCTATATTCAACTTCCATTTATATACCATGTTTATCTCTTACTCTTAGCATTAGAGGAAGAGAAAAGTTCAGTTGAAGAAGTCAAGAGTGTTTGCTACTTCAAGATGAAGAGAACAAAAGGTATGGAAGAGAAGTTTGAAGATGTTGACATCATCAGGTGGAAGAAAGATGCAGAAAAAGAAAGTCCATCATTTCCAAAAGAAAAGTAAGGCTTCCTTTTCTCATATATTTTCCATATACTTTTCCTATTTTATCCTCTACATCCAAAGACAAGTCTACGAGAACATCTTGTTTAAAGAAGAAGCAGTTTCTTGTTTTGTATTACACTTGGTCATGATTTAGTAGATTTGACAAAGAATTGCATCGAGAGAAACAAAAGCACTCATATGTGTATGAGTTATGTTGAAGCTTTTTAAGCAGGCAGCTTATATGCTCCCTCAAAGAATTCTTGGAGTGTCAATACAGAGCTACTTGGTATATGACAACTTGCAGAGAAGTATATTTCTTCTTTAACTAACTCTCTTAAGGTAAAAGAGTTTTTTGTAGCAGATGTTGGAGACTTGCGTTGAGGTTTTATGTTTGGAAAAGGTTACCTCATACTCAATATTTTCAGAAACTTCAGAAAATTCAGAATCTTGTTGATGTACCAGTCAGTTGAAGAATCTACTTTCTATGATTGTCTTGATTTTTTTGGATACATGCTTGTATTCAAAAGGTGTTCCATCATATCCTATCACTTGATTGAAAAGTGGAGTTAGCCAAAAGAAAATCAAGCAGGTACTATCACATTTCACCCGGGAAAAAATATGAAAGTTATGAAGTATCAACTTGCAGCTTTTGGAGTTCTCAAGGTGAGAAGTTTGTCCACTTATGTTTCAAGTAGGAATTGCAGATTCCTTGAAGGATTTGTTTGAAGAAAAGTTTTACAACTTTTTGAGAAGCATGGACACTTGGAGACATTCAGGAAGTAAATCAAACATTCAGTCATGAAGGTTTGATGACAACAGATTCTACACAGGAGAGATCATTGATCTTGTATGATCTTGTATGATCTTGAGTATTTATGATTCAGTTGTCTATCCTTTGTTTGTGAAGATTCTTAACATTGGAAGAAGTAAGTCAAAGATTCAGATTCTATCAGATTTGTGTTACAGAGAGATAGAAATACTTGTTATGTGTAGAAGGGTATGAATCCTAAAATGCTTTCAGCAAGGTTTTATCAGCTAACCTTATTCTACAATATGGGAAGCTGAAGACTTACAATAAAATCTATTAGCAACTGCAGTGCTAATAAAAAGGGTTCAGAGATTTTGTTTCAGATACAGGTATTGATCACTAAACATCAGATTTATGAAGGAAGACGTTCCACATTTCATAAAGTCTGATATACTTTGAAGAATTATGGATAATAGTGTTAAGTCATCCAGGGGGGTGATGAAACATGAAGACTTATTTTCAGCCATATGTAAAAGAATGCAGATTCATACTTTCAGGTATTCCTATTTCAGGTATTCCTATATTTCCTTTGTCAGGTTCTCTTTATGTTCCAGCTTTGTAAGAAGAAGGAAGAAGAAGAATGTTTGGAGAAAGTTCCTGTTCAGGATAAGGTTCCAGAATTCTATTTGAAGAGAAGCTTGATATTTCAGAAAGGTATATTTCAGAAGTGCGCACATATATGTTTATACCAGGTTCTAAAGGAAAGAGGTATGAAGGATTTAAAGGATGAAGACATGATGACATCATAGATTTTTTGACTCATATTTTAGTTGATTTCAATTGAGATGAGTTGACATGACTTGAGTACAGTCACAGATGAACCAGCAGTGTTCATAATACACTAAGTTGTGAGTTGACAGTCACAGGTTCCAGGATTCAGTTCTTGATTTTGGTTAGTGTATTTACATGACGCAGCAGAAGTACGTTGAGAAACCTTTGTCATAAGGTAAATGCAAATATATGGATCCTAGTGCATGTTTTCAGGTTCTTGAAGACAGGAGATAGCAGGTTCAAAGACAGTTCATGCTATATTTGTTGTCAAGCAGTGATTGCTTGATAAGTACACTATTGGATATCTAGTTTGCATATTTTCTCAAGTATTATGGTTCATATTCAGCAAGTTCAAATTTTTGAAGGAAAGTCAAATTCAGTTTTGAAGAAGATTTTTTTTCTGAAGTACGACAGTACAAGCTTGAAGCTTGTAATAGTTTGCAGCTTTGATAGTTTGCAGATTCAATTCAGATTGTACCAATATGACATTGCAGGGGGGATTGTTGGAAACAATGTCCTATTTTTCAAAAGTTGGTCATGCTCTCAGATCACAGCATGTGTAGCGTCTGTTATCATCCTTTGTACAAGAAAAGCGGCGAGTGCTCTTGGCTAGGCGAAAAGCCTTTCAACCTGCCCACGCGGGTTCAAGTCTCGACTCTGGCGGTGCTGTTCGTGATTTAATTTTTGGACATTGATTTTGCTTTAATTAGAGGACAACGAACGCGGGTAAAAAGACGAACGGACAGCGTTTCTGATTTATTAGAGATCGCATAGCGATCGTGGATTTATTCGCTTTTGGAGGTTTGCTTTTCAAAGTACACGAATACTATAAAAGAAGCCATAAGGCTCATTATCAAATCATCCTTCACCTAGGATCAACACAAGCTTTCTAGAGCTTGGACCTCAGTAGAGGTGGTGTTTCTTCTAGCACATGGGGCAGCCATGGTGCTAACTTGAAGCATGTTGAGGAGCAGCTATGGAGTTCTTCTTAGTGATTCTTCTTGGAGAAGATGAAGGGTGTGCTCACACTCTAGCTCATGGAGAGGAGGTCATCTCTTGTTCATGGCAAGAAGACTTGGTCATTAGCAGCTTGATGGTGAGGATCGCTCATCTACAGGATGTATTTGAAGATTGTCTTCTACAGGAAGATATTAGGTTGAAGATTATCTTCTACAAGAAGATATCTGGCTACTTCAAAGACATTAGATGGAGTTTAACATAAGATTCACATCTTATGTTAAAGTATTCAGGTACATATTCTCTTTATGCACACAGGTACTACTTGAAGTTTATGGAGGTCGTGGCGTTCATATCAGGAGGAGTCCTATTTGGCATAGGTACAAGAGAATCAGTACTTATATGCTTTATGCATATTTTATGAGGTGTTTAAGAAGGTGTGTTCACATGAGTTTGAGGATTTCCGTTCACACTGATCCTTCCTCTTTCAGTCACTCATATTCACTCTTCTATAACCTATAAGGTCACACATCTCATGTATATTCAGATTACTGCCCACACATCTGAATATGTTTGTTACATTGTACATTCACTCGTTCATCTATTTCTCATCACATAGAGTGGTTGAGAATTTTGCTCCCACATTGTACATTGAACATTGGTATATATGATACTATGAGTAAGCGATGGCTTACGTAAAACCTTACACATGACGTCTATTCTTTCTCTATCTTTATCTCATCATTTTTATGATTAAGTTGTGGTATGTTCATGTTTTGTCAATATGGAAGATTGCTAGAATTAATGTTGTATATATACTGGACCTATGGAACCATGGACCTGTGACATGAGCCTAAGGGCCTACCTCACTTCCAACACATATAACTGTCATACATCAATCGTTGCACTCAATTCTGCATCCTCCCCGATCTTCTTGATCCAGGGTCACTTCTCCTTGTATCATCTGCATGTGCCCTTCTTACTCTTGGAGTCTTCACATAGGGTAGTCCAAGTTCCTCATCAACACTCTTTTCTAAACCGCTTGAATCTCCATCAACTTCTTCAAAACCTGCACATGTTTTATGACCTACAAAAAGCTTTTCTTTACCTTTCTTGGATATATTTGATGAATTTGCTAGACTAAAATTTCTACACAATCTTCCACTCCATGGATTTGAGTTGGAACTATTGCTTGGTGATGCATCCGGTCCACTCAAAACTTGAGATTCTGCACTTGATTTTTCGGCATTTTCTTTGTCATTAGGTTCAAGATTTGGTCCTTCTTTGGCATCTACATAGAAGCTTGATATTTCACCAAATACCACATCTCTGCTCACCTTTACCCATGGTGTGAGTGGGTTATAACATTGATATCCCTTTTGCTCAAGGGAGTATCCAATGAAGACACACTTTTTTGCTTTTGGATCAAGCTTCATCCTCAATTCATCTGGGACATGTACATATTCAATACATCCAAAAACTTTCATATGTGATAAGTTTGGCTTTTTACCTGTAAACTTCTCTTCAGGTGTAACTTGATGTACAGTAGCAGTCAGAGTTCTGTTCATGATGTATACAACAACATGCACAACTTCTGCCCAATAACAATGAGGCATATTCTTTTCAGCCATCAGGGCTCTTGCTATTTCTATAATATGTCTATTTTTCCATTCAACAATGTCATTCTGTTGTGGTGTGTACCTGCATGAAAACTGACACAGAATTCCATGATTTTTTAGAAAACTGTTGAATGCATTTGACATGTATTCACCTCCTCCATCAGGTCTTAATGTCTGAATGTACTTCCATGTCTTCTTTTCAACACATAGCTTTAAAATTCTAGAAGTGAGTGAACACCTCACTCTTCTCTTTCATGAAATGTACCCATACTTTGCGTATATGGTCATCAATGAAAGTAACATAAAACCTGCAACTGCCCATAGATGTGGTCTTTGGTGGACCCTAAACATCTATATGTGCTACTTCTAGTACATTCTCACTAACATGCTTGTCATGTGGAAATGATGCTCTTGACTGTTTACCAAATTGACATGCTGCACATACCTTTTGCATTTCTGCAACTTTGAAATTTGGTAGTCCATGGACAATCTCCTTTGACTGCGTCAATTTCAGCCTTTGCACGTTTGCATGTCCAATCCGTTTGTGCCACATCTCAATATGTGGAATAACTCCTGCACCTTTTGCAAACATGGTTGCATTCATTTCAGGAATCTTCACATTTAAGGTGAACATCATACAGACTTTCTTTCCTTCGACAACCAATCGTCCATCCTGATTGTACTCTTCTACATATAATCCATCAGCATTGAACCTGACTTGTAATCCCTGGTCACCCATTTGTCCAACAGAAACGAGATTCTTTGTTATATTTGGAACATGCAACACATCAATAAGATGCTTTACCTTTCCATCCTCCATCGATAGTGCTATGTTTCCTGTATGCTCAATAGGATGTGATATGTCATCACCTCTTTCAACATATCCAAGAACTGGCAATTTCTGCAAAGTACTAAACCATTCCGCATGATTGGTCATGTGATTTGAAGCACCTAAATCAACGTACCAGACATTATCATTTGATTCTGGAACACCAATAGACATCATATTCATCATGTGATGTTGAACCATGAACATCTTCTTAGAATCATCTACACTTGTGGATGCATAGTTATTATGTTGCCTTCTATTATTTTGATTCTTCAACCTGCAATCACATTCAAAGTGTCCACATTTGCCACAATTCCAACATCCTTTACTATCATTACTTGAATCATTTCTTTGGAAATTTTTGTGGCCTCTTTGGCTCCCACTACCTCCAAATTGTCCTCTTCCTCTTGCATGATTGTGTTGATGACTTTGGTCTTGGTTACTATTTCCTCTTCCACTTCCAAAAACTCTACCTTTGCCTCTTCCTCTACTAGAGTAGAATACCTACTGAGAACTAGATTTTCCTTGGGATTTTGAATCCTCACAAAGATACTTTTCTTCAATAATCAGCATAGATACCAGATCAGCAAAATTTGGAATATTTTCCCTAGTTTGTATAGAAGTTTTGAACTGCTTATATGTAGCTTCTAAACCACGAAGACACACTTCCACCTTATCATCATCATCTACATTCACGCCAATAGATGAAAGTGACTCACATATCCTTTTGATTTTCAAGGTGCAGTCACTTACCGACATGCTCTTCGTCTCCAATGTATGCAGCTCGTTCTTAAGTTGCAATTTCAGTGCCTTTGTATTGGTCTCATACAATGTGACCAAATTGTTCCAAGCCTCTTTTGGAGTCTTGGCATCTTGTATGCGTCCAATCATGCTATCGTGTATGCTAACAGATAACCAATACATTACCTTTTGTGCTCCTTGATTCCATTCCTCATATGCTCTTACCTGATCTGCAATCCAATTCCTTTTTGGTAAGTGCGGAGCATTTTCATTGTCTCCTTCGATGTACTTCCAGTAGCCTTTTCCCAGCAGGGAGTTCATCATTTTGAATCTCCAAGCATGGAAGTTATTCTTGTGTAGCTTATCACTCATAAGCTGACTCATTCCATCTATGTTTGCCATTTCTGCAGCAATTTACAATACTACAAAACACTAAAAGGAGCACTTCTGCTTGAACACTGTCGCACTATGACGTGACAGTTCGATCTAAAAAAAAACATAGTTTTCGTGTATCAAAAGTACATAGAATCGCTTGAAATTTTGTTCTGGAATATATGAGTGTTCTTGAACACAACACAAGTTACCGTTTCTAAAACTTGTTGGTGTAAATCACAAGCCTACACATTTGGCTTGGAAGACATCTTGAAGACTCCACATGCATGAAGAACCATAGGAACATATGCTAGTGGTTTATTACCACTTTACCTCATTGTAAAAGTCTAATTTGACTTAGAATCTTTTGTAATCACCTACCTAAGTGATTCATGGAAAAGTAGATCACTTGATTGAGAGAATATCTCCAAACTTTTAGATGCTTGATCATAGGAAGCCAAAGATTTGAATTTGAATTCAAATCCTAAGTCATTTCCTATAAAATTGGATGTGAAAAAGTTGCGGGTAGATCACTCCATTCCCGAGGCTCATTCTATTGAGCTTGAGTGTGTGTAAGGACTATACCATAGCCTACACCTCTCTAAACCATTTGGCAATGCTAGACATGCCAATGGGATTGTACACAATTGTTAATCAATAGATACATTTACATCATTCATCTCTGTATTCACTGCTTGTCTACTCGAAAGTCTGTTAACTTGTCAAGGGCATATCTCGGTCAATACTACTCCAAATTCAGTGATTCAAAGCTTGTTGGATTCAGCTCAAAGTCATCTATATGCGGAAAAACTTTTAAGTGATTTCATTCAGTCAATTCAGAGAAAGCGTCGTCGAGGTGCTCACTGGTCTATCTCTGCTACAGTCCTAAAAAATCGGGGGTATAGCTAATTTTGCTAAATCAATTTCTTTGAGTATAGTTTGTCATTTTACATCATTCGACTTGCAAATGTTAGCTTACTAAGCTAATTGAATACCCCTAGAAGGAATTTTATCAATTGCTACTGTGCTGGTCACACTGAGCAAAACATTGAGCAGGTGTCAAGACCAAAATAGAAGGTTTTCTTGACTTTGTGACTTCCAAAGGCACATAGGAGAAAGGACCTTGAAGCAAATGTGCAGGGACCAATGTGTGCTTGGGATACCTAATGTATCCAAGCAACATATGATTTACAAGTGTGGTGCTTGTCAATTTGGTAAGTCTCACAGGTTACCCTTCTCCAAGAAAGGATATATGCATGAAGACTATCTAGAGCTTGTACACACAGATGTATGGGGACCTAGCAAAGACCCCTCAGTCTCAAGTTCAAGGTACTATGTGTCTTTTATTGATGACTATAGCAGATGGAATGTATTATACTTTATGAATCACAAGGATGAAGTATTTAATTGTTTTAAGAAATCTCTTGCATTAGTTGAAAATCAGACAGGAAGGAATTTAAAGAGGCTAAGGTCAGATGGAGGAGGTGAGTACTTCTCCAATGAATTTGAGGACTTCTTGCAGGACAGAGGCATCAAAAGGGAAATAACCATAAGGTACTCTCCTGAACAGAATGGGATAGCTGAAAGAAGAAATAGGTTAATAGTTGAGACAGCTAGATCTATGCTTAATGAGAAGAAATTACCTAACTATCTATGGGCAGAGAGTGTCTCTACTGCCACCTATCTCATAAACAGGTTACCATCAAAGTCACTTGATGGTATGAAACCATATGAAGCATGGCATGGTAAGAGACCATCATTGGATCACTGCAAAATTTTTGGATGTGTAGCATATGTACACATTCCTTCACAGGTAAGAGGAAAGCTAGATCCAAAGGCTGAAAAATGTATTTTCATTGGATATGATTTAAATTAAAAAGGTTACAGGTTTTATAACCCTACCAACAAGGGATTTATGGTAAGCAGAGATGTGATCTTTGATGAGAATGATTCTTGGTATGAGAATGAATGCAGGAAGGTCAAACTACCCTATGATTTGGAAGAGGAATTTCCAAAACTTACAAAGGAGGAACCAACTCAGAAAGAAGACTCAAGTTCAGATGATGAAGATACAATCAACCTTGAAGAGTTCAAGGCATGGAAGTCCAAAGGCAAAATGAAGATGAAGAAGCTTGAGGACATACCAGAATCTTCAACTCAATCAATAAGAAGGTCTCAAAGAGAGAGCAAAAAACCTATCATATATGGGTATGATACATCTCTTGTTACTAAACATTCAATTTATCTTGCAAAGGATTTGCTAAATGAAGAACCAAGATCATATGAAGAAGCAATGACAAAATCAGAATGGAAGGAAGCTATGGATGAAGAGATTGAAGCACTCAAGGAGAGTGATACATGGGAGTTAGTACCCAAGAAGGACTCCATGAAGGTAATAGGATCCAGATGGATCTATAAATTGAAAAGAAATTCTGATGGCACAATTAACAGGTACAAGGCCAGATTAGTAGCCAAGGGTTTTGCACAAACCCAAGGCATTGACTATGAAGAAACATTTTCTCCTGTGGCCAAGATGCCAACAATCAGAGTGTTGGTGAGTGTGGTTGCATCAAAGAATTGGAACATGTACCAATTGGATGTCAAGAATGCTTTCTTGAATGGATGGATTTCAGAAGTGGTTTATATGTCACAACCTCCTGGCTATGAAGACCCTAAGAAGGTAACTTATGTTTGCAAATTAAAGAAGGCTTTATATGGATTGAAGCAGGCACCTAGGGCATGGAATTACAGGCTAACTACATACCTCCAAGACCAAGGTTTTGTCATGAGTAAGGCTGACACTTCTCTGTTCATTAAGAGAAGTAATTCAGAGGTAATCTATCTTTGTGTTTATGTTGATGACATCATCATTATAGGCAATGATGTAAATGGAATCAGAAGCATCAAAAGCCAGATGATGAAGGAATTCAAGATCAATGATCTTGGATTATTGAAGTATTTTTTGAGACTTGAATTAGTTTACACTAAATCAAGAATATACATTACTCAGAAGAAGTATGTGCAGGACATGTTGAAGAAATTTCACTTGCAGGATGCTAAAGCAGCAAGCACTCCAATGGAGGTGAACTTAAAGCTAAGTGCCCCTGAAGGTGATGAAGTCCAAGACATTACAGGTTATCAAAGTATGGTAGGTAGCTTGAACTATGCTACCTTAACTAGAATTGACATTGCATATGGAGTTAGTGTGCTAAGTCAATTTATGCACAAGCCAAGGATACCTCACTTAGAGGCTGCCAAAGAATCTTGAAGTATCTCAAGGGTACACAAAACCATGGTTTGTACTTTCCTTACACTTCAGATATTGACATAAAAGTTTATTCAGATGCAGATTGGGCAGGATGCAAGGATGATAGGAGAAGCACTTCAAGATGCATTTCTTTTGCAGGTGACAAACCAATTTCATGGTCTGCAAAGAAGCAACCAACTGTTGCATTGTCTTCTACAGAAGCAGAGTATAGAGGGCTAGCTAATGCCACTCAAGAAGCAATTTGGATAAAGCTTTTGTATTCAGAATTGGGCTTATATACTAGGCCTCCAATTATCTTTGGAGATAATACAAGTTCTCTTCACCTTGCAGCTAATCCTATCTATCATGCCAGGACCAAACACATAGAAGTTCATTATCATTATGTGAGAGAGATGTTGCTAAGCAAGGACATTCAGCTGACCTATGTGTCAACCAACATGCAATGTGCAGATTTGCTGACTAAAGCTTTTGATGGGGCCAAACTTTGCAGGTTCAAATCTATGATTGGATTGCAGGATGTACTTGAAGATTGAAGATGAAGACTTAAGCCAAAATGTTTGGCTTGAGGGGGAGCTATTGGTGTAAATCACAAGCCTACACATTTGTCTTGGAAGACATCATGAAGACTCCACATGCATGAAGAACCATAGGAACATATGCTAGTGGTCTATTACCACTTTACCTCATTGTAAAAGTCTAATTTGACTTAGAATCTTTTGTAATCACCTACCTAAGTGATTCGTGGAAAAGTAGATCACTTGATTGAGAGAATATCTCCAAACTTCTAGGTGCTTGATCATAGGAAGCCAAAGATTTGAATTTGAATTCAAATCCTAAGTCATTTCCTATAAAATTGGATGTGAAAAAGTTGCGGGTAGATCACTCCATTCCCGAGGCTCATTCTGTTGAGCTTGAGTGTGTGTAAGGACTATACGATAGCATACACCTCTCTACACCATTTGGCAATGCTAGACATGCCAATGGGATTGTACACAATTGTTAATCAATAGATACATTTACATCATTCATCTCTGTATTCACTCCTTGTGTACTCCAAAGTCTGTTAACTTGTCAAGGGCATATCTCGGTCAATACTACTCCAAATTCAGTGATTCAAAGCTTGTTGGATTCAGCTCAAAGTCATCTACATGCTGACAAAGTTTGAAGTATTCAGTGATTTCATTCAGCCAATTCAGAGAAATCGTCGTCGAGGTGCTCACTAGTCTATCTCTGCTACAGTCCTAAAAAGTCGGGGGTATAGCTAATTTTTCTAAATCAATTTCTCTGAGTATAGTTTGTCATTTTACATCATTCCACTTGCAAATGTTAGCTTAATAAGCTAATTGAATACCCCTAGAAGGAATTTTATCAATTGCTACTGTGCTGGTCACACTGAGCAAAACATTGAGCAGGTGTCAAGACCAAAATAGAAGGTTTTCTTGACTTTGTGACTTCCAAAGTTATATGTTTTGATTCAATCATTGCACACATCATTTCCAAAGGACATAGGCTATTTCTTGGTGTCATTGGGAAGCTAAAGAAGTCTACTAATCAAGTCTGAAGCTAAAGAGGGCTGGTACAAAGCAGGTTTTAGCAGTACCTACTCAATCTCTTGGATCATCCATCCATTTTTCCCAACAAAAGTAACTTGGTTTTTCTGTGGGTCCCACCTTGGAGGTTCAAAATGGAGGTCGAGATGGCTCCAAAACTTTGATCTGATAAAAACGAGTGACCCTGAAGAAATAACTCACAAAAATATTTTGAGGTCTTCTACCTTCACACTGATTTTCATAGCAAATGGAGGTCTTTTGTGAATCACTTTTTCTCCACACCTTGCTATGTACTCTTCATCGTCCCCTTCTCCACGAGTGCTCTACAACCACGTTGGCTCTGATACCATGTCACGAGGAAGGAGATAAGGAAGAATAATCTTCTTCTTCTTCTATTACATAAAATGGAATGTATAAGAATGACCTAAAACAAGAATACAACAAGTGCAATATATAAAGATCAATACATAAGTAAAAACCTAATGTCCACGAATGAGTGAGCTGGCAAGAACAAATGTGCCATCACTCTTGGTAGATAAATTTAACAAAGCTCAATGAAGTATCCGTGACATATACCGGTGTGACCACTATACATGTCAGAGAAACCAAAAACTGGTATGTGTCATCCTGGATCATCACATGTTGAACTTGATATCTCAACACATGGGAGAACTCTTTACCCATGAAGCCAAGCTCAACAAAAATGGAGAACCATCAAGAGGTAACAATTGTTCTTCCCTCTATGCAGAGAAAGGAAAGTCTAAAGATAAAGGAAGGAGAAAGAAAGTTGAAGATGAAGGAACTACTTCTCAAGCTAACTATGCAAGGAGAGGTAGGAATTCAAGAGGAAGGGGCAAAGCAGGTAAGCAAGATAGGGGGAGACCTTTCAACTCTTCCCATGCAATATATGTGGACTATCTAATCACACAATAGATGAGTGCTATAGGAACTTCAAGAATCAGAGAGGAAGAGGATTTCAAAGAAGTGGCTACTCACAATCAAGAGGAAGATTCAACCATAATCAAGGATACAAACCATGGCTACAACAACAATTATCAAGGAGGATACAAATCAAGAAAAGACTTCAACAATTATACAGATGATGAAGAGGATCCTCTTGTCATTATGAACATGACTTCAAAACAAGGTATGAATGATGAGCACCACTTTTATATTGACTCAGATTGCTCAAACCATGTAGCAAGCAATGTAGCATTCCTTTGTGATCTTGAGGAACCCAATGGAAAGCACCAAGTGCAAACAAGAGATGATACCAAGAATTTAGTGGTCAAGGTAGGAAATTTCAAAACCTCTAATAGAAATAGGAATCTATTAAGCAGATTTCTTTATGTACCTACTATCACAAAGAATTTGATGAGTGTTGGACAGATAATGGAAAAGGGTTTGCAGGTTAGGTTCAATAAATATGGAGATTTTGTCGCGGACACCCAACATGGATCCTAGAGGATTGCAAAGGGAGAGAAAATAGGTAGATTGTTTACATTTGAGCTTGAGGACACTAGAAACATTGCACTTTATAATTACAACGATCAAACTTTGTCTGAGTTAGAGATTTGGCACAAAAGATTAGGGCACAACTATGAGAGAACTTTGAAACAGATATGTAGAGATCAATGTGTGCTTGGGGTACCTAATGTACCCAAGCAACATATGATCTATAAGTGTGGTGCTTGTCAGTTTGGTAAATCACACAGGTTACCCTTTACAAAGAAAGTCTATATGCATGAGGATTATTTGGAACTTGTCCACATAGATGTCTAGGGAACAAGCAAAGATCCTTCAATATAAGGCTAAAGGTACTATGTATCATTCATTGATGATTTTAGTAGGTGGACTATCTTGTATTTCATGAAACATAAGGATGAAGTGTTCACTTGTTTCAAGAAGTATCTTACACTTGTGGAAAATCAAATAGGAAGAAGTCTAAAGAGGATAAGGTGAGATGGAGGAGATGAGTACTTCTCCAATGAATTTGATGCATTTTTACAAGACAGAGACATCAAAAGTGAGACTACTACTAGGTATACTGCTGAGCAAAATGGAGTAGCAAAGAAGAGGAATAGACTGATTGTGGAAGCAGCTAGATCAATAATTAATGAAAAGAGATTGCCTAATTATTTGTGGGTAGAGAGTGTTTCTACTACCACTTATCTTATTGATAGGTTACCCTCTAAGTCACTTGATGGGATGACCCCATATGAGGCATGGCATGGTAGGAGACCAAAACTTGATCATTGTAGAATATTTGGATATGTTGCTTATGTGCATGTTCCATCTCATATAAGAGGTAAGTTAGACCCTAAGGCAGATAAATGCATCTTCATAGGGTATGATTCAAACCAAAAAGGATACATGTTCTATAATCCATCCAACAAAGGATTTATGGTCAGTAGAGATGTTGTGTTTGATGAGAATGATTCTTGGTTTGAAAGTGAATGTAGGAAGGTCAAATTGCCATATGACTTGGAAGAGGAATTTCCAAGTCTCACCAAGGAGGAGCCAAACACAATGGAAAAAATCAATTCAGATGATGAGGACACCATCAACTTGGAAGAATTCAAAGCATGGAAATCAAAAGGCAAGGCCAAAATGAAGAGATTGGAGGACATACCTGAATCATCCAACGAATCCATAAGGAGATCACAAAGAGATAGTAAGAATGCAATAAAATATGGATATGATACTTCATTAGTTACTAAGCATACCATTTATCTCGCCAAAGATTCATCACTTGAAGAACCTTCTTCATATGAAGAAGCAAGTACAAAAATAGAATGGAAGGAAGCTATGTATTAAGAAATAGAAGCACTCCAAGAGAATGCCACTTGGGAGCTAGTACCCAAGAAGGCATCAATGGAGGTAATTGGTTCTAGATGGATTTTACAAAATCAAAAGGACTCAGATGGATCCATAAACAAGTATAAAGCTAGACTTGTGGATAAGGTTTTTGCACAAACTCAAGGAGTAGATTATGAAGAGACTTTTTCACCTATGGCATCTAGAAATTGGAATATGTATCAATTAGATGTAAAAAATGCTTTCCTCAATGGCTGGATTTCAGAGGAGGTTTACATGGCTCAACCTCCTAGATATGAAGACCCAAGCAAGGTAAATCATGTGTGCAAATTGAACAAAGCACTTTATGAGTTGAAGTAGGCACCTAAGGCATGGAATCAGAGGTTAACTACCTACCTTCAAGATCAAGGATTCATGATGAGCAAGGCAGACTCTTCTCTATTTGTCAAGAGGAGTAATTAAAAAATCATATACTTATGTGTGATTGTTGATGAGATCTTTCTGACAGGTAGTGATGCCAATGGCATCAAACAAATCAAGAACCAAATGATGCAGGAGTTCAAAATTAGTGACCTAGGTTTTTTGAAGTATTGTCTTGGGCTTGAGTTAGTCTACACTAACTCTGGAATCTACATCACTCAAAGAAAATATGTGCAAGACATGTTGAAGAAGTTCCACTTGGAAAATGCAAAGGTAGCTAGTACCCCTATGGAGGTAAATCATAAATTGAGTGCGCATGAAGGTGACTTGCGTGAAGACATTGCAAGATACCAAAGCATAGTTGGAAGTCTTAAGTATGCAACATCAACCAGGATTGATAAATGTTATGGAGTAAGTTTTTTGAGTCAATTCATGCATAAACCTAGAACACCTCATTTGGAAGCTTCTAAAAGGATTTTGAAGTATCTTAAAGGTACTCAAAACCAAGGACTTTACTTCCCACACACATCAGATTGGATATCAAGTTATACTGAGATGCAGATTGGGCAGGTTGTAAGGATGATAGAAGGAGTACTTCTGGATACTTATCTTTTGTAGGTGATAAACCTATTTGATGGTCTTCTACAAAGCAACCAACTGTTGATCTATCTTCAACAGAGGCTAGATATAAGGGATTAGCAAATATTACATAAGGAGCCATTTGGATTAGATTGTTGTACTCAAACTTGGGCACTCATTCACCTATGATCTTTGGTGATAACACAAGTTCTTTGCATCTTGCAGCCAATCCTATTTATCATGCAAGAACCAAGAATATAGAAGTGCACAATCACTATGTTAGAGAGAATCTATTGAGCAAAGAAATTCAATTAGCATATGTATCCACAAACATGCACTGTTAGATTTGTTAACCAAAGCACTTGATGGTACTAAACTTTGCAGGTTTCAAATCCTGATTGGATTGCAGGACATTCAAGAAGATTGATGATGCTATCCAAGACAATATGTTTGGCTTGAGGAGGAATTGTTGGTGCAAACACACAAGCCTTCACATTTGGCTTAGCCTAAAGACAATATGTGGAAACATTTGATGGATCATGTGAATCCTAGCTTGTAATCCTTTGACCATTAACCATTGTAAAAGGCTTTTACTTTGAGAGAACCTTGTAAATCCATATATCTCGTGGAGTTAGGAGAATTATGAGCCTACAAATTTTAGTTGATGGAATAACTCCTAATTTGGAGGAATCACTTTTAGGTAGATCCAAGTTTGAATTCAAATTCAAACTTGGAGGAAAAAGACACTTATAAAAGTGCTTGTAGATCTCGAGGCTTGGTGGTCCTTTTTAGAGCAATGCCAATGAACTTGTATAATCATGTGCTATAATAGATATATATCATTGATCATCTCTATCTACTTCTATGTGATGAATACTCAGAATAGTGAACTTAACTTGATCTCAGTGATTTCTCAACAATTTTGCATGCTCTATAGCTTTTTTGAACCTCTTAAAGTCTATTCTATGCTATCAAAATTTCAAGGTATTTGCGTCAGCCATTTGGGAGAAATCACCATCCAACTGCTCACTGGTCATCTACTGTTCAGTGCCTAAAATATCGGGGGTAAGCCTTGGATTGCTGAGTTGATTTCTCAGTGTATAGTTTTTCATTTTAGACGATTCCACTTTTAATCATTAGCTATCTAAGTTAATTTGATTCCCTCAAAAGGAATTTGATCAATTGCTACTGTACTGTGAGCACTAAGCAAAAGAACCAATAGGTGTCTAGACCAAAATAGCAAGTTTTGTGACACTAGCTATTTGTGAAGTAATCTGTTTTGATCCAATTGTTTGGAGGATCAACTCCAAAGTACATAGGCACTTTCTTGGTGTCATTTGCAAGCTAAAGGTGCCTACTATCAAACTCCAAAGTGATTTAGGGTAGGTACAAAGCAGGGTTTAGTAGTACCACCTCACTTGCTTGAAGTATCCATCCATCTCTTCCAACACTTTGACTGTCATTGGAGACGCTGGTGGTAGAAGAGTGAGAAATACCCAAATGAACCAAAAGCTGACTTACCCACACACACTTAAGTCACTGTGAGAGCTACACTATACTAAAATTCACAACTAGAATTGCCCATAGTAGCTTGCTTCTTGCTCGATCAAGATATGCATGAGCTACCAAGCATGAAGCAAAAATCACTACTAGACACACAAGTGTCATAGAAACTAGCCTAGTCAAAATTAGGAAAGGCATGTAAATCTAGCGGTAGTGATCCTACCTTTGGACAAAACAATCCGAGAAGACATGTACCACTCAAGTAGCGAAAGATGCACTTAACCCCCTACCGATGCTTGACACATGGGCAATCCATAAACTTGCTCATCTGAAGGCAACAGCTTGAATATCAAGTTGAGTTATGCATAAGTAAATCTAGCATCCAAAAGCCTGTGATAGAGAACAATGTCAAGTCCATCTTCAACATCATGAACACTCAATTGTAAACCTATTTCCATAGGAGCGGCAATAGGTTTGTAGACTTCAAGGCCAAAACAGTGCAATAATGTTTCAATTTTGCTTTTTGACATAGAGTTATTTTAACATCAACTTTCATAAATCGAATGCCCAAATAATTATGCGAATGCCTTGAATCTAACATCTCAAAAGATTCATGTAAATCAACCTTCAAATCAGCAATATGCTTCTCATTAGGACTAGTGACTAGCATGTCATCAACATAGACAACAATCATCAGAAGTACATCGTTTGCACACTTACGATATAAGGTGATCTCACTTGGACTGTTCTCAAAACCATGTGTAATCAAGTAGGCATGTATCTTTTCATACAAAGCACATGGTGCTTGCTTCAAACCATAAAATGCCTTTCTCAACCTGCACAGTTTGTTTTCATGCCTTTCTTGCACAAAATCACAGGTCTAAAATACATACACTTCTTCATGCAAGTCCCCATTTAGAAATGCAATTTCAATGTCCAAATGATATACACATGATCAAAGTCAAGTGCACAACTACTATGAATAGTGGTCATTTAGAATGTGGGGGGTCTCCTCAAAATCAATTCCTCTCCCTTGAGCATAACCTTTTGCAGAAAGCCTAGCCTTATACATGTCAATTGCTCCATCAAGCTTACACTTTAGCTTGTATACCTATTTATTGATAATGGCCTTTTTTCCTAAAGATAAATCACATAAAGCCCAACTACCATTCTTCATAATATCATCATATTCTCATTGCATATCACCCGGGCTCATTCTGATGAAAAAGGCTAGAGGCATCCATTACATAGAAATCTAATGCAGAACAAGAACTATGACAACTAGAATGAGTACTATATGACAAAGATGCATCTAATTTGCTGTCTCGCAAAATTTACACCAACCATTTGGGCATAGTTTTTGTTTCCTCTATATAAGCCCTCTAATCAACAAGTGCATCATGTAAATCTGCATCTGAAATGGGATGATCTACATCATTATGTGAGACCTATAAAGCTTGCTAAATTGGCTCATTTCGACCACCACTTCATTGTCCACCTATAAGAAGAGGCAACAAAGTGTCATACACATCATTGGACGTAATTGATGTCTCCTTAGTTCATGAAAGTAATGGCTGAATTGCGTCTTCCACAAAAACAACATCACTAATAAAGAAAAATGTGTTTACTCTATGGATGATGCAAATGATAGCCTTTTCTTTTAGATGTACCCAACAAAAATACACTTTACTAGTCTAATGCATATGCCAAACAACCAAAGACATGTTCATGAGCAAATAATTCCATGCAACCATGCTAAGCCTCATATGGAGTGATAGACTATAGTACTTTGGTGGGACACCTGTTAAGTACATATGTTGCGCACATGAAAACCTCAAGCTACAAACTATTTGGTAAAGCCTGAGTTTTGACCATACACCTCACCATCTTCATGAGAGACCTCTTCTTTCTTTCAGCATCTCCATTCTATTGCGGTGTATATGACACTCTATAGTGATGTTTTATCCCACATTTAGCCAAAAATGCATTTAAATTAGAAGACATGCAATCCCCTCGACCGAAATGGAGGGTGCCCATTTTAGATGCTAATAGATTTTGAGCTAAAATCAGAAATTATTTGAAGCACATGAACACTTCCGACTTTGCTTTAAATAGATACACCCGTGCATGCCTAAAAAAAGCATCAATAAAAGTCACAAACTAAAGGTAGTTCCCAAAACAAGGCATGTTCATATGACAATAGACATCATTGTGAAGAAGCTATAATTTCTAAGTAGTTCATATTGAACCATCTTTTGGGAAGGAGGAACATTACATTTTTCCCAAATTACTACCTTCATAAACATGTTTATCAGGTGCCTCAATTTTGGGCAAAGAGGTCACCATTTCAGATTTATGTTGGCATAGCAAACTAGCAAAATTTAGATGACCAAAGGATGCATGCCAAAGCTTTGCATATGACATAGCCTAAGAGTCTTGAATTGCACATGCTAAATCATTCACAAATTTTGCATAGTCTATGAGCTTATACAACCCATGACATAAAATAATAGAAGTAATAATAACATCACTTTTTGACGGATTATGAAGTGTACATCTCTCATGAACAAATTTGATAATCAAGCTTATCTTGGCTAATATTGAAACTCACAAAAAAATTTTCTTGATCCATAGCACAAACAAAGCATCTAATAATTTCAAAGAACTACCATCAATAGTAGTTAAAGTGATCTTACCAACTCCCATTAGAGGATAACAGGAGTTGCTAGTGCATGCAACAATAGTGCAGGGGTAGACTCAAGTGAACTCAAGAAATTGCACTATGAGGTAATATGTTTGGTTGCCCCACTATGAAATTACCAAACATCTTAGTCTATTTTAGACATATATTATTCATGATGAGATGTTTCATAGCTGCAAAAACTAGTAAACGCCCATCCTTCATTTTGCACAAGATTAATCAACATTGTCTTAGGTGTAGAGGCTTGTGCAACAATGATTCAAACCACTTTCTTCTTTGCCTCTTTTGCTGACAGGATTGAGCATGCTTTCTTTATCATTTTTGGAGGATGTAGATGCATAGTTACCTTGTCCCTTATATGCCTTGTATCTTTGATTTTTGCCTCCTCTTGATAGGAAACCCTCGACCAATGTCCATACTTTCCATCTATCTAGCAACCATCTGAATAACCTCCATCTCTAGATTGGGTTTTTCTTCATCTACTTCTCCTTTGTGATGAGTAATGGCTTCCTTGCTCTTTTCTTTTCTCTTGAACCCTCTGCATTGTCTTCCTCTTCCCTTTCTTTATCCTCTTTCTTTGTGTTTACCTTTACCTTCATAAAACACTTGGAGCTCATTGCCCATTGATTTCCTACCTCCAATGTTCATCTCCTCTATTTATGACCATCCACCACGAGTTTCTACAAATGTGGTATGTTGTCTCTTACATAGACCAAAGTGGTCAATTCTTTGTAATTTTCATCATCCCTCAATCCATTGAGGGTATAAGCTATTAGTTCATCATCATCAATATGACAAAAAAATGGAACCCAATTCATCACTTAATTCCACTACCTTTAAAATTAAATCATTGATATTGTTGCATGCATACTTTCTTAAGTTTTTGGGCATTCTCTTCAATTATATCTTCCTAGATTTCATGGATGTAGAGTAAAGCTACTCTAAAGTTTCCCATACCTTCAATGATGTATCTAAGTCTTGTATGTGTCCAATCATTGCATTGCTAATGAGTTGTGAGAGAATGAAGACTAATCCCTTATCCCTTTTATTCCACTCTCAAAACACCATGAACTGATCATTTGTGGTGATCATTTGCGGTGTTTTCTGCTAATCTAGGCCTTATTTCATTTGCATGTATCACTCCCCATAAGCCTTTTTGCATAAGAAAGCTTGACATCCTAAGCTTCCATGATTGGTAGTTAATTTTGTCAAGCTTTTTGATTTGTTTGTTCATTTGGATAGTACTATACTTCAATAAAATACAACATTGAATCTCCAAAGGAATGGGTATGGGAACAAGGATTTATGAATACCATTGTACTCATAAACATGCATTTACATTCCTTTTAACCTACACCACACAGACTTCAAAATAGTACACTGTGTATTGCTCAAAGACTTCATACACACAAACAAACTTTAGAAATAAAGTGCTTTTGGAAATAGAAAGTATTCATTGTTTATTACGATCATAGATACATCATTTTGTAATAAAGTATGATTAAACACCAATAGTACATAGCATCATCTGATAGAATTTCCAAAATCTACTGCTCTGTAGTGTCCCGCTCTGAACTCCGCTCTTCATAGTGTTACATATCACAATGAAATATTCCACACTTCTTCATAACCTTCACACCCTTCCATACATTAGAATTTACAATAAGACATCGGGAATTACAAACTCCAAGAACTATTAGAATCTCCATAGCAATAAATCCCTTTTTCCCCATTGTAAAAAAAAAATTCAAAACAATGTGGCCATCCACACTAGCTACTAACATAGGCATGCACAATGGATCCGAACCCATTGATTACAAAAAAAGAATTTTCTTTACAAATCATCATTGTGATGCTGCATTTTAGGGAACATTATTCTTTCTATGTCATACCAAAGCTCCTTAAACATTTATTCTAAATTCTCCTCTACAAGTTTGATCGCTACTTCAAAAAATTCTTTTCGCTCAAGTAGTTTTTTAGTAGCACTTCTATAGCTAAACATCATTGCTTTTAATTTAGGTATCTAATTCTATAATCTTTCTAACATATTGTCAAACGCTATAGTTACATAAGTTACTCTGTAGTCTTTGGTAAGCTTCTGTAATTCATCTAACTTGGTTTTATATGTTAACTCCAAAACTGAGGCACTTTTCCATAACTCTACTACTTCTGTCTCCTTGCCCTCCAATACCAAATTTGCATCTGCACAAAGCTACTTCCACTCATTGATCTTTCTTTCTAGCTCCGAAATGCTAGCTAACTATGTAGACACCATATCATAGCTTTCTTGGAATATGCAGAGTCTTTCTTAAAGTGCCGTATATTCAAAATTCTGCATTGCCAACCGTTCTTCTACTTCTGCAAGCATAACACCCTCTCTTTTAAGTTCTCCACTCTGCTCCTTGACCTTGGTCTTCAACTTTTGAACCTCCAAGCTCTTTGTTAGCTTTCCTCACTTCTATTGTGCCTTCTAGATTTGACCTACTTGGGCTTGAAGTGGAGCTATAATCTTTGACTTTTCTTCAATTGTTACTTGTAGTGTGTTGTTTTCTATTATAGATTCATTCAGCTCTTCCATCATCTCCTCTTGAATTACACTATCTCTCCTTGAACTCTCCACTCTGGCTTCTTTTGCATCAGCCCTGAGTCGGCTGATTTCTTCTATCATTCCTGCTTTCTCCACTACCTACTCATCCTTTTCTTGAATCATGGTATTATATTTTCTTTCAAACTCCTCCAACTTAACCGCACTCCACTAAGTTCCTCTAGCTAGATCTCTGAGGATTTCTGGGTGAATTGTTTCATTATTATACATCCAAGGATAGATAAAATCACTACACTTAACATGTGGTAGCTTTACTTTATTGTCATTCTGCTTCCATTTATCATTTAGTCTGTAGGACGTAAATGTGTGTAACATCGAAATCTTACGAGATGCCTCTCCCGTACGGTCCCCTTGTTGTTGCTCCTACTGATGGTGCTCTTCATAAGCTTCAGACTTCCTCATCTTTCCTCTTCAACATGGTGCTAGTTCTATGCTTCTTCGTCTACTCTCTTTTGTTCTGCCTCTTCCTCTGTCCGTGCTCCCTCTTCCCCTCTTTCTTTCCTCTCAGCATCTTTCCACATAGCCTTCCTCTCGGCTTCTATTCATTGATTCTCCTCTACCTACTACCTTCAGAACTGCTCTTATTCATCTTTGTCATTCAGTGTCTCGTCCTTAGTAGTCCCTTCCACTAGCCTCCGCTCTACTACCCTCTTCTTTAAAATTTGAAGGAAAACCCTTATCGTGCATACTGTGTATTCTCGAGGTAAGGAAATTGAGCTTTCGGTAAAAAACAAAGTAAATATGACTCCCACTTTGGAGTCCAGTACTGCGTTAACTGCTCTTTCGGATCACTTGAAGAGTCTTCTCACCTCCTTCTTTAATTTCCGAAAAATAGTTTCTGCCCAGTTAACTTGGGTTTTAATTGGTTCCTTCATCAATGCAAAGAAATACTATGATACTCTGTAGTGTTTTGCCTGTAGATTGATAATCATTATCATTAACAATAATCCCATTTTGACTAGATTGTCATACTAGAAGCTATGCAAATTGATATTCATGAGAGCATGGTTTTCCTAATAATCGACAGATTTCTACTACATCCAGAGGCTCTATACTCGCTGTAATTCCCATACTAGCTACATGTAGTCTTTCTGCGATTCAAGTTGGTGTTAGTTGAAAGTATCCTGCCCTATCCATACGCTCAATTCTTGTAGGTTGAGGTTGTTACCATCTATCTGGCGTGTTATCTCTTTGGAAATCTCTCATCTATGGATGAGGATGTATACTCCTCCAATCCAACACTACACGCTATAGGAGTCCCCTACACTCAAACCAATCTTTATGCTTCTAGGACAACATCTCTGGTATGTTTAGTACATGGCAATCAAAGAAAGTGACCACCATCTCTGTACTGTTGTGTTGTCTGCTGACTACTCTAAAATGATGTCGATCTGTTTGCTCTGTTCGCCTCGCTCACTCTGCTTGCAACTTAGCCAAATAAGCCAGATTAGGCCTAGACCTCAACCTTTTATGGCTTATGTTTCTATGTTGACAGTCCCGAGTCTACATCATTATTACCCGAAATGGTATCTTAACTCCAATGATTCTACACTCATCGTGGCTCACAAAATAAGAATTATATTATCATATTCGAATCATTATAGCCACCATTGTTGTTTAATGTATGTAAGATTTGCATGTATAGTAGTTACTCTACTGATTATTGCCAACTACTATGCAATTGTGTATTTTTGATTCACATAAAATTCTATCTTATTTATGTAAATAAATATATACATATTTTATCTTTTTTTTTTGGAACTTATGAACTGTAATTTAACCTCCAAAAGTGTGATAAGGCCGCAAATTAGACCCATTAATGCTTGTTGGTAATAGTTCAACTAGTAGCATGGCCAACCGGAAGGAATCTGGTCTCCAAAGCTATGAATCTAGAATGGACCGGTGCACCGCAATTTTAGCTTGTCCATTTTCCGCTTCATCTTAGAATGAAAGTATAGCACGTCACCAGGCCAAAAAATCTTCACTCATAGGTTCTAGTCGTGCCATTTCTTCTTATGATTTTGCACTTCTTGCAATAAGAGAAAGCTATGGTATCAATGTTGATCTAATTGTCTCCATCTGATAAACGAATGAGTCTTCCAAAACCAATCACTTCTTGACAACAATCGGAGACTTTGCATCACAAATTCAAATGGAAGAATTGCCTCCTAGCTGTAAAGAAATTTGAAAGGGGTGCCTCCAATACAAACTTTATAGGAAGTCCAGTCCTATACTGCCAGAGCATAAAGGAAATAATAATTCCGCACTGATCTATAGAATCCAATAGCATCTTCTATAACATGTGGAGCAAGATCTTGTTGGTACTTCCACCAATCTGTTGGACCATGGGTAATAGGGAGAACTAAATTTATGCTTTATGTGATACTCCAAGGTTAAATATGAAATTAATTGATTAAAAAATTGAGTTCCCTTGTTTGACACTAATGCTTCATGAGTTCCCCTATTTGGTCACCTAGGCTTCCGCCCATCGGGTGCAATAGTGAGTACAAGTCAGAATATATAGGGCTCTTATCTTTGGTGCTGGTGGTTTGATTGGGCCGATAAAGTTGAACCCCACTTTTGGAAGGGTTCCAACAATAGGATTGGCTACAGTGGGAAATGTTGACTATCTTCAGGTTTGCCAGTTTGTTGACACGGATCACAATTTCGCATCGCATGTTGAATGTCTGCATACATTGTCGGCCACCATAATCTAGCCTGTTGGATTCTTCCAACTAAAATCAGATGACTGAAGTGACCATGGGCATCACCAGCGTGAGCTTTGGATATTACTATAGCTACCTTATGGGGTGGTACACAACATAACCAAATTCCATTGGGACCTTTGTGGTATAATTGTCCCATAATGATCATAAGTAGTGACTACAAAGTCCTGATTTCTTTCTAGCTACAGATCTCAAATGAGATGGAGTGATGCCATTCTCTAGGAAGCTCTTCATCTCTTCATACCAAGCTGGTAAAACCTGAGGGGTATTCTTGATCTTCGCCACCATAAAGACCTCCGCATCCGAAAGGGTATCATCCACACCTTCTAGGGGTTCTCCATGATCGATGGGAGACCAGAAATCTGCAATGGCGTGAGTTGCGTCGGGATAATGAACAATGTCATACTCAAATTCTTGCAACAAGAGGACCCTCCTTGCAAGCCATCCAACCAAGTTTTGCTACTTCACCAAATATAGTAGGGCAATATGATCTACATGGAAGATAAACGACTGGCCCAACAAGTAATGTCAAAACTTCTTTATGGAGTAGATGAACCGGAGACATTCACGTTTCGTAGTCGAGTAATTTTGCTTCATTGCTCTTAATCACCGATTAGCCTAATAGACTAGTCAGAACCAACTCTCGTCCTCCTTTTGCATAAGTACAATCCCAATACCTTTATTTTAAGCATCTATGAACATGTGAAAAGGTTGTTTCTAGTTTGGAGTTCTCAGAACTGGTGTCATGGCTAACATCTTTGGGAATCGCTCAAAGGCAATTTGGGCTTCCTCCGTCCACACAAACTCCAAAAATCTAATATGCACTAACATGTTCAATGGGATGGCAATATGTGCCAATCCTCTCAGATGTTGGCTTTGCCACCGTGCTTGACCAGGAATCGTAAGACTTCTTTTAGGTTTCAGGGTGCCAGGGTTTCCAACATAACCTTAACCTAGGGTTTCCAACATAACCTTAACCTTATCAAGGTCTAATACTATGCCTTTCTCTAAAATAATGTGGCCTTGTAATTTTCCTTATTTGAGTACAGAGGTGGATTTGTTAGAATAAAGGCAAAGATGTACATTTCTATAGAAATCAAAGCATGCATATAAGTGCTCCAGATGCACGACCATATTGTCAGAAAATAAGAAGTCATCTAAGAAAATTTGCATAAAAGATGTAAGGTATGGAGTGAATATTTTCTATATTCATTGCTAGAAAGTGCTTGGTGTGTCCCGTAATTTGAACCACATGATCCGATAGGTAAATAGTCCCCAGTTCGTAATGAATGCCATTTTAGGTATATCCGCTCCTACCATTTGAACTTGATTGTATCCACTAAAACCATCAACGAAAGAATCCTTTTTGCAACCCGCTACCTCATCAAGTATGTTGTCCAAAACTGATAGTGGAAAAGGGTCCGATATTGTGATTGCATTCAATTTTTTGTAATCCATGCAGATCCATAATTGTTTATTCTTCTTAGGTACAATGGCAATTGGAGAGACCCATTCCGGATTCTTTATGGGTACAATATGTCCAACTTTGATTAATCTATCTAGCTCATGCTTCACTTGCTTTGTAAAGTTGGGATTCATCCTATATCATTGCTGCATGATTGGGGTAGTGTCCGGTGTCGTAGAGATTCTTATCTCTACTCTCACTTCTACTTGCTTCAAAATGAGACTAGTGTTTCTTGTTTTGTTTGTGGTTGCAGGAATGTCGAAATAATTATAAATCATAACATCGAACAAGAAGCTCCATGGAAGAGGAGAGACGAGCACAAAATCAATTAATTATTCAAGGCATGGTGGAGAATCGGCAGTGAAATTTGGATGGTGCAAATGAAAAGTATGAACAAAGTTGTTCATATGCAAAGTCAAAGCAGTTCGTTTACTCATGGGACTTGTCTCCTCATGGGACGAGGAACTCTGAGGGGTACATTCGTCTTGTATTAAAACTGTGCTTGTTGATGATCTTTGCATTGACGATCATTAGCAAGGTCTATAAGAATATGATTAAAATGCTCTTTCATGCGTACAATGTCCGAACAGATGGTACCAATCTCACTTTTGTACGTAGTGTTAAGAGCTCAATATGATTTCAGGTCCAATTTTGTCGTCTAATTATTATATTAACTTGAAATTTTTAAGTGGCAGTCGTAGCTAACCAAGGAAAGGTAATGATGAAGTGAAACAAAAACAGATGTGCGCATGCAGAGGTGGCAAGGGAAAGAATGAGTTCTGCATGGCATGCAAAGAACATCAACGGTGGAGGCAACTTTTATTCTTCTTCAGAAGGAAAAAGAGGCTGCCTGCATGATCTGAGAGGAGCAAGTGATTTCTGAAATAAAAGGGGTCCATCTCTCCTTCTCTAGGGGGGGCCAAATCATTCTCCATTATCTGGCACAGAGGTCCATGCTGATATCCAGGAGGAGCCCTCGGTTTTCTTTCTGGGAGGACTGGCACATAGAGATTTAAGGGGGCTGATTATCTGAAAAAGGAGGCCTACGGGGAGGTGTGTGTGGGCAAGGTAAATCCTCCTTCACGCAGGCGCTATCTACAGAGAGAAACAGAAGAGAGCTACGATTCAAAGTAGAAAGAAGATAGGACTGTGGTTCGATAGCAGACAAGAAAAGGGGTTTTGATCCGTGGCACTTATATCGAGGAAGTGTGGAGAGTAAATGGAGGCGACAACGGCATCTCAGGGTGAAGGAACCATCTGTGCATCTTATGATCAAATCTAAGTACTGTACATCTCGTATGGTTGACACTACAGATTGGAGAGTCAAGAAGGGATGTGCATGATCTGACGAGCAAGGAGAAACTCGATGAAGCTCCACAGGATGGAGATTTCGGAGTTCATAGAGTCAAGCACTAGTTTGAGCTTTCGACAAAACAAGGAATTTATCATAGCAACTATGTTCGTGAAGGATATGATCAAGGACACACAAAAGAAGGAGAGGATGATTGAAAAACTTCTAGTGAAGAATTAAATGATGCTAGACCATGTTTACCGCATGATACGCTGACAACCATATTCTCACATGGATGTTTACAAAGCGACAGCCGTATTCGCAAGCGGTTGGCTTGATCCACCAGCCATTGCTTTTGCACCTACATTGGTGAACCCGACGTGAAACACCACGACCCAGCAATCTCGGGTAATGTATGTTTCAATTTCTATTTATAACTGAGCATGTTCTTTCGGGAGTTTCGTATTTTTCTCCCTCATAATTAAAAAAGATATGAACGGGAGTTTTGTATTTTTCTCCCTCACAATTAAGAAAGATACGAACTGGAGTTTTGTATTTTTCTACCTCACAATTCAAAAAAATATGAACGGGAGTTTTGTATTTTTCTCCCTCACAATTTTAAAAAAATATGAATGGAGCTTTGTATTTTTCTCCCTCATAATTAAAAAAGATATGAACGGGAGTTTCGTACTTTTCTCCCTCACAATAAAAAAAAATATGATATGAACGGGAGTTCTACCTCTCCCTCATCAAAAGGTTATTATGAGCACAGGAGTTTACCATCTCCCTCATCAAAAGGTAATTACGAGCACGGGAGTTTTACCATCTCCCTCATCAAAAGGTAAGTATGAGCATGGGAGTTTTGTATTTTTCTCCCTCACAATTAAAAAAAATATGAACGGGAGTTTTGTATTTTTCTCCCTCACAATTAAAAAAGATATGAACAAGAGTTTTGTATTTTTCTCCCTCACAATTAAAAAAGATATGAATGGGAGTTTTGTATTTTTCTCTGTATTTTTCTCCCTCACAATTAAAAAAAAATATGAATGTGAGTTTTGTATTTTTCTCCCTCACAATTAAAAAAAATGTATGATCGGGAGTTTTTGTATTTTTCTCCCTCACAATTAAAAAAAATATGAATGGGAGTTTTGTATTTTTTTCCCTCATAATTAAAAAAAATATGAACGGGAGTTTTGTATTTTTCTCCATCACAATTAAAAAGAATATGAATGAGAGTTTTGTATTTTTCTCCCTCACAATTAAAAAAATATGCACGGGAGTTTTGTATTTTTCTCCCTCACAATTAAAAAAAATATGACCCGGAGTTTTGTACTTTTCTCCCTCACAATTAAAAGAAAATATGAACGGGAGTTTTGTATTTTTTTCCCTCACAATTAAAAAAAATATGATCGGGAGTTTTGTATTTTTCTCCCTCACAATTAAAAAAAAAATATATGATCGAGAGTTTTGTATTTTTCTCCCTCACAATTAAAAAATATATATGATCGGGAGTTTTGTATTTTTCTCGCTCACAATTAAAAGAAAATATGATCGAGAGTTTTGTATTTTTCTCCCTCACAATTAAAAAAAAATATGAATGGGAGTTTTGTATTTTTCTCCCTCACAATTAAAAAAAATATATGATTGGGAATTTTTGTATTTTTCTCCCTCACAATTAAAAAAAATATGAATGGGAGTTTTTTATTTTTCTCCATCACAATTACAAAAAATATGAACGGGAGTTTTGTATTTTTCTCCCTCACAATTAAAAAAACTATGAACGAGGGTTTTGTATTTTTCTCCCTCACAATTAAAAAAAATACGAACGGGAGTTTTGTATTTTTCTCCCTCACAATTAAAAAAAATATGAACGGGAGTTTTGTATTTTTCTCCCTCACAATAAAAAAAAATATGAACGAGAGTTTTGTATTTTTCTCCCTCACAATTTAAAAAAATATGATATGAATGGGAGTTTTGTATTTTTCTCCCTCACAATTAAAAAAAAATATATGATACGAGCACGGGAGTTCGACCATCTCCCTCATCAAAAGGTAATTACGAGCACGGGAGTTTACCATCTCCCTCATCCAAAGGTAATTTGGAAGTAAGACTTACATTTGAGAGCCTAAACCTCTTCGACGAATGCTCTTACCTTGTCTATGCACCATAAATGTTTAAAACTGCACTTAGAGTATGCATGATAGGGTCTCATTACATGACCTTGCATTGAAGCACAATTTGTGTTTTCCCATGCACTCTGAGTGAGTGAAAGGGCTAATGTATATTTACATTGATTTATGAAAGTGAGAGCACCAGCTTCGACATCCAATGCCAAGTTCCTTCTAAACAGCACCATACTTGTTTATACATGCATTTTAAAAGTATGCATTCCATAGGGCCCATTATATGACCTTGCATAGGCACTTAATTTTTTCTTACCCATGCACATGAGTGATTCTCTAAAGTTTTGTGTACTGTCACATTGCTTGTATGCGAGGGAGTGCACAAGGCTATCATCAAAAGCCTTTCACCCTAAATAAATTGTACCATATTTGTTACCCATGCACTCCAAACATTTGCATTTATTAGGCCCCAATACATGGCCATGCATAAGGCACTTTATTGTTTTTAACCCATGCACTTACATGATTTTGAAGAAAATGACATGAAAATCAAGTTTTAATGATATGAAGAAGATAGGTTTATTCTCAGATTGGTGCATCCGGAGGAAGCAGAGGTTTGGTGGGGGTGAGTGTCGTAGAGATTCTTATCTCTACTCTCACTTCTACTTGCTTCAAAATGAGACCAGATTTTCTTGTTTTGTTTGTGGTTGTGGGAATGTCGCAAATAATTATAACTCGTAACATCGAAAAAGAAGTTCCACGGATGAGGAGAGACGTGCACAGAATCAATTAGTTATTCAAGGCATGGTGCAAAATTGGCAGTGGAATTCGGATGGTGCAAATGAAAAGTATGAACAAATTTTTTCATATGCAAAGTCAAAGCAGTTCGTTTAATCATGGGACTTGTCTCCTCATGGGATGAGGAACTCTGAGGGGTACATTCGTCTTGTATTAAAACTGTGCTTGTTGATGATCTCTGCATTGACGATCATTAAGAGGGTCTGTAAGCATATGATTAAAATGCTCTTTCATGCGTACAATGTGCGAACAGATGGTACCAATCTGACTTTTGTACATAGTGTTAAGAAGTCAATATGATTTCAGGTCCAATTTTGTCGTGTAATTATTATATTAACTTGAAATTATCAAGTGGTAGTCGGAGCTAACCAAGGAAAGGTAATGATGAAGTGAAACAAAAACAGATGTGCGCATGCAGAGGTGGCAAGGCAAATAATGAGTTCTGCATGGCATGAAAAGAACATCAACGGTGAAGGCAAATTCTATTCTTCTTTAGAAGGAAAAAGAGGCTGCGCGCATGATTTGAGAGGAGTAGCTGATTTCTGAAATAAAAGGGGTCCATCACTCCTCCTCTAGGGGGGGGGGCAAATCATTGTTCATTATTTGGCACGGAGGTCCATGTTGATATCAAGGAGGAGCTCTCGGTTTTCTTTCTAGGAGGACTGACACATAGAGATTTGAGGGGGCTGATTATCTGAAAAAGGAGGCATACGGGGAGGTGTGCATGCGCAAGGGAAATCCTCCTTCAGGCAGGCACTATCTACATAGAGAAACAGAAGAGAGCTACGATTCAAAGTAGAAAAAAGATAGGACTGTGGTTCGGCAGCAGACAAGAAAAGGGGTTTTGATCTGTGGCACTTATATCGAGGAAGTGTGGAGAGTAAATGGAGGCGACAACTGCATCTCCGGGTGAAGGAACCACCTGTGCATCTTATGATCAAATCTAAGTACTGTACATCTCGTATGGTTGACACTACAGATTGGAGAGTCATGAAGGGATGCCCGTGATCTGACGATCAAGGAGAAACTGGATGAAGCTACACAGGATGGAGATTTCGGAATTTATCATAGCAACTATGTTTGTGAAGGATATGATCAAGGACACACAAAAGAAGGAGAGGATGATTGAAAAACTGACACTCAAGAATTAAATGATGCCACACCATGTTTAGCGCATGATATGCTGACAACCATATTCTGACATGGATGTTTACAAAGCGACCGCCGTATTCCCGAGTAGTTGGCTTGATCCACCAGCCGTTGCTTTCGCGCCTACACCGGTTTAAGCAGAATTTGGTGATGATATAGCTTTGGATCAAGACCCTTCATATCAACACATGTCCATGCAAACACATCTTTGTTCTATTATAGGAGGGCAATCAACACCATCCAAAATTCCCAAGCAAGCTCTGAATGGATTCGAATTGGCTTTGGGTCTTCTACACTACCGAGATTCACAACTTCTACAAGCAAGCTCTCAATGGATTCGAACTCGCTTTATCTCTTCTACACTACCGAGATTCCCGACTTCTAATGAATTTTCTTCAACTTGAAATTTCCCAGCTCCATGGGATCTTTCGTTACGGTATCTGCAATATCCCCCTCTTCTGGTTCTATAGGTTTTGTACAAATAGTGGATGCCATGTTATCACAGTGTGGACTCATAACTGAATTTACATCCACAACCCCGAAGGATAAGAGATCCCTATTAGCTTCAAGAAACTATTCCTCTTGATCTTCCTCTAGGCCATCTAGCATGTGAGGAGGTTCTGCGAATATGGGTTTATGCTCCAGAAGATAGTATTGCTCCTCTTCTAATGGGACCAAAAATTTCGCATGTCCTTTCCTAAAGGTGATAGTCTTCTCATCCCAATTTTATTGAACATTCGCATTCTATGGCCAGGGTCGTCCAAGCAGTAAATTATAATATATATTTTGCCCTTTCACTTTTAGTACTACAAAAGTAATATTAAACATCACCTAAGAAATGTTGATGGGGATATCTTTAATCATCCCTACCAGCTGTACTCACAATTGATCCGCCATCTAGACAAAAAATGGGGCTCACTCAATGTTGTTCTAACCCATCTGTTTACATGTAGTGGTGGAGGCGATGTTAATATTGGACCCATCATCAATATGAAAATTGGAGATGTCTTTACTTTATACCACACCTTAATTGTGGGGACTGCATAGTCCACTTTTCTATTTGAAACATTCTTTACCATAGAAACCAAAGGTTCTGTACTCAGAGACGATGAATATCTTTCTCATAAGTGCTTTAACAATTTCTTCCAAAAAGCCAAAACAAGTTCCAATAAGGCTCCTAGTGATAATTTAATATGTGAATCTTACAATAACTCACTAGAGGTACTATCCTCTGATGCTTTGGGATCGGGATCCCTTTGGTTCGGTTCTACTCTAGCCCATTGGTTCGAAATGCTAGTGGCAGTCTCTTGATCATTAGGTGATTATTGTTGGACTTTCAAAACTACACACTTAGCTAGATATCCAAAATTCTCCTTTTCCTTTCCTGTTTACTTAATCTCTTGAGTGGGTTTAACAAATGTCTTACCAAGTTTACTATGTCCTACCTTTGCCAAATTCTTGAAAATTTTGATGAAACCTTTGGCGTTGTTTGGAATTGATGTGGACCTAAGTATTGCAATGGTCCACATACTCTAACATCTCGGATGTCATGCCATTGTCTGGAGTGGACTAGTGGCTTGTATCCGATGGGATTTCCTTTCCATGAAGAGACATCTACTTGTACACAAGCCACTAAGGCGTGCTTCCCATTAAACCTGCATTCTTCTATACTGTGATTACTCTTATTGCAAATTACACAATATTCCTAGTTCAGGGCACAATCAACAGTGATGTGACCTGCATTTTGACATCGAGGGCAATATACCTATTGTACCGGAGTAGATACTTTTTTTTTGAAACTAGGATAATCTTCTCAGACCCTAAATTAACTAGTTGTATTTTCCGGTCTACTCATGTCGTCAGATCGATTACGTGATCTAAAGTTCTAGTTTTATCCACTGTATACATGTGGATGTTTTGTTTAATAGATGGTTGGAATCCATCAACAAAAAATTCTTGTAGCATTTCTTCTGAAGGAAACTTATTTTTACAAAATTTCCTCATCGTAGATCTAAAGTCTGAGGCATATTGTTCTATTGTTCCTTTCTCCATCATGTGTTGCAGAGTGACATATAGATTTGAAATGCCTTTCGCCATCCGGAAGTGCATTAAGAAGGCTTCTTTTAATGCATCATAAGTTGAGAAATATGTACATCTGGATCTTCATCGGTTCCACCATAAAAGTGGGTGTAATTTAATCCTCGTAGTGGATTTCGGCATGCCATCATATCATCAATTGCTTCCAAGACATTGAGTTAGGTGAAAGGAACTATGGCTAAGGCTAATTCCGGTGGGGGTTTTGCTACCATTGCTTTGACCTACTTTTGCAGGGTATTCTTCTTTCTACAACTAGCATTGCTCGTCGATTCCACTGGATTTGCCTCGCAACAAGGCCTTGGCTAACTTCTCATTCTTCCACTCGAATATCAAATCCTACAAGAGTATAGGAGATAGGACTCCATTTTTAACCCAATATAGCAACTCTTTCGGAATACTAAGTGCTTCGTGAATGGAGATATCTTCAAAATGTATTGTTTCCAATGTTTGCTTGATGAGTTCCTCTAGATAGTCAAAATGATGATTCCATTTGAGGTATTCCTTCCCACTCCATAACAACATCAATCTATCCGATGATGTGTTTCATCATTGATCCCATCCAATCATGCTCACCAAATGTTTGGATGGTGCTACACTTTAGTAAAATACAGCATCGAATCTCCAAAGGAATGGGTATAGGAATGCAGATTTATGAACACCATTGAACTCATAAACATGTGTTTATGTTCGTTTTAACTTTCCCCACATAGACTTCAAAATAGTACATTGTGTATTGCTCAGAGACTTCATCATTAGGAAAAAAAGTGAACCCTACATGGGCCTTTTAGAGTAAGGAGTGATTAAGGATGCACCAATGAGAAGAGGGTGGTGGACACAGTCTAGTGGCTTAATCACATAGACTAGGCATAGGCTTCCCTTGTATTTGTTTGGTCAAATGTGTAGAAACCTAGTAGAATTCGTGGTTTTCCTTTTGAGTGTGGTTTTGAAAGGCTTAGGAATCATTTGTAGCCGTTAGATTTCTTCAGAGATCCAAAGGCTAAGATAAAATGGCAAAAGTCAAGGTGACTTTGATCTTGAACCTTTGGATTGGCTTTAGAACAGATGGATAGGATCAAAGCAATGATGACGGACTGCGCCTATGTTTCTTTGCCATTGGATTCAGCTCAAGATCGAACGATCTAGTTTGAATTCTCTGATGAAAAGGCGTTTTCATTCGTAGCCTTTGGATGGAGCTATGATCAATGGTTCAAGTTGAGTCCATGGAAGATCTTGGCGCCTTTTAGCTACAGCCATCGGATGCTTGACATGATCTAAGGGCTACCATTCTTCACCTATTTGCGATCAGTGCCGTTTGCGCTTCTTCGTTGGATCTTGTCCGATCGGAGGGCCATAAAAGCTGCAGAGAGTATGCAAGATAGTGGGGACATTCCCAGGAAAACTGACACCCCTCTCTCTCTTAGTTTTCACAAGTTTTAACATGCACCATTGATCAAATAGATCCAAAGGTCAAGGATACTCACGATTTTAGAGTTCCCATTCAAGTCTTTGTCAGAGAATATTTTATTTTCCAAACCACTAGTGGTTTCATGTGCTCTGATAATCTCATGTTTTAAGCTCCTTAATCCCTAAAAATTAGGAATCCTTACTAGGCCCATGTAGGGTTCACCTTTTTTCCTAATGTGCACACAGATAACTTTAGAAATAAAGTGCTTTCAGGAATAGAAAGTACTCATTGTTTATTAGGATTGAAGATACATCATTTTGTAATACAATATTATTAAACACCAACAATATAGAGCAATCTGAATCTACCATTCCATAGCATCCTCCGTTGAACTCCGCTCTTCATAGCGTAAGGTATCACAATGAACTACTCCACACTTCTTCATAACCTTCACACCATTTCAGACTTTGAAATTTACAATAAAACATCAGGAATTAAAAACTACCAAGACTATTAGAATCTCCACTTCAATAAATCCCTTTTTCCCATTATAAAGTAAATTTACAAAAACATTTGGTCATCCACACTATTGGAAGAGATGGATGGATACCTCAAGGAAATGAGGTGGTACTGCCAAAACCTGCTTTGTACCTGCCCTATTTCACTTTAGAGTTATGTACTAGGCCCTCTTAGCTTGCAAATGACACCACATAAGTACCTATGTACTTTGGAGATGATGCTTCAAACAATTAGGTCAAAACATATTAGTTTGCAAATAGCTATTCACTCAATACTTGCTATTTTTGTCTTGACACCTACTAGATATTTTGCTCAGTGCTGAGAGTACAGTAGCAATTGATAAAAATCCTCTTGGGAGTATCTAGTTAGCTTAGATAGCTAGTGATTACAAGTGCAATCACTTAAAATCATGAACCATAAACTAAGCAATCAATTTAGCAATTAGATGCTTACCCCCGACTTTTTAAGCACTGAGCAATGAATGACCAGGGAGAATTTTGATGTGGATTTCTCCAAATTGGCTGAACCAAATACCTTCAAATTTTGGTAGCTTGAAATAGACTTTGAGCTGGTTCCAAAAAGGTATAGAATATGAAACATGGATAAGAATAAACTGAGATATGATCAAGCAAAGATAACTATTCTGAAAAGTAATAGTAGAGAATTGAAGAGAAATGATCACTAAACTATATCTATTATGGCACATGATTTTCAAGATCATTGGAAATGTAATAGTGCCCAATGATGATGAGATGAGTATACTATGATTACGCTGCTTAAATCCAACAAGTGATCAATGGAAGAGCTCCAAGAATAGGCCTCGAGGGCCACGAGTTCTACAAGTTCTTTTATAAGGATCTCTTCATTCAAATTTGAATTTGAATTCAAATTTGAATTTGAATTCAAATTTGGCTCTAACTAAAAGTGTTCCTTTGATCTACAAAATATTCTCTTATTGAACTCGTAGCTAATATGCTTCTCCTAACTCCACGAGATATGTGGACTTACAAGATTCTCTCAAGTAAACACCTTTTACAATGGTTAACGATCCAACTATTACAAGCAATGGTTCATGTGACTCATCACATGCTTCCTCATATAATCCTTCAAATTAAGCCAAATGTGAAGACTTGTCCAATTGCACCAACAACTCCCCCTCAAGCCAAAAATGGCTTGGACTTCTTCATGATTCTTCTTGCATTTCCTACAATCCAATCATAGCTTTAAACCTACAAATTTTAGTACCATCAACTGCTTTGGTTAACAAATTTGCACATTGCATATTTGTAGATACATATACCAATTGAATCTCCTTGCTCAATAGCTTTTCTCTAACATAATGATAGTGTACTTCTATATGCTTGGTTCTTGCATGATAGATAGGATTGGTTGCAAGATGCAAAGAAGTTGTATTGTCACCAAAGATCATAGGTGAGTGAGTGTGAAGTCTCAAATCTGAATATAGCAATCTAATCCATATGGCTTCTTGTGTTTCATTTGCTGTATTCATCCTCTGTTGAAGATAGAGCAACAGAAGGTTGTTTCTTAGAAGAACATGAAATCTCCTCTCATATGCTTGCCAATTGATTAGCAACATCTTTGAATTTATTCAGAAACTCTAAAACATTCTGCTTGGGTTGCTTCCTTTGGGTTGTAAACTCAATCCACAATTGATTTTTTCTAGCTCTTGTATTGGAAGAAAAGTATGCAAACAATGTATCCCAAGTCTCTTGGGAAGTTTTAGAGTTCCTAATGTGAGGAAGAAAGAATTCAAAAATAGAGTTAAGTTGATATGACCTTGCTAAAGCATCTTTGGCACACTATGAGTTGTTTCTTTCAAGATCCTCTCTTGTAGGTTGTCCTTTGCTTCTGAAAATGGGCATCTCCTTATCTCCTGATATGTATCTATAGAGACTCCTTCCTTGTAAATATGTCTTCATCCTGAAGGGACATGCTGGTTAGTCATTCTTTTCCAATTTATCAATAAAAGAAGGGAAACTATCTCTCATTTTACCTCAACTTGCTTTGATACCACTATTGGAAGACATGGATGGATACCCCAAGGAAGTGAGGTGGTACTGCCAAAACCTGCTTTGCACCTGCCCTATTTCACTTCAAGGTTATGTATTAGGCCCTCTTAACTTGAAAATGACACCAAATAAGTACTTATGTACTTTGGAGATGATGCTTCAAACAATTAGATCAAAACAAATTACTTTGCAAATAGCTAGTCACTCAAAACTTGCTATTTTTGTCTTGACACTTGCTGGATATTTTGCTCAGTGCTCACACTATAGTAGCAATTGATAAAACTCCTTTTGAGAGTATCTATTTAGTATAGATAGCTAGTGATTACAAGTAGAATAATTTAAAATGATGAACCATACACTATGCAATCAATTTAGCAATTAGATGCTTATCCCTCACTTTTTATGGACTGAGCAGAGAACGACCAGAGAGCACTTGGACGTGGCTTTCTCAAAATTGGCTAAACCAAATACCTTCAAATTTTCCAGCTTAAAATAGACTTTGAGCTAGTTGTAACTAGCTATAGAACATGAAAAATGGATAAGAGCGCACTGAGATAGGATCAAGCAAAGATCACTATTTTGAGAAGTCATAGCAAAGAATTGAACAAAAATGATCATTGAAGTATATCTATTATGGCACATGATTTACAAGATCATTGGAAATGTAATAGTGCCCAATGATGATGAGATGAGTAGAATAGGATGTAAGCTACTTAAATCCAACAAGTGATCAGTGGAAGAGCTCCAACAATAGGCCTCGAGGGCCATGAGTTCTACAATTCCTTTTATAAGGATCTCTTCATTCAGATTTGAGTTTGAATTCAAATTTGGATCTAACTAAAAGTGTTCCTCTGATCTAGGAAATACTCTCTCATTGAACTCGTAGCTAATATGCTTCTCCTAACTCCACGAGATATGTGGACGTATATATTCTCTCAAGTAAACACCTTTTACAATGGTTAATGATCCAACTACTACAAGCAATGGTTCATGTGACTCATCACATGCTTCCTCATATAATCCTTCAAATTAAGCCAAATGTGAAGGCTTGTCCAATTGCACCAACATATCACAATGAACTCTTCATAGCGTAACATATCAAAATGAACTACTCCACACTTCTTCATAACCTTCACACCATTCCATAGTTCAAAATTGATGATAAAACATCAAGAATTACAAACTCCGAAAACTATTAGAATCTCCACTTCAATAAATCCCTTTTTGCCCATTATAAAGTAAATTTACAAAAACATGTGGTCCTCCACACTAACCGCTAACATGTTGAACTCACCCATGGTGGTCTCCTCCTATTTTTGGATGATCCCAAATGACCTTAGAAGTGGTAGGAATGATCCAAGTCTTGAATCTTTACCATTTGACTCCAAGGACGTCAAACAAAGTGACGTAACCTAGTTGCGTTCGCAAAAAAAGCCCCCTTTTGATGGTTCAACTTTAGAAATGATGAAATCAAGCTTGCTTCTTGCTCCAACATTCCAAAAACTCCTCTTCCTTCCCTTAGACTCCTAAAGATGGTGTTTATGCTTTGATACAACCTACGAGGAATTTATGGGAACCCCTATGCAATAATGAAGCTCAAATGACCACCATACATAGACTTCCCTACACTTGTGCAAGCCAAAATGCCTATTCCTTCAAAAAACAACACAAAAACACATGAAATAATTTCCTAGACTAAGAGACACATTCTCTACAACATAGGCTAGTTTATTGTATGTAGGAGCTAGTCATAGAGCAAGCACACTTCACTCTAATAAATTTTTTTCCAAATTAATTAGAGAATGAAAATAAAACGTGACTCAACTTTGGAAAATTATAAATGATAATTAGTTGATTACTATGGAAGTAGAACTAGGGCAATAACACAGAGATAAATAGCTCAATTAAATCCTTCACATAGAGAGACATATGAATCACCATAGCTCAGTATTTTTCATTGTAATCAGAGGTTACTCAAGATTACTCATATATTGAATGTGATACTTGATGAACACAATATACAATACATTAGCTATCCAAGGGATCAAATATTACTTAAAATGTATCCCAAATGAAGGATAAGACTGTTGACAACTCACTGTAGAGAGTTCCAACACTACCTACAGACATAGAGGGGTATGCCTACTCCCCATCATGCATGGAGGTGATCTTGTCCAACGAGGTCTTGTTCCATTCGTGTACCTCGTTGGTGGCGTACCTCTGGACCATCTGCTTGATCTATCTAGTGAACATATTATGGAGTAGGTGGCGATCCCACATGGTCGATATCACTTGGTGACTTCCTATTTGGTGTTCGTGCTGCTATTGCTGATACATTCTTGGTGGACCTTTCCCTCATACCCTATCACCCTCCATACTCTAGAAAATGGAGATGTAGAGGGGGTGTTGAGAATATGAGAGTGCATCTCCCTTTTTGTATCTTGGAGACACTATTTCCATTCCATTTCCATTATATTTCAATTTTATATTATCCTTTGTATTTGGGTACCTTGTCATTTGCTTCTACTATTTGTATTCATTCTCCTTTTAGGGGAATTATCCCACATGAGATGTACTTTTGAGAGCCCCTCTGAAATCTATATAAGGAGCCCTCTCCCCTCATTTGTACTTGGTTAGAAGCTTTAGGAGCCTAGTCCATGCTCTTGGCAAGCTCATTTCTAATCCATATGAGTTTACCCATTTCATGATCTACTCATTTTGCTCTCACACACTCTTTTGTTTGTGAGTACACACTTTTTTCATTTTGCTTCCGTGCATGTACTCTCTACAATGCTTTGTTGAGTGCCTCTTTGGATGTTATATATTATGGTTGGGATTGTGCATTGGGAAAGTGCATTTCATGAATGTCATTGCCAGCTCTCACTCATTGTAAGTATGTTATCCCATTATTATGATATGGAGGATCCATTTTGATTTATTTACTCATGTGGCTATACTCATCATATTTTATGGAAGTGTATGGTTGCTCCTAAATTTTGTAGGGGTATCATCATGAGGTTTGGATATGGAAGAATATTATTGATGGTCATGAAGATATGCAAGTTGAGATGAAGTTTAAATCTTGGCAGCAAGAATCGGAGGCTATGGAACACTATGAAGAAAGCTTGGAATCTTTGTTGAAGAGAAGATTATATGGTTGATATTCTATGCTTTTCATGACTCACTTTTATCAAGCCAATTACATCTCTTGTATACAAAGAAATGGCTCTTCATGTATATGAAATTATACTCTCATATGATGTATCTCACTCATGATGTAAAGATGGATATGATGACATAATCCAACCAACTACTATTTCATTTGCATATAGATCATTTAGAAAGGGTGGCTTGTTGTGTAGATGAGATGTATTTTTTATAACTTGGCTACCATCCCAGGAATCGTACTTTGCTCCTCATTTGCATAATATGTCCAGCTGTATATGAACTTTGTTTTGACTTCCATACCATGGATTGGGCCATGCACTTTGGTTGGTGAAGCAATGTTTCAAAAGGTAGTAGCATATACGGAATCTAGGATTGGTATCTCATGTGTTTGTTCAAGTCCACCATGCATGCCAGTGTTAAGGGTTGCATGAGCATACAATAAATGTGGTTTGATTTATCATTAACAACACATATACTAAGGTCTAATTCGAGGGTGACTAAGGGATTTGTGAGAAGAACCTTCAAAACCTAAATGGATGTATATATATGTTGTTTATGTAATACAAAGATATGAGCGCATTCCTTCTATCGACGATTTCTTTGTAGTCATGCAACCATGACTTGAGAGTTATGTCTTGCACAACTAATTATCGGTTCACCTCGTTTGATTTGATGCATTCAGAATTTCATTTCTTCTTGATGCTTCTATTGTGGCATGTCTCCAATATTGGTGTTGTCTATGATACAAGTTAAGAGGGGAAAGCAAACATATTACCTTGTAGCATAGTTTTTTCAATTCACTTGAGCTTCCCCCTACAAGGAATACTATCACATGCACTAAAAACGCGTCTTATTCTATAATGGGAGTTGGTAAGATCATTTTGACTACTACTAATGGTGTTGTCAAATGCTTTGTATGTGTTAGAAATCAAGAAAAATCTTTTGTCAATTTTTGCATGATCTAATATTGCCTTGGTTGTCAAATTTATTGATGATAGATGTATAGTTCATGATCTCTGAAATGCTGATGCTATTATTTCTTCTTGCATTTTATGTTGTGGGTTGTATAGGCTCATAGACTATGCAAAATATCTGAATGATCAAACATGTGCATTTCTAGATTCTCAGGCTATCTCAAATGCATTAAAGCTTTGGCATGCTTGCTTTGTTCATCAAAATTTTTCTTGTTTGCTATGACCTCAAAAATTTGAAATGATATCCTCCAAAAATGGATTAAAATCAAAAGACATGTATTCCTTCCCTCTATCAGAATGGAAGGTACCTAATTTATCTGTTGACATATTTGTAGCCTTAACCAAAAGCTGTTTGAAGAACATAAACACTTGGAGCTCTTCTTTCAATGGACAAACCCATGGGTGCTTAGAGAAATCATTAATAAAATTTCAGTAGTAAAGGCAATTCTTGAAAAAAGGTGTCTACATAGGACAACAAACATCACTTTCAACAAGCTATAATTTATGAGCAGCTCATACCACATCATCTATTGGGAAGGATGAATGTTGCATTCTTTCAAAAAGACAACCTTTAGAGACATGTTGGAATAAAACATCAATGTATAGTGTTGTATGCACCTCAACAAAATGGAGGTCTATGGTCAAAAGTGGGGCTCTACCACAAAGCTTCTAGCTTAAGGTCATTATGTGTGCAACACATGTACTTAATAGGTGTCCCATGAAAGCACTACAATGTATCACTCCATCTGAGGCTTGGCATGGTCCCAAGCCATTTGTTGCTTATCTCTGTCTCTTTGGTTGTCTGGCATATGCATTAGTGCCTAAACAAGAATGCAGGAAATTGGATGATAAAGTAGTAAAATGAGTTTTTGTTGGGTAAAATTTTGAAAGCAAGGGATATAGTCTATATCATCCATAGATTAAATGCATTTTGGTTAGTAGTTATGTTGTTTTTTTGGAAGATGCAATTCAACCATCACTTTCATGTGCCAAGCTGACTTTACTTAGCTCTAGAGAGGTGTATGACACTTTGCTATCAATTTGTATAGATGGATAGTGCAATACTATCCCAAATGAGGTGATTTCTAAGAATTTACATGTTCCACATGATGATGCAAAGCATTCCATTTCAAATTTAGATTTACATGGTGCACTTATTGATTAGAGGGCTAATATAGAGGAGGCAAAAGTTATGCTTAAGTTGTTGGTGCAAACTTTGAGAGGTAGAAAATTAGATGCATCTCTATCATATCATACTTGTTTGGGCTCTCATAGTGCTTCTTTTGCATTAGATTAGAAGAAAACCAAATCTTGGACATTGCAAGGTGTTTGGTTGTTTAGCTTATGTTCATGTACCATCAAAAGAAGAGGTAAGTTGGATGAAAGGGCATCAAAGTTAGTGTTTATTGGGTATGACTCAACTGAGATGGGTTAGAGGTTCTATAATCCCTCAACCAAGCAACTCACTACAAGTAGGGATGTTGTGTTTGAGGAACACAGGTCTTGGTATGATGAAGACAAACAAAAGGTAACTCTACCATATGATCTTGATTCTGATTCTCATCAATTAGGAAGCAAGCATGATATAGAGGTTCAAGATCCAACAAGTGATACAGATGATGACCAAGATGAAAGGGAAAATTATTACAAGCTATGGAAGTCAAGAGGCAAAGAAAAGATGCAAGAGTGTGGATAATGCTCCAAGCAATTAGCTAGAAGGTCAACAAGGGAAAAAAGACAATCATATAGGTATGGATATGATTCCACATTTGTTACAATGCATTCAATCTACTTGGCAAAGGATGCAATTTAAGAGGAACTATTAGGCCGCCGGATGGGAATAATGTAATCTTATTTTTCATATATCGCACACACCAAAAAGGCATAGTGATTAGTTGTAACCTTTTATCCATTAATGAAAGAGCATTACGGTGACTCTCGGGTAGAGAGGCAGTTTGTCAGACTGTCTGTCTGGGCGACCGTGCAGAGACTCCGTGTTGCAGATTTGCAGATATCTGGAGTACTGTTATTTTGTTCTTGGTGAATTGCAGTAATTCCTTATTAACTCAATAACATTGTCTTAACATTAAAAGTCAGTGCAACTGTGTGATTATTAATTCGCGTAATAAGCTACTGTGTAAGGATAACTGTAACCGAAACATCGTAACTGTGTAGCGGAAGTTATTGCCTTGATGTATAGTTACTGTTTAGTTGAATAGTTAGATTGGGAAAATTAAATAAAGGGCCTCTACACTGTCAAACCCCTAACCATCCCCAAGAACCCGAAAAGAGATTAAAAGTGACTTGACAGAAGTCATTTTTAACACTGGCGCCGTTTGTGGGAAGATGGAAAATTGGGAATAGTCAGTTAGTGGAGATTAGTAAACGCTAATTGAAGAAGTGATATATGCCAGTTACTCGTTCTGACGAATCCTATCCAAAGTATAGGAGAGATCAACATCCCTGGGCAGTTCCAAATTTATTAGGGACAGCCTCGAGTGGTAGAAGTGCCAGCCAGTTAAGTCCAGTTGTAGAAGGATCGGAGCCAGTCCATAGCGATTCGGGTGCTAGTTTGGTGACACATGATGAGATTCCGATGAATTCCGGTGTGAGTTCGGTGCCTTTTGGAGAAGGTACAGAGACTTCTGGGTGTACACAGATGCAGTGCGGAGTTAGTCCGACACCATCTGGTCAGAATTCGACCATTTCCGGTGATAAAGTTGTGGTACCAAGTGAGATCGTTTTCAGTGAAAGGGTAACCTGGTTAGGTGAAAGTTCAACAAGTTTTGATGGAAGTTCGGTACCATTTGGTGGGAATTTGAAATTTTTCAGTGATAGTGCAGTGTTGCTTGGTGGACCCTTATTACGTTCACCACTTTTTGGGGCAAGCCTACCTAATTTTGATACCAAAACTGAGGACAGACTATTTGATTTGGAGATAAGTAAGAGATTCAACAACATTTTTGAACCGAAAAGTGCGCAGGCTGATAATATAGATTCTGAAGGACAAGAGACACCCCCTGAATATCCAAATAACAACCTACTACCCACAATAACACCATGAGTGGTTCACAGTCACAGTAGCAAACACCCCCACAGTCGCAACCGCAGTTTCAGCAGCAGCAACAGCAACAGCCACAACCAATCATTCCACTTCGACCAATTCCAACCGGAGTGACATATACAAAATTCGGTGGATTTCTGGGAGATGATCCTGACGCACATGTTCGCACATTCGAGATCAGTTATGCAGTGTTGAATCATCCACCGGATCCGGCGTACAAGGCCATTGTATTTCAGGCCACATTGGTTAATGAAGCAGCAAGGTGGTTGACTGAATTTGATATTAATCATTTTGGTAATTATGATGATGTGAGAAACGCGTTCTTACAGAGGTTTCATTTGAAGAAGAACCCTGCAGAAATCTTTGAATATTTGCAGAACAACCGACAGAAACCACACCAGAGTGTTTAGGAGTATGCGACATGTTTCAGAACTCATTTACGACAGCTGCCTCCGACACATGCCAACCTGCCGGATGATGTCATAACACAATGGTTCATTAACGGACTGAATCCACAGTTAAGACAAATCATGATCATTCGTTGTGTGGGCAGAATGACATTGGATGCTGTAATTGCGATGGCCTTACAGTTGGAGAATAAGGTTGGAGGTTTTATGGAGGACCTGGAATGGGTGAAAGCAAGTAAGAACGTAGCTGATGATCCATCCAAACAGGTTTATTGTACTAAGTGTAAGAATCCAGGTCACACCAGTTCTACATGTGCACTCAACCAGATGTATTGTGCCATCTGTAACACAACAGGATACTCAACAGAAACATGTGCATATAATGCAAAGGTGCAAGGTAGAGCGGCTGTAAACGCCATAATACAGGAACCAGGTCAGCCAGCCACCCATTACGTGCCCCCACAATTGCGACCCAATAAGCAGCAGGGATATAAGAACTATCGAGGACCGCGAAGTAACAACTTTAATCAAAATCGATGGCAAGCAGGTACATCGGCGGAATGTGCTTCCCTCCCACCTCCTCGGTGTCATTTTTGTGGCGAGGTTGGCATATCCGTAGATTTTGCAAGGAAGCAGCAGAGTACGATAAAAGGAAGAAGGAACGACAAAGTTCGATGACCAACATGGTTTATATTTCCCCAGTTGAGTCACAAGCAGCCGTAGTTCAGACAAGGTCAAGTAAACAGTTGCAACCAGCAGCTGAAGTTTTTGAGCCTCGAATTTGTGAGCAGAAGCGGATGTTTGCAAAGGCTATGTTGAAGAATCACTCACGAATCTGACATACAGACAGACATAAAAGAAAAAGAAAGATAAAGAGAAGCGGAATCAAAGTATTCAGAAAATCAAAAGCCTTAGTGAAGGGACAAATTCACGACCGTTATGTATAGCGCAGAATCTTCAAGAATCAGAGTTTGTTAGAGTTTGTTACACCGGATCAAAACTGTATATAAAGAGAGACGAGAACAGGAAATGTGTGAATATAGAGTGCGAGTAAGCGTGCGAACAAGAACGTGCGTGAGTAGAGCGCGTCATTTGAATAGAGCGCATATAGAAATCAAGAATAGGCCAGAGATCGCATATGTAAAGATGAATAATAGAAACCTGAAACGTCAGGTATTCATCTGATAGAGATGGTAAGAAGAAACTACTCAGTGTAGGAGAGTTTCTATAGCTTGAGCAAGAAGAGGCCAAGCTAGCATTGTACACATCTTCTATAATAGAAAACACATGTTCATGTGGAAGTTTGCACGCACTGTTCATATGTGAAGAACTCTGAGTATTTTCATGTTACGGTATAAAGTCAGTTAACAGTTACAGTTCGTTCAGTAAACATGTTTTCTGGTACTCTCTCAGTAAACGTATTTTTCGGTCAGTTATAGTTTTCTCAGAAAACATGTTTTTCGGTAGAACAACAAAGTATATCTCGCAGAGTAAATTAAAGTTTTGTATGAGAGATAGCTTATCTTGTAGCTAGACATCTCTACTATCAGTTCATCAAAGATTTCGGTGAAATGAATATGTACACACAGTACAAAGCCTGACCGGAAAGAGGCATTCTGAACTGGTGAAGTTTTTTTTTCTTAAACTTCAAAAAGAGTTCATTCAGTAAAGGAAGTTCACGCATCACTTCCTTACTTCTTGTATATTCACTTGAAGTGATTACAAATAGAATCGCAGTTGATTCTAGTAAGATTCCGGTATAATTACGGTGACAGTCTGGTGACAGTTCGGTGAAGTTCCAGTGGAATTTCAATGAATTCAAAACACACTCTTATATGTTTGAGTGACAGAAACTCTGCTAAGCTACTGCTGATTATAGAGGTGTTCTAATATCACTCTAGCTTAGCTCTCTTTGGTGGCGCAGCGAATTCCGCAGGCTTGACAAGGTTCAAGTCTTTGCCGCATCGACCATAACAAGTGATATCTGTGCTATAATACTGAAAGTGGTATCGTAGCCAAAGTATCGTCAGTGGTATCAGAGCAAGTTAACCACACAAGTGGTTTCAGAACGAGAAAGATTCTGAAGAGCACAAAGGTTCTCAAAAGCTCACCGGAAGTAACAGAAACAAGAAGATTATGGGATGGAAGCCTTACTTATGAGTAAGGACTTAATGAAGTAATGCGCATGGAAGCCTTACTTATGAGTAAGGACTTAATGATGTATGTGACCGGAGAAGAAAAGAAGCCGACTTTCGAAGATGATAGTCAATCGGAAAAAGAAGAATTAGAAGCCTTGAAGCTGTGGCAGAAGAAAGATGCAACGGCAAGAGCTTATATTTAGAATACCGTTACAGACCATCTACTACCGCACATTAGAGGTCTGGAGAAAGCGGAGGACATATGGAGTGCGTTGGAAGATCATTTCCAAAATACTACGAAAGCTAGAAAGGCTAGCTTATGGTCCGAATTCACAACGTTCAAAAAGAAGTCGAATCAAAGCATTAGTGACTATGTCACTAAGATGAAGGATCTAGCAGATAGTCTTGGATCCATAAATGAAGATGTCGAAGATCACAGATTGATAACGCAAGTGCTCACAGGTTTGAGAGGAGATGAAAGGTGGAAACCTTTCGTACTCTCGATTGAACTATCTTTAAATCATTTTGTACCAGATTTAAATCGGTTGCTTGGCTTGATGCTCACATATGAGCAAGACCTAAAAGGAGATGGAGATAAAGGACAAAGTTCTGCAATGTACATGAAGAACAAGAAGAAAGATAAAGGCAAATCAAAAGACGAAGAAGAGTCGAGTTCTCAGGCTTATTATGCAAGAGCTAAAGGCACCGACAGAGGAAGAGAAAGAGGTTTTGGAAGAGGAAGAGGTAGTCAGAATATCAACAAGAAGGCTTGCTGGATTTGTGGACTAAATAATCATCTGGCTCATGATTGTTGGCACAATCAACAAGGATCAAATCAAAATCAGAATGGTAATAGGAGAGGCAAAAGCCAAAGATATCAGAGTAATTGTCAAAGAGGTAGACAGAATCAAAGAGGAGGCTATGGTAGAGGTGGAGCAAGAAGTTGGGGACAGAATCAATCCTACAACACCACCTACAACAACTACACAAATGACACACAGAATGAAAGTCATACATCATTGATGATGAACTCAATCAGCACATCAGATAACGAAGACCTAAAGGTATTTTACATTGATTCTGGATGTTCTAATCATTTGTCAAGAAATATAGAACTGATGTCAGAATTGGAAAAAGGTAGTTCCAATCATACTGTTCAAATAGGTGACAATACGAGACACAGTGTACATTCAATTGGAAAAGTGAAATGTAAGAGTGGAGCAGATTTGCTAACCAATGTTTTGTATGTTCCGACAATACCTAAAAATTTGATTAGTGTGGGACAGACAGTTGAGAAAGGTTTTCAGTTCAAATTTACAAATGAAGAGTATTTGTAGAAGATCTCGAGAATGGATATAACCACATCGTCTCTAGTAAGAAAGAAGGTAGAATCTTTACTTTAAGAGTACAAGGGAACATTGGTCAAGCGTTGCTCACACATGGTGAAAAGGTGATTAGAGAACTTGATCTTTGGCATAAGAGATTAGGTCATTTTAATGAAAAAGGAATTAAAGCTATGATTTCAAATCAGTCAATACTGGGATTACCGAATGTACAGAACCAACATATGATTCACAAGTGTGAAGCATGTCAAATGGGAAAAGCCCACAGGTTACCTTTCCAGAAGAAAGGATTCAAACATGATGGAGTACTTGAACTCATTCATACAGATGTATGGGGTCTAACAAAAGAAGGATCAATCAGTGGCTCAAGGTATTATGTTTTATTCATTGATGACGCTACAAGATGGATAACGTTATATGTTTTGAAGGAAAGATCAGAAGTATTTGAAACTTTCAAGAATTTTCATGCATATGATGAAAGACTCACAGGTCGAAAGCTTAAGAGAATGAGGTCTGATGGAGCGGGAGAATACTTCTCTGGAGAGTTCAATGACTATCTTTGGAATGCAGGTATTAAGAGAGAAATAACCTGTAGGTATACACCACAACGAAATGTAGCAAAAAGAAGGAACCGAACTCTAGTTGAGTTTGCTCGAGCTATGCTAAAAGAAAAGGACTGTCCAAACTACCTTTGGGCTGAAGCCGTAAATACAGCTACATACTTGGTAAACAGATTACCGTGTACAGCTTTAGATGGAATGACCCCTTATGAAGCTTGGTGGGGAAAGAAACCAACACTTGATCATTGCAAAGTGTTTGGATCAGTAGCTTATGCTCATGTACCATCACAACTCAGACATAAGCTTGAACCAAAAGCAGAGAAATATGTGTTCGTCGGATATGATGAAAAGGAGATGGGTTACAGGTTATGGAGTCCTCTAACAAAACAGTTTACTGTTTCCAGAGATGTTACATTTGATGAATAGAAAAGCTAGTATACAGATCAAAGTCATACAACGGAAGAATTTGAAGAAGAGGTAAGAAGAAAAGAGAAAGGGAAATCAATTGTGCAAGTGAACAGAGATGAAGACTATATGGAAGCAAGTACGTCCAGAAATGGATTAACAAGAAATGAAGAAATTCCTATACTTGATGAAGAAGTGTATTCATACACTTACGAAGAATGTGAACCAAGAAGGTCAAGCAGGACTAGAAGACAACTAGAAAGGTATTCTTATGATACTTCGTACATAACTCAGAAAAATTATGCATATATGGTCAAAGATGATGAAGAACCTCAAAACTATGATGAAGCTAAAGGCAAGAAGCAATGGGAAGAAGCAATGGAAGAAGAGTTCAGCGCACTGGAAGAGAACAAGACATGGGAGCTTGTTCCTAAACCAAATGGTAAGAAAGTAATTGGAAATAAATGGGTTTTCAAAGTTAAGAAACTTGCAGATGGAAGGATAGCCAGATACAAAGCTAGACTGGTTGTCAAGGGCTATGCTCAGACGCATGGTATAGATTATGATGAGACGTTTAGTCCGGTGGCAAAGATGTCAACCATAAGGACAGTGATTGCTATAACAACATCAAAAGGATGGAAGCTAAGTGAGCTAGATATAAAGAACGCATTTCTGAACACTCATCAAATTTTTTTGTAATGGTTGGTACATAGAGTACCCTACTCAACAAGTTCTGATTTCCATCACAAAGCTTAACATTTCCAACTTTAACTACTGAGTGCTTGGTGTCATCACTTGTTTGTACTTGATGCTTACCTTTTGGTTCCTCAAGATCAGAGAGTAGTGCTACATTACCAGCCACATGATTTGAGCATCCTGAGTCAATGTAGAATAGGTGGTCATCATTTGTACCTCGTTTTGAAGTCATGTTCATGATCAGAAGAGAATCATCTTGCTCTTCTGTATAGTTGTTCTAGTCCTTTCTGGATTTGAATCCTCCTTGGTAATTGCCATTGTAGTTGTTGTTGTAATTGTTGTTGTAGCCTTGGTGATGGTTGAATCTTCCTCTTGACTGTGAGTATCCACCTCTTTGATATCCTCTTCCTCTCTGATTCTTGTAATTCCTGAAACACTCATCTGTAGTATGATTTGATAAACCACAAATGTTGCATGGTGAGGAGTTATAGGATCTCCCCCTACCTTGCTTACCTCCTCTGCCCCTTCCTCTTGATGATCTACCTCTTCCTGCATAGTTGGCTTGGGAGGTAGTGCCTTCATCTTCCACCTTCTTGTTCTTGCCTTTATCTTTAGACTTTTTATCAGTATATAGGGCAGAAGAGTTATTACCTTTGGATGTGTCTCCATTCTTGTTGAGCTTTGCTTCATGAGTGAACAATTGTCCCATGAGAGTTGTAAGATCTGGAATTTGCATGTCCATGGCAGTGGTTCATTTGTCATCACCTTTGATCCCATTGATCACTTGCATTACAATCTGCTCTTCTTCAATTTCTACTCCTATGCTTGCTAACTGATGTGCTACATCTTTAATCTTGGTTACAAACTCTAAAATAGCTTGCTTAGGTTGCTTCCTTAATGTGGTGAATTCAATCCACAACTGATTTTTTCTAGCCCTTGTGTTGGAAGAGAAGTAAGATGACAAGGTTTCCCAAGTCTCTTGGGATGTCTTATAGTTCCTAATATGTGGCAAAAGAAAATCAGAGATGGAGTTGAGAAAATAAGACCTTGCTAATGCATCCTTAGCACACCACGTGTTGATCTTTTCATGTTCTTCCTTTGTTGGTAATCCTCTTGTTTTGAATGAGGGCAATTCCTCATCTCTTGAGATGTATCCATAAAGACTCCTTCCTTGTAGGTATGTCTTCATCCTTAGAGACCATGCCTAATAGTTGTTCCTGTCCAATTTATCAATAAATGAAGGAAAATCATCTCCCATTTTACCTTAGTTTGCTCTAATACCACAGTTGGGAAAGATGGATGGACACTCCAAGAGATTGAGTAGGTACTGCCTTTTAATGCTTCAGAGTTGATAAGTGGACCTCCTTAGCTTTCCAATGACACCATAAAATGGCCTATGTACTTTGGAAATGATGCATGTAGAGATTGAATCAAAACAGAGAACTTTGAGTCTCAAGTTTCAAGGAAAAACTTTCTATTTTTGACTTGACATCTGCTGGATCTTTTGCTCAGTAGGACCAACACAGTAGGAATTGGAAAACTTCCTTTTAGGGGTATCTAATTAGCTTAGCAAGCTAACTATTCCAAGTGGAATGATATAAAAAGATCAACTATGCTCAGAGAAATCAATTTAACAAGTAAACCTTTACCCCCGATTTTTTAGGACTGTTGCAAACTTTGACCAGTGATCACCTCGATGAGCTTTCTCTGAAATGACTAAATACAATCTCTTCAAATTTTGATAGTGTATAGACAACTTTTAGCTGGTTCAAATAAGCTTTAGAGCTTTGAATTTGGTGGAGAAATGACTGAGATATGCTCTCCACAAGTTGATAGACTTTCAAGTAGTATGACAGAGAACTCAGAAATGAACAATATAGATATATGTATTAATGAACACTTGTATACAATGCCATTGGCATGCATATCATTGCCTAATGGTGTAGATAGGTGTGGGCTAGAGTGTAGTCCTCACACACACTCAGGATTGACAGAGATGAGCTCGGAATATGAGTCTTCTGCCCGCGACTTTTTGAGTAGACTTTTTATAGTGATTTAGTTCAAAGTTTGAATTTGAATTCAAAATTTGGCTCCCTTTAATCAAGCTCCTACATCCTAGGAGATATTCCATCTACTTGATTGATGCTTTACAACTAATAAAGTTCACGAGATTTCCTTGGTAGCTGTTTACGAAGACTCCAAAGTCAAAACTAACTTTTACAAAGAAGTAAGTGGTAATTAACCACTAGCATTTGTTCCTATGCTTCTCCATATGTGTATGGACTTCAAGGCATCCTTTAAGCCAAATGTCTAGGCTTGTGAATTGCACCAACAGAAAAATCAACTAATCTTTCAAATCTTTGATCTTTGTCAAAATACTATCCATGGAATCTCCTTCACTCACATGCTCACTTCAACTACTTTTGGAGGTAAGAAACACAAGCCTCATTTCCTTCCTGGTATTAAGTGGTAAGTATATCCCAAGATCTGTTGTTTTTTAGCACATGTGAATCTAAGGGATACTTGCATGTTTGACAAAAAAAACTAGCAATGCATGTGCTTGAGCATCTTTGCCATCCCATTGAAGTTGCTCTATAGTAGGTGAAAGTAGGAATCACAATATGAACAATAGTTTGAGGACTTTCATCTGTTATCTCATATGCTCACGTTCAATAACTTTATTTGTAGGTGTAGTAGGCTCGTTTTTAACACCTTGCGCAATCTCACATAGGCCTTTTGCCACCAAGATATGATGCATTATATATGCCCATAATGGGTTATTAGTACCATCCAACTTGTATTCAACAAGCAACATATAGAATACATCATTGCTTTCAATCATGGCCACTCACTAAAACACCTCGATGCAAAAGAAAATGATTGTATCTCAAAAATTTGAAAAGAACTACCTTGTCAAGCTCTGTTAAACCTGTAGTAGATTTCAAGGTGCTCGTAGTGGCCAACCAAAATCTGTATAAATTTTTGGCACGAAAGGATGATGTTGTCTCCATAAGCACTACAATAGTGTAGTCGGAGGCTAAAACGAGCTCATATGGAAATTTTGACACTATAAAATGAAGCTGTTTTGAACTCCTAATCGGCCTCAATATGTTGACCAATTCTCATGCAATTCTAAGATTGTGAGTAGAGGGGTATCAATGATGTCCTAGATAAAACAGGGACCTACTCTAATACCAATTGTTGCAGTTTGAATTTTGTCGAAGCACACAAACACCACAAGGAATAAGATGAAACTTGGAGTGGAAACACCTATGCAAACAAGAAATTGGACAATGGATAAGATATGAGGACATAGACCCGGAAATAAGTGTGAGCTATGATGAATGGACTCTTCTCTAGAGTAGATGTGATGCTTGGGATAGATCAATAATTCGGCTCCTTATGGGATAGGAATCGAAATGTCACGAAGGTTTTGTTTGGCACAATGGTAATTGTCTATCCAAAATTCCTAGTATCAGGGTGAATACAGACTTTCATTGTACATTCAACAAGAAGTGGTGCCTAAACTAAACAAAGTTGTGGTGGGATTTGAAGTTCAACTCTATTTGGCATTCACTCATTGAGATAAAAAAGTCGGTCCTCATGTGGCAAATTCCCCACCATGGGATCTAGACCAATCTAAAGGCTATAAAAATATGCAGGGCTCCAATGTGGTGCGAGCAGTGCTGCTAGGGCATTGAGGATCTGAGTAACATATTCTTCGGGTGCCCCAAGTCCCTGTTGCTCTCGCAAATGCTTCGAGGGATTTTGAAGCTACAAGAACAAATCACCTAGAAGCAAGGGACTCTCGGTGAAGTGATTGGTTGGTCTACGACATTATGGAATGCTATAATAGGGGAAACTCTCAAGAAGATTTCGAGGGAACGGTGTGCCCTCAATTTTGGACAACCTCCTAAAGAGTGGTCTATAGAGAAGTCCATGTTCCTCCTTGGCAAAAGAATCTCCAATTGTAAGAGTTCCCCACCTTTCAGACATCACAAAGTGTTTCTCATCGAGAACAACAAGCTTAAACTCAAGTGGGCCCCACATGAAGGGGACACAAGGGTTTTTAGCCTCCTTTGTAACACTCTCTAAAGCTACAAATTATGCTCCTGCTTCATGGGATACAAGGGGGTTCCAAGGGCACTAGTCTTGTTCACTTGTATCTTGTTATTTATTTTTCTTAATTAAAGTCCAAGAGATTAGGCCTAGGCCGAACTTCCTTATTTCAAAAAAAAAAAAGATAAGTGACCCATTAGGGTGTTGGAAATGAGGTAGGCCCTTGGCTCTTGGCTCATGTCACAGGTCCGTGGTTCCATAGTTCCAGCATATACAACATTAATTTCAGCACCAAATATTGACAAAACATGAACATACCACAACTTAATCATACAGATGATGAGACAAAGATAGAGAAAGAATAGACGACATGTGTAAGGTGTTACGTAAGCCATCCCTTACTCATAGTATCATATATACCAATGTTCAATGTACAATGTGGGAGCAAAACTCTCAACCACTCTATGTGATGAGAAATAGATGAATGAGTGAATCTACAAGTGTAACAAACATATTCAGATGTATGGGCAGTCATCTGAATATACATGAGATGTGTGACCTTATAGGTTATAGAAGAGTGAATATGAGTGACTGAAAGGAGGAAGGATCAATGTGAAACTGATAATCAACAAACCCTCATCTAACCTTAGGCTATGGAAGACCCTAAGTCAGATACGTGTGTGAAAAGATCACATACTTAAAAAGTAGCAAAGAATGCTAACAAGTTTGCTGCCGGAAATCCTCAAACTCATGTGAACACACCTTCTCAGACACCTCATCCAAATATGCATAAATCATATACGTACTGCTTCTCTTGTACCTATGCCAAATAGGACTCCTCCTGATATGGATGCTACTGCCTCCATAAACTTCAAGTAGTACCTGTGTGCATAAAGAGAATATGTACCTGAATACTTAACATAAGATGTAAATCTTATGTTAACCACCATCCAATGTCTTTGAAGTAGCCCGAAATCTTCATGTAGAAGACAATCTTCAAATACACCATGTAGATGGCCGATCCTCACCATCAATCTGCGAATGACCAAGTCTTCTTTCCATGAACAAGAGATAACCTCCTCTCCATGAGCTAGAGTGTGAGCACACCCTTCATCTTCTCCAAGAAGAATCTCCAAGAAGAACTCCATAGCTGCTCCTCAACACTGCCCCATGTGCTAGAAGTAACACCACCTCTATTGAGGTCCAAGCTCAAGGCTTGTGTTGAAAACTAGTTTCCAACATAGGGTTATAGGCATATATTCAAGCCTTGGAAAAAACTCCTAAAAAAAGAAAAATGTGCCCTCGTGGTCAAAAGTGTGTTCACACACATCTCTACCAAAATATTTCAACACCACCTTTGCACATATCATGGAGACATCATTACAATAACCGTTTAGCTGCTTTCAACTATGACTCTTCGACACCAGGAGAAGGCTCCAAAAATTAACCATCACTTTTTTTTTTGAGACAACAGGAAAAGAGAGTAAATGAATGGAAAAAATTACACTGTGCAGAGGGAGGCAAAGATCTTACCACAACAAGGCCAGGGAAAAAGCCCACTCGCAAGACTACACATTACGGACCATGATGAATCTATCCCTAGAGTAACAAGCTAATAAAGACTCTCTCCATTTATTTGGAGGAAGGGTCTTAATTACAACTTCAGAGTCCTGAGAGAGACATTTAATGCCCTGCAAACTCTGTTTACCAGTTATGTACAGAGTTTTCTTGAGAGAACAGAGGAGATTCTTGTTCTCATTGTTGAACAGATTTTGATTCCTGCTAATCCAAATGTGCCACAGGATGTGACCCCTCCATAAGTTCCACATGACCAAATCAAGGTTGTTACAACATCCAAGAATGATTTCTTTGAGACCAAGTTGAGGGAGCTTCTTGATGCACACGATGGGATCATGCACCTGCCAGAATCTCTTGGCATGCCAGTAGTTAATGAAAAGGTCGGCCAAATCCTTTTCCTCCTACACAGTGAATAGATTCCATTACTAGCATTTAACCTCTTTGCCTTGCTGCGAGTTTCCATCTTCACCTTCAAAAGGTTCTACATCTCCAAGATCATCTACAAGCAGGCAGGAGACAAATGAGTCCATCCAAGGATATGGTCATCAGACACAAGCTCACCTGAGTTGAAGAGCCATTCCCAACTTTTGATCCCAAACTTAAAACATCTATGTTCCTTGATATCTATGCTTTTGTTGTTCCACGGGGCAATCCACCCCAAACAAGGAGATTCTTGCAAGAAAAAGTTAAAGTTAGTTGTGAAATTGTAGTTAGGAGAAAAGGAGTTAACCTTCATCCACACATTCTAGAACCTGCAAGAAAGCAAGCTACCAACAAGGTTAAAGGTGGAAGGGGAGACCACATTATCCCATAAGTGATTATTGGACCAAGCTTTATAGCCCTTGACATAAAATTTATGAATGTTTCTTTTAAGTATTAAGGCCCATATATCATGAGAATTTATAGATTTAAAAATCCATTTAATAGCCAGATTCTCATCCATTTTAACCGGGCCGATGATCCCTAGGCCACCTTCATACTTGGGCAGACAACAGATTTTCCAAGCCACCTTGGGAACCTGAAGGACCTGCTCATTACCACCCCATAGGAAGCTTCTGGCAAGATCTATGACCTGTTTCAATTGACATTTTGAGGGACTCCAACAGGCCACAAAATACACCAAGGATGGGAGCAAATAATGTTTTAAAATAAAGCATTTGTGAGAAAGAGAAGCATACATATTATACCAGTTGAACACTTTTTTCTTGAATTTGTCAAGGACCCAATCCCACCTTTGTTGCATAGTGACATTGAATCCCATAGGGATTCCCAGCAGTCTAAATATGGACTGTTCCTGCAAAATGAGAGAACCATTATTAACAATGCAATTGGGAATCACTTGGTTAGAAGCTCTAAAACTAGTTTTGGAGTGATTGATGTGAGATCCACTTGCAAGGCAGAAAGTTTTCAAGCATTCAAGGAAATTATCAGCATAATTAGGATAAGCAAGAGTACACATGTTAGTATCATCTGCAAACATCTGAGGCCCTAGTTGATGATTGGAATTGGGAATGGGGATACCTTTGATCTTACCTTTAGTCATATCATGATTGACCAACCACCCAAGAGCATCACTAGAAATGGAAAAAAGAAGGGGGCCGAAGGGACAACCTTGTCTAATGGATCTAGCAATTTTAAAAGGGGGGAAAGCTGCCCATTCATAGAAACTCTAAACCAAGCATTTCCAAAAAGAGTACTGACATACTTTATGATCATTTTACCTATATCAATATCGTAGAGAGACTGTAGAATGAAGTCCCACTCTATTCTGTCATAAGCCTTATCAAAGCCGATTTAAAGAAGTAATAATCAAGATTAGTTTCATTAGCAAACTCAAATCCTTCCCATAGAGCAATAATGACATCAAGAATATATCCTCCTTTGATAAATCCCTTTTGCATGGTAAAATAATCTTGTTCATAATGGGGCTAAGCCTTCTGGCAAGGGTAGAAGCAAACACCTCGTACACAGAATTGAGACAAGTTATGGGTCTCCAATTATTAAGATCCTCCTTTGGGCCTTTTTTGTGTATGAGCCTAATAACCCCCATGTTAATATTAGGAGTAAGGGCACCTTTCCTAGTGGCCTCTTCCTAGATCTCCAGAAGGTAAGGAGTAAGGAAATCCTTGAGCACCTTAAAAAATTCATTAGGAATCCCATCAATACCAGGAGACTTACATGGTTTCTATTTATGAATGGTTTCTTTAACCTCACCGGTAGAGAGCGGTAGGTCCAGAATAGTAGCCAATCCCTGAGGGAGAGTTTTCACCGTAATAGAAGCAATGTGGGCCCTCGCTCTTTGGATGTCCTCCCCCCTCTTGGGAGGACTAGAGAAAATATTCATAAAGAAGCTATAAGCCTCATGTAAGCACTCCTCAATGTTGATAGTAGTCACACCATTTCTCTTAGTTATCATAGGAATGAAATCCTTATTCTTCTTTTGATTCAACGGATCATACATATGCTTGTTGGGTCTATCCATATTCCCTCACTTTTTGAACCATCTTAACCTTATATTTCAATTGGCAAATGGTGTTTGCAGCATAAAATTGATAGCTCATTACTGTTCTTCAGAGCTCATCTCAGAGGTATACCAGTATAGGACGTCGCATCTGACATACCTCCTCAAGATACTATGTTTTCCATCAAGTCAACCTTGTGCTACCTCTGCGCTTGCTCGAGAGTTTGTCGATGTTAGACTTCTATAGATTATCACTTGGCATTTATTGAAAGATCACTTGCAAGCACCAGCTCTTCACATACGAGTTTACTCACTAGATTAGGTACACGAAGATGTCACCTTGAATTCTTGGAAATAAAATTTAATTAATTGTGTAAGTTTCTTTTATGAAATTTCAGTTCAAAACCTTGTTTCTAGACCAGGGCCTAAATATAATGGGCATTTTCCTTGTCCAAGTCCATTTGACGCTCAAAAATAGGGAATTTGGCTGTCATTTTTAATACACACACACAACATATATATATATATATATATATATATATATATATATATATATATATATATATATATATATATATATATATATATATATATATATGTATGTGTGTGTGTGTATGTATGTAATTTAGCTTTCATTTTTTATACAAACACAAATATATATAATATGTACATGTCTCTTATACGTATATCAAAGTTACTCGTATGAAAAGTAGAATGAAAATTTTACCTATTATATGACATTTTGTCCTATCCTTTGAATTTACGCCTTCTTCCAGACATAGCTTGCTCTCATCATCCGTTCTCGATATTATTAACTTTATTAATCTATTCGAGATTTGAATCCGACGTGAAATTAATCTATTCGAGATTTGAATCTGAAGTGACAATTGGACAATGAGGATCAACTCACATTGGTGAATCATCGGAATCGAGTCTATATCCTTCTCGTTCATTAAATTCTAGGTTGTGAGATATGGATCTAAAAAATGTGAGCAATCCATATATCCTGAATACATCCAAATTTTAAAGGCGAATCAGCATCAAGAGTTGTTTGATGGCTTGTAGAGATGATGAAAATGCCAAGCGAAAGCCTCGTTTTCACAACTGAGAAAGCTTATGTCAATTTTTATACATGATTCTTGACTTTGACATTAAATGTAAATGTGGAAAATTCATACATGAAATCGCTTTGTGGTCTTCGTTGTCAAAGATAAGCGGAAAGTATATGAGCTATTATTGAATTATTGGTTTTTAGTCTCATTCACAGGTGTCTACATTATCTTCTTTGCATATTCATTCACAGACCTTCCAGATGTTTTGAATCACAAAAGACTGAGGATATATACATTCATATGTGTCTCCTATATATTCAACATCACATCTGGCTTTTGACAAAGTTTAATAGACTATACGATGATCATTAGGTATCTTCAAGACTCTGTATTTCCTTTTGAATCCAAGACCATTAAGTGCATCACTCAATTTTCACTCTTCAACGCAATTCACATTTTTTTCTGTTAAACCTATCCAAAAAATTAGGGATCCAAAATAAGTCACTTTTCCTTATTTAATGGGTAGAATATTTACACTTAAAGATGTGTGGGTAGTCAATATTTACGTTGTTCCAAAGCTATGCATCTATATTCATCGTTTAAGAATTGTGTGACTTATGAAGGAAACAAAACATTTATCCATCCTATTTTATTGAACGGAAGTTTATGATGTATGGGCAAGTTAGTTTTGTTGTTGTGTTAGTTTAGTTAGTTATTCTTTGGCCAGATGACTGTGATTGGTTTCACATAAAGTACATGGCTTTATGGTTCTCAACCATTTCTCAAATAGAATTGCATGTAGACTACTTCAGAAGAGCGAGAAAACAGTGAAATTGTCATGCATTTTTCTTAAAACTAAGTAAACGACATTTTTAAAAGAAATTGTCATGCATTTTTTTAAATTGAAGGATATGAGCACATTTTGACGATGGGTCGTATTGTACATGTTTCATCTATGAGGAGACAAATCAGCTGTGGTATGAAAATAGTTCCTCTACTGAGAGTGTATATGTCTCCAGGACAAGTGGTTTACAATTTTATAAATTTACGCAAAAAGGACTTGTAAATTTCAGAGGCAACACCATCAATATTCATAATCATAAGAAGAAGTACATGAAAAATATACTCCACGTATTTGAATGTTGGTGATGTATCTGAAAAAGGTTATTAAGTGATAAATGTTTTATAAAAGATGTTAAGTTGAAAATCTCAAGGAAAACTATTATGTGATTTCAAAAGGAAGAAAATATAGAGGATCTGCTAGGTGGGAATGACAAACTTGAAGGCTCAGATGATTTTTTAGCTTAAAGGTTATTATTCAAGGAGGTTTCTGAGGGTATCTTAGAAGACACGGAAGATGTATTTTTCTATTACAAGCTTTCTAAAGCACATGCTGACATTGAAAAAAGAACATTAATATCTCTTCGATTTTGAATAAACTAAGAATAGTTTATACATTCGAATTGGATGGTGACACGTGGATTGAGAATCATATTTGTGTTTACTATTCTAATTCTTTTTTACATCATGAATTAGGTAATAATAGCTATCATACATGTATTACCACCATAGCAAGAAAGGATCGATAAAAAGTAAGGTATTGTTTAATTTAAGAGTTTTTGTATGAATGTTCTATTCGCATGTTGTATTTCAGCCAAAACTATAAAATAACTTTATTTTAGTAGATTGTTAAATAGAAATGGTTAGGGATGGTACAAATCTCAATTTGATGACAAATATTTGTAATGATGTTTCTTTCTTCTTCATGTTGGTGGCTTCATGGCATAAAACCTCATAGGTGGACGAAGATGATGAAGAGAAGGTACAAAATTCTTCACAAGAGTCATACAAATAATTTGGACATGAAGGTCTTCAAACAAGAGACCATCAAGAAGTGGAATACTAACACAAACAAACTCAGTGTACTCTTAGAAAAGAGATAAACGAACAATTTTTTTAATGTAAAGGAAGTTCGGCAATAGCCTACTCTCCCGGACTTGAATTAAATTAAGAAACAAAGGTACAATAGAAGGGGACTAGTGCCCACGGGACCCCCCAAATCCCACAAAGCAGGGGAACTAGGTTGATTCCTAGGTTGCTTTACAAAGAAGGTTGATCACCCTCTCGTCGCCCTCATGCGGGACCCACTTGGGTTTGAGCTTGTTGTTGATCAAAAGGAGGACTTGGTGGTGCCTGAAGGGGGGGGACTGCTTGCTGTTGACAATCCTTTTGCCAAGGAGGAAAAGTGATTTTTCAATCGACCACTCCCTGGGGGGGTCGCCGAAGTTGAGAGCACACCGCTCCCGCCAAATTTTCCACAGGACTTCCCCTCTGATTGCATTCCAGAGAGTCGCAGAGCAGCCAATCGCTTCTCCCAAGAGGACTTGTTTCCAACTAAGCTGTTTATGAATTCTGATTTTCAGTTCAACCGTCTGCCAGATACTGTAGGAGTTGGGGCAATTAAAGAAGATGTGTGGGACATCTTCGATAGCACGGTGGCAGCGCTTGCACCACGGCGGGATCCCACAAATTTTGCTTGCTTTCTGGTTAGTCCAAATTCCCCGATGGAGAATTTGCCATAGGAGGACAGACTTCTTAATCTCTATAAGTGGGTGCCAGATACCCATGAATTTCATGTCCCACCGAAGCCGCGTCCAAGACAGGCACCACTTCTTGTTGAGGCTGATCTGGAAGTCAGTCGTTTCTTTGATGTTCGGGATTTTGAGTAGGCTATTTCCATTGTGCCATTTGAGACCACGAGCGTTCGGAGTATCATGTCCCATGAGAAGACGAGTTTTGTGACGATCCCAAGCGAGGCATCTGCTTTGCAAGATGTTCCATTCTTCGTAGGAGATGTTTATGCGGGGGTCGATATCCTCGTAGTTGATCCATCTGTTGGTGTCATGTTTCCAGAGGTGTTTCCATTTTTTGAATCCTTTGTTCCATAACTTCTTGGCATTTTGAATGTTCCATGTCTCCACCCTCCGGATGCCATGTATCGGAAACCAGATAGAGTCGTTTTGTCTGATTCCGGCAGCCCACTTCCAGTCTTCACTAATTCTTGTGAAGCTTTTGACTTTGTTCCAGCCCTTCCAAAGGGAGCACACGAGGTTGGAGCCTTTCGGGAAGACGGGGATCGGGGAGAATAGCAGGGTTAAGATGTCTAGATTCTTCCAGTTCGGGTGCCCCATGAGGGCAAGCTCTTGCTTGTTTCTGAAGATCAGCTTGGCCCACGAGGCCTCCCTATTGCACCAAGCCTTGATCATCCACTTGGCAGCCAGTTTGTTGGCCATACACCCAATGTCTAGGATACCCAGCCCCCCGCTATCTCTAGGGCTGGTGCAGATGGCCCATTTGATTTTTGGCACCCCCCTTCTGTTATGATCGCCCGTCCAAAGAAAGTTTCTACAAATACTATTCAGTTTGGACAGCCCTTGCTCGTTCGGTCTCCAGCATGAGAGGAAATAAATGGTAGAATAGAGGAGGAACGTGTTGATAACCATCGCACGTCCAGCAAGGTTGATTTGCATACCTTTCCAATAGTTGAGCTTGTTTTCCAGTTTGGCCATCACCCAATTCCATCGCTGCTCCATAGAGACGCCAAACCCCAAGGGGATTCCAAGAAGGCGAAAGATTTGGCCCTGCGGAATGAGTTGACAGCCATGATCAATGAGAAGGCCAGGGTGATGACCCACGATAGCCCTGAAGGCGGTCTTAGAGTGGTTGATTTTGGATCCAGAGGCATCGCAGAAGGTAGCAAGACACCTCCAGAATGTCTCCAGGCTCGTATTATCATTGTGGACGAAAGCGTTCATATCATCAGCAAAGAGTCTCATGATGATTTGGCCGTGGTCGTGAGGCAGCCGGAGGCCTTTGATATTGCCAGCCTCCACATGATGTGTCACCAGTCTGCTCAGCCCCTCAGTGGCGACGGCAAAGAGAAGGGGGGCCAGAGGGCACCCTTGTCTAATAGACCTTTTAAGGTGGATTGTCTTCGAAAGGTGGATAAACGAACAATTGAAGAAGTTATAGAAAAGATATTAATGCCAACAAGCTCAGCGTAATCTTAGAAAAGAGATAAACGAACAATTGAAGAAGATATAGAAAAGATATCAAGGATTCTAAAAAATGGCCAACAACATCCTCATCCCATGGTGAATACCAATTTTACATCATCCAAGGGCTACAAATATGATAAATTCATTCAACTTTAACTATCCAATAACCCTAAGTCCTCGAGTCACATGAAATTCAAGAGGTGTTAATTAAAAAAATCCCTCATCCAAAAATATTAGCCCACTCGAAGATGATAGTTGTCTTGTTGAAAATTGAAGGGCTCACCAATTCTTCCCTATTTGGTCTCTACAGTGCATCCCCATGGGAATGGTCGATTAGTGGTAGGTTCTAAGCAAAGATGGTCCACGTGTACATTAAATTCCTCCTATTACTCCTATCAGACATACTTTGCTATGCATTGTGGGAGAGAATGATGGTCGTGATGGTGGAACTAGTCATAGGGTTGGATCAAACCCTTGAGGTCGCATCTTCCTTGTCCTGCAAGTGGCATTTGCAGGTTGGGCGCTTTTCTTACAGATAGTCTACAAAGCCCCACCAATGCTTCATGGCTAGAAGAGAAGCATGTGGAAAATCTCGTGAATGAAATCGGTGGGTGGAGTAGGAATGGAAGTGTGTCTGGGCAAGATGAATTTGGAAATGAATGACACCAAGCGTCATGGCTAAAGATTCTACTTGTAGATTTAGGTGTGAAAGTGTAGAAGACCCATCATTTATCACATAATGTTAGCACCACACAAAATCCTATTTTTCATGCTAAAACAAAGCATATCAAGGTATATTATCACTTGATCATGGAAAAGTTATAAAGACGTGAAAACTAATCTTGTTAATGTGAGGATAGATGAACACATTGCTGATATTTTCAATAAAGCAGTTGGAGAAGAGACGTGGAAGAAGCTTCAAAAGATACTTGGGTTGCAAGACATGCCATTGAGCTTGATGGGGAGTGCTGAGATATTAAGCTCAACATATGATGATGGAGGATGAAACGTACTATGTTTTCATCTCTCTGACATGTATAGTGGTTACACTGATATATGTGAGGGACACTTTTAGTGATTTTTATCATATTTTTCTCTTGAGAGTGATGGTATATTTGTTTCTTTTCGACTCACTGATTCATGGATATTAAGATTTTCATTTTGTATTGATTTTTACATATTGTATTGGTTGTATAATTGTATTAGGTCATTCTTATATGTTCTCTTTCTATAATGGAATAAATCTAAGAAGATCATGCTTCCTTGTCTCAATCCATGTGTGCTTCTCTCTTTGTTTGTGAGAGTGTATAATAGCTCTCTTCTTTATCTCCTTTCTCTTGACATTATTTATATAGGCATCATTTTCATAATCCATCTTATCATGTTGGGGAAAAAGTGTAGTTACTCAAGAATATTTTGTAGTCTTGGAGGCCTTGTGCAAAGTTAGACCATAAAGAGTTGTTCCATTCATCATCCAAGCCGAAATAGATCCAGTCACTTCAAGCTCTAACTACCAAGTATCATGAGAATACATCAAGTTTTCCATGTATCCATGTTGGAAACATATTACATCTAGTCATTTAGGGTCAAGAGACCTAGTCCTTCACCACCTACTAATACTCAGTTAAGATCATGAAGAATTGGATGTCGAGCATGGCTTAGGTTCAACATTATCCTCAATAACATTCAAAGCACGTGTTCATTGGAAAGAGAATGAAAAAATTGATCGTACTTGGGACCTTGTAGAATTTCTTTTGAGAGCACCAATAAGGGTTCATGAATTCCATAAAATAAATCAAATGAATCCCAAGCTAGAGGACATGGCGCCTCCTCTTGAAACTCGTAACATGCAAGGGAGGTGTTATCATGGGCATAACAAGATTCATCTTGCATCCTATATTTCATGTGAATTTTCACGTCTCATGATTGGTAGAGAATGTGGAAAATGTAAAATATCATCCCATTGGGAGCTTGCCAAAAGCCTAAGAATGACTATCTAGTTGCCTTATTTTAACATCCAAAGACATTTTTTCGGTTTGATGACATCATTAATCATATGATCAACTCCTTAGCACCATTAACAAACTACCCTTCAACACCTATATATGAAGGTCCTAGCCACATATATCTTTAGTCTTTTCAATGTCAAGCTTGGGACCTCAAGAAAGGCATTCATTAAGCAAGTACTTCCCATGTTCTAGTTCATATTCTTGTCTAGATCCTTGTTCTAGTCTTGTCTACTGTAGCCTCTATGCATCTAGTCTTGTTATCTTCTAATGTCATAGTAGGAGACCATGTCAAGATATATCTTGTACCTACTTCATTTGCTTATAATTTTGATATTTGGATTCACACATGGTTCCAAGTTGCAAGAGTTCTTGTAATTTTGATATTTGGATTCACACCTATGTTACCAAGTTGTGAAATTTCTTGTATTTTTTCTCGTTGAGTGATCCATACCTGTCAGCTCAAGGTTGTGGGATATCTTGTAAGCGTTGGATATTCTTGTATTACTCTTGTGAATAGATGATTATCTAATCAAAAGTATATTTCCAAAATGTTTTCCAATCGACTTAGAGGGCACAATCTATTGCTCCCCTAATAGGATCACATTTTACTATGAAGCTATTCTATATAAGCTATCGTATTTGAGTGAGATCCATAAAATAGAACTCTCTCAATTTAGTTCTCCTATATTTTTTTTCTTAATGCATCAAATTATCTTTTCTTAATTGTAAGCATTCCTCTCTTCTATTGTGCTCCTCTGATGGTGAGATCATTAGAGTGTAAAAATAATGAAGGCATGATTTGATCCCATGTAAAAGGCAACCTTCATATGTCATCTTGACCCTGATCGTCTCTTGAAAATGAGTTCAGTACTTAGGAACCCACATCCCTTGTTTAACACTTGAGAAAGCACAACATATTAAATAATTGCTATTATTTTTTTGAAAATCATGGATAGAATGGGAGATGGTCTCGAGGAAAGAGAATACAACATATCTTCACTTTTGTTTTGTAGATAACGTATTTCCTAAGTGGGGTACTATCATGTTTTTCTTGTCATTTTTTTCTACTAATCTTAATTCAGAAGTTTATATTTCTTTAGATATCCATACTACAACCTTCCATCCTTCATACGCAACTTATCCAAATATAGATAATCTCTAGAGTGATCTAGCATTGATATGTCAACATCTTGTGGAATCATTCCACTAACTTCTTAGGAACCTTAGGCTAATCCATGAGCTAGGGACCTTGGCCTTTTCACCATTATTCTATATACATAAATTGTTTGTCATGTTGGCCTATGTTTAAGACCTAGAGTCTTTAGCTCAACAAAATATTTGTGATAAACCTTGTATTTTTAATATTCCCCATGACCATGCACAATGTTTGAAGTGGATGCATTATCCTCACATTGTTTCTTCCTTGTGGAAATTTCAAAGTTGTGTCAAAAATCACATATCAAAGCACTTATTTGATTCTTTCAATCAAACAATTGTACACACAAGACTTCCTTGTAAGTTGAGGTTGAATGGTTGGAAGGATATAATTAATCATCTGATATCCTAGTGCAATTTATGTAGGATTGATATCATTACTTTTAACTTCATTGATTTTTGCAATGTGGTTTTCTACATACTTTCACTTTCATTCTTAGTTTTATACAAGATGGACATTCATTCATTGTATTAAGCATGCAATGTTCATATTTCCCTTCAACAATAGTTATTGTTGTTTATGAGCAATCAAGAACCTATGAAGCCTTCAAATTGACCTAATCAAGGACCTTTGAAGCCTTCAAATAGGCCTAATCAAAGAGGTGCCAAAAAATATTGAATACTTTTTAAGATTCATGCAAAAGTTATGGTTTCATGCATGGCTATGACGTAACACTATTTCAAAGGAGTTGGATGATAAAGATATTGAGAGCTTATTTAGTAGAAGAGTATAAATGTCTTGGGCCTACATTTTAAAGTGTTATCACGTATGGAATGTTGAAATCTAGAACATAGTTTGTTGAGATTTTAATGTGCTTTGTGTTTTGATATGGTAGTTGAAGGTTCATAAGGGTATGGATGGGTGTGGACTTATTCTGATGTCTTTGGGCACAGTTAAGCAAAATTAAGTTTTTTATTTTTTTTTTGTAAAGAAAAGATCCATGTAGTGGATTATTTCTAGAAGGTCATAAAAATAGTGGTTGAGATCAGGATTGTTGTAGAATGCAACTTTTGTGAATAAGATATAGGTCTCTCCATAAAAGTAAGCAACATTTTACTCACATGCTTGCTTTTCAAAGGGCCCACCCTCATTGTTATTAAACTTATGTGTTCCTCAAGTAGCTTTGATATGAACCTTCTCCCTATACATGGGCATGTTTTACTCTAGTGTTGGCTAGAGTTTTTTCCCCATGTTATACATAGGGACATTACTCATATCTTACTTTAGCTCTCTTCATCATCAATACAGAGAGCTATTCTAGCCATCTATCTTCTCCTTATGTGTACTTCTTATGTGTCTTGCACACTTCCATACGTGCCCAACAGTGGTATCATAGTAGTGTAGAGCCTTCTAAAGATTTTGATTTTCACATCATGGCACACTATGCAAATTGACTTTGAAATATGGAAATACAAAGTTCATCACTCAAAACGCTATACACAGTAGGTGTGTTAGAGGTTTGTTGGAGTTTTACCCCCATTTCAAAGTTATTCATATAGTCAAAATTGCTATGAGAGTGATGAATTATGTGCTGAAATTTCAACACTCATTTCAAGTTTCATTGGTAAAGATCTTGTCAAATTCTTGTTCCTTAGTGAAGTGGTGGCATGCCTCAAGATGAAGATAAGCCTAATGTACTATCCAATGTGGTCTCACATGACTTTTTGGCATGCCTCAAGATGAAGATAAGCCTAATGTACTATGCAATGTGGTCTTACATGATTAAACATGTTCTTGTTGCATAACAACTATGGATCATAGTTGCAAATGTAGATCGAAGACTCATAGATTCTTTTAATTCAGAGTCTACTATCATAGATGGATCTTCTTCTTCAAGTATAGTGGTACTCCTTCTCCACCTGTGTAACAACATCTTAGATGGGATTCCAACAACTTTGAAGATCATGCATCCATCGTGATTTTTTGTGAAGCCTCATATGGATCCACACATTTAATCATGTTCTACATCAAGAGAGGCATGGGAAGCTCTTCCTTCTTTGTATGTTGTGTGTAATGAAGCGAATGTTGCATACTTGAGGAAGCAACTTGAGGATGTATGTATGTCTAAAACCGATTCTATGTATGTATATGTGACATGCATCAAGGGCTTGAAAGAGAGATTGGCAAACATAGATGAGATCATTTCGAATGCATCACTCATCTCTAAATGGTTGAAAGGATTATCAGAATCTTTTAAAAGATTTTCCACTATACTCCATTTGGTTGCAAAAGGGAACCCAAATCTATATGCATTTGATGACGGTTTGTCTCTTCTTTTTGAAAAAAGAGTAATCAAGGGTGAATAAGAGCCGTTTGATTGAGGAAATGCAAGCACTTGCTATCTCACAAAAAGGAAAAAGCAAGTATGGTTCAACTTTGACCTCATCAAAATGAAAGCCTCAATCTTCCTCTTCCACTCATTCCTCTAATGATGCTGATTTGCAAAAGAAGTAGAGATGAAAATGTTGTCAGAAGAGTGGTCATACTATTGATGAGTATAGAAATCTTGCTAAGAGCAATGAAAAGAAGAAGGAAACAAACATGTCTATTTCTGTAAAATCTTCAAAAGAAAAGAATGATGAAGCCAACATGGCTCACAATTTTTGGGCATGTATTGTTACATGTCATTATGATGCATCATTGCATTCTAAATGTATGTTTGTGAGTGAGGCTTATTCAGATTCATTCTTTGATAGTGGTGCTTCAAAGCACAGAATTTCATGCAAAAGGTTTATTGCATCTATGAAAGATGCATGCAAATGAGGACATGTGGTGTATTCAAACAATGCTTTTTATTTCATCATTGGAGTAGGAGAAATTGAGCTTACATCTTAAAAAATTCATTGTTTTAAAAAATGCATTGTATGTAGCTGTTATCAAGAAGAGATTAATTTCAATTCCTTTTATTACAAGCTAGACTTAATGTACACTTTGTTGATGGTAAGTGCATGGTTCATTATTTCAACAATGGTGATATTATCATGATGTCTGGTACATTATGCGATAGTTTGTATCGCTTGGATACATACAAGAGGGCTTGTTTGAATGCCTTGCTTGCTCATACTTCCTCCATGGCTGAAATGGAGCTTTGGCATGCTCATTTTGGTCACTTCAACTTCAATAGTTTTCTTTACTTTCAACACAAGGACATGGTTATTGGTTTGTCGATACTTGATTCCATTGACAAGCATGCATATGAAGGTTGCATGCTTGGAAAAATGCATCGTGCTTCTTTTCCAAAAGATATTCATACACACACTTCAAGGAAATTGTAGCTTGTTCATAGTGATGTATGTGGTCTCATCAAGGTCCATCTTTTGGAATACATATATATTTTATTTCCTTCATTCATGATGAGACTACTCGCCACACATGGGTGTATCCTATGACAGTAGAGGATGGCATATCTTCTTGCTTTATAGCATTTTTATCTATGGCTAGAAATGTTTCTAGAAACAAGCTTTTGACTCTATGCACATATCGTGCTGGTAAATACATGTCACATGAATTTAGTTCTTTTTTTTCTTGTGAAGTGGAATTTCACACCAATTTATGGTGCCATATGCACCTAAGAAAAATGTTGTTGCAAAGAGAAAAAATAGAACACTCCTTGAACTGGCATGATGTATGGTTAAACAAGAGCATCTTCCTTATAAGTTTTGGATGGAACCCATCATGTTTGCAAACTATGTGTTGAATCAGTGTGCTATAAAATTAAGAGTCATCAATCCTTTATGAGGATTGAGATGGACTCATCCCACACATGATATACTTGTTGATTATGTATTACATAATGAACACATGTCTATCAAAAGCACACAAACTATGCCCAAATGGATGAAACAAACTTTTTAGGAAAGCAAACTGAGTGAATCTTTACATGGTAGATCAAGCTTTCCCCATTCATCAAGTAATTTTGTGATTTATTCTCTTATTGCAACAACATGCATTGAAGAACCACGTAATTTTTGAGTACGTGTGTGATGATTCACATTGGATGAGTGCTATGCAATCAAAAATGGATTTCATACATAAGAATGGTACTTTGGGGTTATGTGAATTGCCAAAACAAATAACTGACATTGGTACAAAATGGATTGACAAGATTAAGAGAAAGCCAAATGGTAGCACTCATTGCTATAAAGCTAGATTAGTTGCCAAAGGATATGTGTAACAATATGGTATTAACTATGAGGAAATTTTTTCATCTATTTCATGCATGACTCATTTGTACTATGGATGTGTTGGCTGCCCAACAAGATTGGAAGGTATGTCATTTGAACATAGAAACAACTTTCTTGAACAATATGGCATTAACCATGAGGAAAATTCTCCACCTACTTCACACATCACTAGGATTCATACCATGGTTGCATTATCTTCCCAACGAGATTGCAAATTACATCAGTTGGACATAAAAACAACTTTCTTGGGGTCATCTTCATTGTTATAGTGGAGTATATTTAAGAAACTAAGAATTACGACCACCATGTTCTAGAGATATGACTCTCCTCCCAACCTTATGTCTGTATATATAGCTGCTCAAATCAACTAGGACCACAAATGCAACTAGAGTCCATAAGTGCATGTGCAATCTCCTCTACTCCTTTAATATCTTCCACTAGATTCTACTAATGGTTGGAGAGTGATCTCGACCATTGTTTTAGTACCTTCCACTAGAGTCCCCTAGTGGTTGGTGTACTCGCCAGTTGAGTTAAGTCCCACTCGAATCAAGTTAACTCATGTTAACTTGAGTTAGAAGGCTCTAGAGCTCTTTGGCCAAAACATTCTCCTGATGCTCTCCATGGGGGTTGAACCAAAGACCTCCTCCTTCACAACCTTGAGACTTAACAACTAGGCTCCGAGTCACCAAACGGTGTCTGATTTCAAATCTATCTGAACTAACAGGATCCTCAAATCATAGACTCACTTTATTACATTCTTCCCCCTTGGGAGAGATTTTTGTCCTCGAAAATAAAGCTATATGTAATAACAATAGGAAACCTGGTCATGTTCTAAGACTACAAGAACATGTCTCATCTCTGTGGTGGGATCCCTGCCCAAATGATTCAAAACACTATCTGGCTTTGCACTTTGATAAAATTTTCAAAGTACAAAGGATTGAATGAATTATAATGGTGGATCTAAAACTATTCCCAGTCACTTCATTGTTTCTTGGTGTGCGATCTAGGAACAAACATATGAAATTGATAGATTTCAATTACTAATCCATTTTTTGGCATAATTGATGCATGGAATTAGTAATGAAGGTTGGATTCTTATCCCTCATAAGACTTTGAGAATTCTTGATTCACATTAATTGATTTGGAAAACTTGAATTTTGGTTGATCCAAACATCTAACTTGGATGTTTGTATAATGGTTTACTTCCATCTAATAGTTAGTTGATTTTTGCACCTGACTGGAGGACTACTTTATTCTAATGGGCTTGAAAATCCTATGTAAATTGTAGGAGAAATTTTTTGGATTCACTTTGGTTCAACCTTACTATATCTTGACCAAGTCAAACTCAAAATGAAAATCATTCAAGTTAGGACACTTTTCTCAGAGACTTCAGCTAAAAGTTCTTGTGAATTGTCAATGTCATGATCAATTCCTAACTTTTCTATTCTAGAGAATAATGGACTCTAGAAAGTCATGAGATTTATACTAGTAATAGGTCAAACCCAAATGAATAAGTCAATCTTGGACTTATTATCTTTTGAAGATTGAATAAGTTCTTATATCTATCTAGGATGTTTAATTAAGTTATCAAGCTCCAATCAGCTAAGCCTTAACTTTTGCGAAAGGAATCAGATACCATATCTGAGTCAATTCCAAAAGATTTGAAAAACGGAAGGAAAGAACTAAAACTCTGTATTAACTAATTCAAACGTTTAAGATATAAACTTGCTATGAGTCAAGTACTTGATGACCCAAGACTTTAACTTCTTAACTATCAGTTTCAACAACGTATTGAAGCATTTATTCTTCTATCCTTAAAAGAAATAAACCAAATTCTCAAAACAATTTAGGGAAAATCCAAAACATCATCCAACCACAAGATACTAGTGTTGTATCCAACATCAGTGTGTCGACCCACTGGGATTATAGTGATGAGGTTTTTACTCAAACAATGCTTCACTTGAGACTAAGTTGATGCCTATATTCAATCTTTATGACTCCTTACTAGGAATGCAATTCTTTGAGTCAAAGGATTGAATTTACCAAGTTACACTAAGAACTTGATGCTTGACTTAGTCAGTCTATTCCTCGGTTGAAAGGATATTTTCAATGTCAAAGTCCTCTTTAGAGATGTAGTAAACATTTTTGATCACCAACACTTAATCTTGAAGTGTTTCATAGTTCAAATAAGAACAAATCTTTATTTGAAAAAGAAGATCTTTGAAGTTACCAACTTCATATCTTGATACATACTTGATCTTGAAGTATCGTGAGATCATTAAATTATCCTTCTTGAATTTAAACTTCTCATTGGAAGTCTTAATTCCCTTGAAGATCAAATCTAACTTCAAAATCTATTCTTAGACTAAACAATAATTATCATCCCACGGTCCGATGTCCCATACCATCTTTCCTACATCAATCTGAGTATAACATTTGGTGTGCCATACCATCCTATTTTATATTCACATTAATGTGTGGGTGATGCTTATCCTAAAGTCTAAACATATCTTTATAGAGTACCTTCACACTTCAACTCTGTAAAAGAATTTTGAAGTTTCAGACATTACCTCTAACTTGATATTCTAGGTATTGATCCCTTCACATGATCGTTTCATGATCATGTGCTTTCCTTTAGGAACTTCAAAACCAAATTGATAGAATATCTATTCTTCTTTGCTCAGGTTTTTAAATGAAAACCAGTTATAATTCCAAGTACTTGAATTCTCACCATTTCAAGTCCTTCTTTAAGAGGTAAAACATCTTCCTCTTCTCATAAATTAACTCTTCAAAATTTAGTCCAAACCTTACTATGTCGGTTAGGCTGATAGTAGTTCCAATGGGAGTCACTTGATATTCTTGTTCCAAATTTGATCAATTGTAGTTTATTAGGGGATAATTATAGACTTAATCTTAATCTTAAGATCCCCTTTGCAACTTTCCAAGCTCCTTGTCTAACCAAAAGGATTTTCTATTGAAAATTAAGCTTAAATCGTAGCACTCTTAGAACTCTCAAATGGATGCCATGTGGAGAAATGAGAAGCGAGGAGTTAGCCATGAGAACTCATGTTCAAGTTTTGAATTCAAATGCCTCTCAACAATAGCAGAATTCCATCTATCACACTTAGGTGTGATAAAGCCTATAATCTAGGGAAAGTGATTCCTAATCTATAGGGAATCTTTTTCAAATCTATATGAGCACATATTGAACTTCCCATTGTAGATTGTGGCCTAGTGCATGTGTGCTTTTTTAGAGTTTTCAAAGCAAGGTAGTAGGACCCCTAGCTTACCAAGCCCCTTTATTACTTGGTTTAACTTTTCTAGTAGACTTTGCATAGCCATATCCAGCTCATAGATTTTTGTGTGTATAAGCTAGATTGATATGAGTTATAAGCAAGGTTTTGTTGATCAAATCTCACTCATCTTTTGTAATATTTGGTTTGTTAGAAAGTTATTCTTTTCATCTAAACTTGTCTCAAAACTCTTATTGAATCTCTACATATTATAGGAGAACCACGTTTAGAAGTGAGTAGTGGTCTATCTGATTATGCGAGTGGAGGCTATAAATTATGCGTGCCTAGTGAGGCATTGTTTCCCCCATTAGAACTAACCATTTTGAGTGCAATAACTTACACTACAAAGGTCTCCAAGTATAGTCTATGTGCAAAAAAGCGCTTATGTTCTAGTTTTATGAGTGTGCTTGTGAGGGATAAATGACCAGTCCTCCAATGCAAAAGGTTCCTCCACATGGTAATGAGGAGAGCAAAGATTTGTTGTTTGTTCAAGACTAATATGAAACCCACGTTATCTGACTACCCTATCACTAGGGATCCACTAAAATGTCTCACAAGGGTGCCACCCAATGAAAGCATGTAGTCCAATCCAAAAACCACATGACTTCTACCAATTGAGCTTGGTGCAAGAAGCATCACAAAACCTCTCAAGGCCATGTTAAAATATGTTCATGTTAGCCTCTTGGATCTGCAAGTAAATGGTTATGTCCTCAGCAAAATCAACATCCAAAAGCATCTCATCCCTAATTGGAAGCTAGATACCCTACAACCTAATATCTTGTGCAACCAAGGAGGTGCTCATGGCCTCAACAAGGAAAAAAAGAAACAGAATAAGGGCTAAATGGTAGCCCTACTAAACCAATCAAGAAATGTTGAGCCTCTCCCCATGATCCCCTACCACTAGAACCTGACTGTGGGTAGATTGGTATAGTGAGGCAACTCCATTGATCCAATGATCGGGGAAGCCCATGGACAACATAGTGTCCTTGAGGAAAGCCCAATCAACCTGATCATAGGCTTTCTCAAGTTCCAGCAAAAGCACAACAAAAGGCTCACCTCGCATCTACGCAAGGGAGATAGCTTCCTAGAAGGTGAGAATATTATCAACAATAGTATGACACTTGAGAAAGCCAATCTATGTCACATAAATCAAAGTCTCAAGAAGCAGCTCCCATCTCAAAATCAGAACCTTTGCAAGGATTTTGTAGGCCGAGTTGAGAAGTTTGATTGGATGCTAGTGCCTGATATCATCCAATTGCCCCTCCCTTAGGGATGAGGAAAATCAAACCCTAAGAGAGTGACTGACAAAGATGTCCCCCCTCCATGACCTCCTCAAAGGCTAGAGGAATCCCATCCCCAAGGACCCCCCAATACGCGATGAAAAAGTTGGGGAAAAGACCATCAACACCAAAATAGCTATCCCAAGCCAAGCCGCACAATGCATCTAGGATCTCACCATCACTAAATGGAGCTAGAAGCATAGGCTACATCTCAACAATTAAGGATTGTTGTATGTGCACCAAGATGCAGTTCCTACTCTCTTGCTAAGTTTGACAGGGTTTTTCATGTGGCAAAAGGGTGTGATAGAGATAAGTGGGAATCTCTCTTAGCTCCCAAGGGTCTATAACACAATAACTATCCATTCGATGAAGCTTATTGATCCCACCCCATGATTGATGGGACCGAACTACCAAGAACTCTCCAAAGATACGATCGATGACCTTAGTCCAATGAGGGCCATATCTTCTATCGCCGAGTCCACTCACAATTCGGATTGCATTCAAAGAGGAGCAAAAGGGAGGTAATGCCCTTGTGTAGGAAATGCTCACTCTCCTAGACCCAAGCCAAATGATTATACTTCCTCATATAGAATGAGTTAACCATTGCAAGCTAGTCACAATGGATTGAGCCCCACATCCCCCATCCCAAGAGAATTGGGATCGAATCCCCTAAATCTGATCAGATAGGCATCCATCAAATTGTACCTACTCAAGAATCTTCAACACCATGGAACCTTTGGCATTCCCCTTAGTAAAGTAACCAACCAGAGAGGCATCAATTGGAATGGGCCCAAGTGTTTGTCAGGTTAGGATAGCTATGCAATTCACTACCATGAGTGCCATCCACCCGAATCCACTAAAAGGTGCACTCTCTAATGAGCGTAGAATCTTATGAAGAACTAACTCATAGCGAACAAAACCTGTCTTAGTGAAGGTGCCTATCTAGGCAGCCTAATGTGCCATATCAACTTACATAGCCTAGTCCCTCTGGATGACAACCTCAGTATCCTTGTGATCTGAGACACACTACACATCATCATGCATCTATCCTACTGCTGCTCCTTAGGGAGACTTCTAAAAGAGATGTGAAGGCCCATGAGTAGGAGTGAATAGGCCTAGATTCTATTGAAGGAAATCCTTCCATGGCTCAGGGCCAAGAAGCAACCCTTGAATGATAAACTTTCCTAGCGGGGATCTGTTGGAGCAGGACAATCAACAATTGGTGATTATATGAAGCCTAGAAAAAAAGATATGAAGAAAAGATTGAAGTCCAACTTCATGAAGTGAAGTGAATGTTCAGGAAGAAAAAGTCCTATAAACATATGTACATTACTTTTGTAAATACTTCAAAATACTTGAAGTAATGACGACTCAATACTCATATATATATATATATATATATATATATATATATATATATATATATATATATATATATATATATATATATATATATATATATGTATGTATGTATATGGTTGTATTAGAAGAGAGAGATGATGTATAGATGAGAAAGAGATGAATAGATGATGAGTATTGAGTGTATCATCCATCAAATGTATGATGAGTTGAATAGAAAGAATGTTCAAAGAATTGCACATCGATCTTTTCTCTAGTTCTCCTTCTGTGTTGGATTTTATCAGAAATCGTTTTGTACACATCTAATTCCATAGTTAATCTATCTATGGTTAAAGTTTAAGAGTCTAGTTGCAAACAGACTGAGAGAACTTTGTGTAGGAACATCTATATGTGAGAAAGTATTGAGTGTCTTCTGAAATAGGCGCAATCCTTATGGTCAAAGAAATGGTCAGTTCTGAGTGCATAGTGTAAAGTTTTACACAAATAAGGAGTCAAAATCTAAGTTGGAAGGTAAGCCATCTATGGCTAAAAGCATTTGCTTAAATGGGTTCTATTTTGCGAGAACTATGTGTTAGAAGTTGCATGCATCAAAGTCGACTCTACAAGAAGGCAGTTTTAGACATAGGTAGATTGTTTGGATCATTTCTCATAATCTACTTAAGCTTTTGAAGTGTTTTAACTTGGAGGAGCTGCGCAAACTCTAGAAGACACATTCTACAAAGTTTTGTAAAAAACTTTACACAAATTATTAGTCAATGAGTGAGTAATGTGCAGCAAACGTTTCTATGAAATGACTTTCTTCACAATAAGCTAATATCTTGACAGTTTAGTACATGTCTTCCAAAATTGGTTGGAGTTTAAAGTTATTTTTGATATAGAGGTGGTCTAACATCAAGGATAACTTGTTCTTTTGGAGATTAACATTCTCCATTAGTGGTATCAGAGCAAGATTTATCAGATTGAGGAAAGAAAGACCCCGACTGCTGCAGATATATAAATTTCACACCTTGAAGATTCAAAAGGATAAAGTGTGGAAGAAAGACTGAAGGGAGATACATAAAGGCAATCAAAAGGATCAGAAGGAGCAAACTTTGAAGCTAAGGTACATTCATTCCTTATAAGGATTAAAGATTTGACAATACAGGTGAAGAAAGGATGGGAGATAGTCTCCAAATTGAGAAGTTAGATAGAGTGAACTATCCAGCTTGGTCTATGAGAATGGAAGCTCATCTTATGAGCAAAGATCTGATGGGATACATCATAGGAGAGGAAGAAAAGCCAAAGTTCAAAGATCCTAGTGTGCCAACTAGGGAGGAGCTTGCAGATATAAAGATTTGGATGAAGAAGGATGATCAAGCAAGGAGCATAATCTACATGGCAGTGAATGATTATTTGCTTCCTCATATCAGAGGACTTGAAAGTGCAAGTGATATATGGAATGCTTTGGAAGAGCATTTTCAGAATACAACAAAATCAAGGAAAGCTTCATTATGGGCAGAGTTTACTACATTTAAGAAGAAGGCTTCACAATCAATATCTGATTATGTGACAAAGATGAAAGACATTGCTGATTCTTTAGGTGCAGTTGATGAAGGTATTGAAGAAGATAAGTTGGTAAGACAAATTCTCACATGACTAAGAGGAGATGAGAAGTGGAAGCCTTTTATTTTGTCTACAGAACTTTCATTAGATCATTTCACTCCTGATTTGAATCAATTGTTAGGACATATGCTAGCTTTTAAGAATGATATCAACGGAGATGTTGATAAGAGTGTAGGTCATGCAATGTATTCTAAAGAGAAGAAGAAAGCTAACAAAGGAAAGCAACAATCACTTGAAGATGAAGGTACTCCAAGTCAAGCAAACTTCCTAAGAGGAAGAGGAAGTGGTAGAAGTAGAGGAAGAGGCAAAAATAACAAAGATAATGTCAGAGCTTGTTGGATATGTGGTAAGACCAATCATCTATCTCATGATTGTTGGCATAATAATCAAAGCAATGGTAATTTTAATCAGAATTTTAATAAAAGAGGAAGAGGTGGCAGATATCAGAGAGGAAACTTCAGAGGTAGAGGTGGTAGGAATTCTTTTGGAAGAAGTAGAGGAAGAAACTTCCAAAATCAATCCTATAATAACACCTACTACAATTATGCATCAGATCATAAAGAAGATTCAACTCTTATTATGAATGCAACATGTGAAGGCTCACATGAAGACATGAGAGTATTTTATATTGACTCAGGATGTAGCAATCATCTGAGTGGAAACATTGCTTTGATGACTGATCTAGATCATAAGGCAATCGATCACACAGTTCAAACAGGTGATAATACAAAGCACAAAGTAAAGTCAGTTGGTTTAGTTAAAGCCAAAGATGGAAGTACTCTCTTGAGTAAGGTTCTGTATGTTCCTACAATTACAAAGAACTTGATTAGTGTAGGAAAAATTGTGGAAAAAGGATATGAAGTAAGGTTCACTAATGATGGAGTTTATGTTGAAGACCCTAGTCAAGGGTATAAACAAATTGTGACAGGAAAACTCAATCCATTAAGCATAGGCATGCGGCTAAGTGAATCAGCTACTACATTAAACTTTCCCTTCCTATACCTAAGCTCATAATCAAACTCATGAAGGGTCTCTACCCATCGGGCCTTACGACTTTTAAGATCTGTTTGATTAGACAGCCACTTAATGCTCTCTTGATCAAACACTATCGTGACTTTGGCACCATATAAATAATGATGCCACTTCTTCATTGACAATTGCATACAACTCATTCTCATAGAGGAGTAATTCTTCTGAGCCCATTCTAGTTTCTAACTCTCAAAAGCTACTAGTCAACCATCTTGAACTAAAACCGCTCCTATAGCAAAATCACTAGCATCAGTCTCAACCACAAAGGGTTTATTAGGATTTGCTATATGTAAAAGTGGAGTTGTAGCGATTGCTACTTTCAATCTCTCCATACTTTGCTTTTGTTCATCTCCCCAATGAAAGGCTTTTCCTTTCCCTTTAAGTTGTTCTATCATCACGACAACAATTTTGGCATAATTCTTAATGAATCTTCGATAGAAACCTGATAAACCTAGGGAGATCTACAACTCTTCTAGGTTCCTTGGATGTGGCCATTCCATAATAGTCCTTACCTTTTTGGGATCCATCTCGATTGCATTCTGGGAGACTATATGCCCAAGGTATCTAACCTCTGTTTTGAAAAATTCACACTTTGACTCCTTAGCAAAGAGTGAATTTTCCCTTAGCACTTGAAATAGCTTTCTTAAGTGTTCCAAGTGCTCCTATTTTGATGCAGTATAGATCAGAATGTCATCCAAGAAATCTACTACAAACTATCCTAGAAAAGGCCGTAATACACTATCCATGAGCTTCATGAAAGTGGCAAGAGGATTTGTGAGACCAAAAGGCATCACCAAAAGGTCATAACATCTAGTCCTGAATGCAGTCTTGGGGACATCCTCTACCCTAATCCTAATCTGATGATATCTTGATCTAAGGTCAAGCTTGGCAAAATACCTAGCTTGATGAAGCTGATCAAATATGTCTTCCAATCTAGGCATTGGAAGCCTATTTTTTATAGTTACCTTATTAAGTGCTCTATAATCTATACATAATCTCATAGAGCTGTCTTTCTTCTTAACTAGGAGCATTGGCGATGCCCAAGGTGAGTTACTAGGTCTAATGAAGCCCTTATCTAAATAATCCTATAATTCCCTCTCAACCTCCTCATGTTGAGAAACACTAATCCTATAAGGTGGCTTACAAATAGGGTTAGTATTAATAACTACCTAAATAGAATCGTCAATGTCCCCTCTCTTATGTGGTAGCCCTCTAGGTAAGTCAGTGGGAAAAACATCTCTAAACTCAAACATAAGTTCTTTAAAACTTTTAACCACACACTCTTGCAAGAAAGAATAATAAAAAGTCCTATCCATATTTACATATCTAGCATGAAAATATACATTAGATGAACTCTCTGTACAATGCTCAATGTCCTGACTATACAATAAAAAGACCTCCTGTACATGCTGAAAATGACAAAGACTATACAACTCTATAGATGAAATGAGAGGTGCACTAGGTACATCTCTCTCTCCCTGTATACAAAATTTACTTCCATTTCTTTCAAACTCAAGTGTGTTGTCTTGATAGCTGTGTTTAAGTGTGTCTGCCAACCCCCATAGCCACTCTCTTCCTAACACAAATTCTGTCCTCTCCATATTCATAATTTGGTAGTCCATGTGACCTGTATAGTCCTACATCTTGACTTCCAAATTGGATACAATAGTATCCTATATCCTCTTTTCTTCCCCTTGCATCATACATACTATGTATTTATGTGCACTAGGTTGTTGGGAATCTTTAGCTTTTTAACCAGAGCATAGTTTATGAAGTTATGTGTGGCGGAGTTATCTATCATGACTCCCACCTTGGTCCCGTATACACTACCATGGAGTTTAACCAAGTCATGTGGTCCAAACTGTGGTGACCACAATGACTGAGTCAAACAATAAGTGTACTCTATATCCTCATGCATCACCTCCACTCCCTTAGAGCTAAAGCTGCCATGAATAGGAAGGGTCTACACCACGTGGACCACCTTTTTGCCATTTTTAGGGGGTCGTACTAGTCTCTGGTCCTCTTTTCTTTTCTTCCCCCTTCTTGAGTGGATAGTTCCACTATGAATGGCTAGGAGACAAACACCTAAAGCACAGGTTCTGTCTTTTGGCCCTCTCAAACTATTCTGTAGGTAACCTAGGCCCTTGTGATCTTTGTTTCTTAATGAAAATTTTGTTTTTCCCCAATGGAAACTTCTTCTTGAACTTAGTCCTGCTAAGAGGCTTCAGGGACTGATCCGTCTCCATACGAGTTTATTGAGGACGACTATGGTCCTCATAGATTTGGGCATACTTGATCACCTCCTCAAACATCTAAGCTGCATTTCTTCTTACCTCTTTCTTGATGGCTTTATCTAAGCCTCTGTGTACCTGAGCCAAGAAGATTCAAGGACTTGTGCCAATGAGACTGTACCTCAATTGCCACACAAGTGCATATAGTGGGAAATTAACACACATTTAAATGTCAATCCGATCAAACGACCTAACCAAGTGTATGAAGACGTGTGCACACGTGATGGAAAATGAAGTGGCTCAGCTAGCACGCATGAGAAAAGACTAATCCACCTCTCACACTCACTCAAATGCTGAAAGTATTTGCCGCGATACCTCTTACAACAGTTTTCCAAAATTCAAGGATTTCTCCCAGCTCCGAACTCCAAATATAGGCAATAGGGTACAAAGTGACTTATATACATGTGCCCTAAGTTTGCTCCTTTCACACAAGAGACCAGCACTTTATTCACTAGAAGACTAATTTCCTACTATTTTACATGGGTAAGTTTCTAATCTTTTGTGGGGATGCATCTAGAGGACTCATCTAGTGCATTTACAACGGAAAATATATTACAAGAATGGTTATGATACAAAGATAGAATGTCCAAATTGGAAAAATTTTGGGGCCCATCTTTTTCTCTGCTTTGTACTCTCTTTAGCTCTATAACACTCTCCCCCTCATTGTCTCTGTCGTCCCTTGACAGGCTTTACTTCTTGTTTGTCTCGATCAGCACATGCATCCTTTGGTCAGTTCTACCTGATTCTTGATCTTGCATTACGTTTTAGAGGCGCTTTGGTTTGTCCTGGTTGCACTCATCGGACCTTACTGTATTATTAAAGCCCGTTAATTCGGTTTGCCACGCACGCCATCAGTGCACATATGAGGATGTAGCTCATAAGCCTTGATCTGAATCCTCTGTAACTCAAGAGGTTGAAGCACCCTCATATGGCCACGGAACCACCTGATATCATCTTGCACTTCATGGATACTTGTTGGCCCTGGTTCCTCCTTCCGGCTGCGTGATTTTTCTTGGTGTGTGTGCCCCTACGGGGCTCTGTGCAGAGATGGGTGATGCGCCCCTGCGGGGCTTCTTGTAGGGACTTGTTCTTTTTATCCTTATCTCTATTGAGCCGTTCTAGACTTTGATTTTCTTCTTCTTTTCTTTTTGCTTGTAACTCTATTGAGCCGTTCTAGACTTTTATTTTGGGGCCCGTCTTTTTCTCTGCTTTGTACTCTCTTTAGCTCTGTAACACTCTCCCCCTCTTTGTCTCTGTCGTCCCTTGATAGGCTTTACTTCTTGTTTGTCTCGATGCACACGCATCCTTTGGTCAGTTTTGCCTGATTCTTGATCTTGCATTACGTTTTAGAGGCACTTTGGTTTGTCCTGGTTGCACTCATCGGACCTTACTGTATTATTAAATCCTGTTAATTCGGTTTGCCACGCACGCCATCAGTGCACGTATGAGGATGTAGCTCGTAAGCCTTGATCTGAATCCTTTGTAACTCAAGAGTTTGAAGCACCCTCATATGGCCACGGAACCACCCGATGTCATCTTGCACTTCATGGATACTTGTTGGCCCTGGTTCCTCCTTCCGGTTGCGTGCTTTTCCTTGGTGTGTGTACCCCTGCGGGGCTTTGTGCAGAGATGGGTGATGCGCCCCTGCGGGGCTTCTTGCAGGGACTTGTTCTTTTTATCCTTATCTCTATTGAGCCGTTCTAGACTTTGTTTTTCTTCTTCTTTTCTTTTTGCTTGATTGTCCCTCTACACGTCCCTCCTCCTGAACTCTGTCGTCCCCGACAGGCTTTTTGTGGTGACGTGTGTATGTTTGGATGGCTGTTTGCTCTCGTTGATTTAGCAGATTAGCGTGACACAGCATGAACTCCTTCCATTGCTGAGATTTTACTCCGTCCTCTGGCGCCTATCTATGATCCGCAAAGAAACTTGTTTCATAGGCAACCAGGTGTGCGTTCAGATTGGACGTCATTTTCACAAAAATTTTTGAGTCAATTTCAAAGAAGCCGGTAAAGAATGCTTCTTCAAAAGTTTGCATATATGTCGAAGGCAAAAACATTAGGTGAGAATAATATGCCATGATAGTTAGTCGGCTAGGAATAGGAGATGAAATTCAAAAAGGTGTATTTGGCATGTTGGAACACTTTGAGTACCGTAAGCATCATGCTGAATATTTTATTGGTCATTTTTACCGTTAAATCGGGTATTGTGGCATATCTGGCAATCCAAAATTCCATAGTTTTGAGCATATATTCTTCTGTCGGTAGATAGTTATGTGGCGGACTAGGTAACAAAGGGTAATTGAGCCACTGATTATTAATACTACCCTGGAGCTGGCCTTCCCAAAATTGTGTCCAGGCGCGTCTGCGGGGCACAGGACAAAAAGACGGGTTTACTTGAAGCTCATACGGTGATGCTTCCCACTGTACCCGCAGTGTAGGATTCTTTTCTAAAAGTTTTCGTCTCCATATAGGATCAGCCTTCTCAAATTCTTCCTGTGTATAGTTGAAGGTATCCTGCCTGAAGTGGAGGTTGTGATTCGGATCTTTATTTGTCGTAGACCTTATATAATTGCGCGTTTGTTCTTTAAGTAGGCCGTATGGTACATTGAAGGGCTTCAAAATTTGCTCTAATTGCTTATTGTCTATTTGCGCTTCCCTCATGATCTTTATGATCTGATCTTCAAACTCAGCAGTGAGTTGGGACACCAGTAGTGCCCGTTTCGGTCGGCTTAGTTCTGCAATTTCGCGAATCGTATATTCAATATGAACCTCTTGTTCCTCCCTTACCGGTGAATGATATGAGGGGGGAGAGAGAGGACGTACCTCATTCTCCACAGTAGCCTCTGCGGACTTCGGAACTACTGGTGTCCCCTCGGTTCCCGTTTGTGCTAATTGATCCTGTAGCTGTTTGATCATTTCTTTCTTTTGCTTGATTTCTTCCTGAGCCTGCAAAATTGTTGTTTTATTTTTTTGAATTTCCTCAGCTACTATTGCGAGTTGATATGTATCTTCTTTACAATGTAATAGGTATCTATTTTCCGCCTTTTTCCATTTGGCATGTAGAGCTGCGGTGTCTGCCTTGTACCTCCTTTCCCATTCAGCAATTTTTGCTTGCTCCTTTATGAGTTGATCTTCATACATAGCTGCCTTTTCTTCCAATGCTTGGATATTTGTTTCTGGTCTGGCTTGCACTTCGACGGGTTGATCACTTAGAATGGCTGTCATGAGCTCCTTATTTCATTGGCGTAAGCTTTTCGCTTCTTCTATGTACACTTTTAACTGAGATTCCAAGATTTTGCTTCTTGACTTTATTCGTGCCTTTTCAGTCTCATTGGCTTCTAGTTTCCTTGTGACTTCCTGAAGTTGTTCTTTCAATCTTTCATTCTCCGTCTCTAGCATGGTGTATTTCGTTTTGATTTCTTGAAGTTCATTTTCTTTTCCCAAAACTTGTTCCTTTATTGTCTTTAACTCTGTAGAGAGATTCTTACCAAGTTTTTGGAGTTCTTTCTTGTCTTGCATGGCCTGGTCATAATCTTCATCAGCTTCAAGCATCAATTGTTGTGTGTCCAATGCGGTTCTGATCATGTCCTGCACCACAGGCTTGAGTTTAGCAATATCCACATTTAACCACGTCTTTGGTATGCTCGGGGTTTCTCCCGTTTGTACATCTTTGCCTTTTTCTACATGGATAGTTTCGTTGTGTGGTTGCCGAATTTGTAATTGTATGTTTTGTACATTGTTTTGTTCATCCAGATTGCGAGCTTTGGTGGCACTTCCTTGGAAGGTGATATCCATTGGGGAGGGTTCTGCCACTACTCTGAGAGGCGTGAAAGGTTTCTCTTCTTCTATTGTGTTTTCCTGAGTCTCCTTGACTTGGATGTTTGAAGTTTCATTAAATGTTATAGTATGCTTTCCTTCCTGTTCTTCCTTCTCACTTGTGATGCTTTGATCAACACCGGTGGGTTGATCTTCCGTCTTAAGGTCTTCTGCTTCCTTGTTGTAGTCGACTTCATTCAATTCCGCCCATTGTCCATCATCTTTCGATTCACTTCGAATATCGACATCCAACAATGAAGTATTTGGCTCTTCTTGGGCTTCCGATGATGAACTAGAGTTGTCCAAGCCTATTTCCCGATACCTATGGACTTTGGTGAGTTTGCTTTTTGTTTCCATTGATTGCTTTGACTGTTGATAGTGGTAACCTTGTACTGGTAAATTAATTTGCCCTTCTGTATATTGATGGGTTTCTTCCAGGGCTTTAGTCAAATCTTCTTCTGTGATTTGTTTCTGACCTTCAATAGTTGTTCTTGGGAGTACATGTATTCTTTTGGTTGTTGGTGTGTCCTCTTCAGTTTGCTTGGCTTCCCGGAGTCTTTTTGTGCCTCTCATTTTGGGTTGAGAGCTGGTTTCTGCCACTTCCACTATCTTTGCCCCTTTTCTCTTTTTTGGCACGGTGGCGACTTTGACATACCTAGCCATATCACTTGAAGATGGCATTTCCTGCAAGAGTTCTCTCATGCCCAATGTGTGGTAAATCATGATAGTCAGGGCCGTAGTACCATTGAGGAATTTCTTATTATTCCATTGCTTCTTTGCCTCGAATAGTCGTTCTTGTACATAGGGAGTCAGATTAACTTGATTTCCGATTTGTTTGATGGCATGAGATAATAATTGAACAATGAGTTTTTGGGGAGCCGTGTATCGATTCATGTTGGGGAAGCAGAAGTGTTGGTGAATCAGTCTGACTTTCTCTTCTATATCCACTCTGTTAATGTCAACAAAAGTTCGTGTCTTTGCTCCACGACTCTCTTCTTTTATCATTGTGACACCGTCCTTTTCCCATCCGAATGCTTCCTTAATTAAGTCATGTGTAAACTGGATGACAACCCACTCTCCTCCTTTATCCATAACTCTGGCTTCTGGCACTAGTGGATCATGTAGTGCTGGCTGTAGGGTGTTCATGACTTGCGTGCATCTTTGGAAATCAGGTTTATAGATGGGTAATTCAAAATACTTGTGAATTCCTGCTTTCTTCATTATGGCAATTGTGGATGGTAACTCATGTAAGACCCTGAAGTCCTGGGACATAATCGGAAAGTGATGCTCTGTATCCATAATTTTTATGTTTGCCAAAAATAAATACTCCTCCACTGGTTTCTCATCTCTAAACCAATGTCCCTTCGCTTTCGTGAGACTTTGGGGAGGGAATTCCTGCACCTCCTCTTGTACTGTTGCTTCAGAATCTTCAGAAGCCATCTGCACTTGTAACAAAAAGTGTGTTAGCTTCAAAGGAAAGTATGCAATTGTTGAATGCATTGTGTTGATTATTGTCGTTTTTCACTCCGTCTCCCATCATTGAGTGAGATCTCTTACCACCTCTTTTTATAACTTTTCCTGAAAGAAGACAATCGTTAGTATAGCCGAAGCATTTATTTATGTACATAGTAAGTCCATTCCTATCAAAGTGAAGCTAAGATCTAATCTCTCTTGGAGAATGTGCACCACTAGTTTTATAATGTACATCATGTGCCGAATGCGTGGCCTCGTAATGTGGCCCTATTATGCATACTTGAGGTGCATTAGAGACTTCATGAGTGCAATGGAAATCTTTGTTTCTTCGATCGTCCAATCCTCGCGGTTGCTTGGGTTTCCAGATCCATTTCGTGACCACTAAGAGAGGTCGTTTTGTTTCTTTGATCCTTCCGGCTTCATGTGTTCTCTTTGCTTTCTCCAGTGTCCGAGTGATATTGGCATTGCTTTTCCAGTTTCTTGGATGACTCTTATGTGGTTTTGTCATTCGCCTTGTCTGATGTACTGCGTCTTCCTGAGTCCTTGTAGCCTGTTTAGCTGCTTGTGTGACCTTTTTGGGAATCCATATTTGACGTCGCGATCTTTGAGGTTCAATCAATGGTTTGGGGATCCATATCTGCAATAGTCCCTTTGGTGAGGATTGAGGCGTAGTTGACTTTGTGATCTTTGCTTCCTTCTCAAGATTGGGTTCTGACTTTGCCTGGTTCTGTATCTGATCCTTGCGTACCCATTTGTATTTTTGTTGTCCTTCATATGAGTATCCGCTTGTGGTTTTCCAATGTTGCGGTCTTTTGGATTGTTGAAAAGGTCCATTATAGTTGGTTTTCTTAGTGACTAGCTGTTCCTCAATTGAATGTGGTGAGTGCGACTCTTCTGTGGACCTTGTATAGTCGGGACTTCCCGTTTCATCTAGGTATGTTTCTGAGATATTAAGACTGGGATCATTCTCCAACGTCTTTTCCTGGCAGGTCTCTGAACTCGCGATTATGTTGGGTGGGAGTAAAGGTTTTTCTCCTAATAAACTGAAAATTTCCTTGTGCCCTATCTTGGCTGAAATCTAGCCTTGAGCTAGATGGATACACACCTCATTTTCAATGATCCAGTCTTGTCCTAGGATTAAGTCTTCTATGAGATCCTCATCTTTGCATACTAAGACGTTCTGTTCCATGGAGGAATTGCCTAGGTGAAGGGATACATTAGTTGTTCCAATACATTCTAGGGTTTGACCTCCAATTCCGATCAATCGGGCTTTTGTGGGATTCAAATTTAATTGCAGATCTTTTGCGATTCTATCTCGTATGCAACTAAGTCCTACTCCTGAGTCTATCAATGCGTCTATCAACTTGTACTCTGTCTTGCCAATCCCTAGGTTTAGGTAAGGTTGCGTTTTACACACACCCGTGGTATCATGATTATCGACTTGATAATTAGCCATAGGGATATGCTCTTCTCCTTGTAGATAGTGTTCATCTCGTTGCCTAATCCATTATTTCCGTTTCCTAATGCGCTCTAGTGCTTCTTGTCGAGCTTCTTCTCTAATCCGTTCCTCTTCCCTCTTCCTATTTTGGGCACCTAGTAATCGTGCTAGCATTTGATCAGTCAAAGGCTCCATGAATCGTCTCACTCTACATCCACTGATGTAGTTGGGAAGAATGTCGCCATCTAAGGTGGCTAAATTGACTGCTCCACCCGTCGAGATTCGATTTATGATCAAGGGTCCATATCCACGTTTTTGTAACTTCTTGGCGTGTTGTTTTAAGGTGTACACTAAGACTAAGTCACCTTCTTTAAGTCCCTTGTCTTTTATATGAGCATCATAATATGCTTTTTGTCTCCTTTTTTCTGCATAAATTCCTGCCACTGCTTGTAACCTGGTCTCATGTAATTTCTTGATTTGGTCTAGTTGTTGGGATAGTTCATGTCCGTTCCACTCATACTGTTGGGCCACTTTCAGCATTGGTACTAAAAAGTCAATTGGCAAAATTGCATTTTGCCCATACACTAAGTTAAATGGGGTAGTTCCGATAGCCGTTTTATATGCAACTCGGAAGGCCCAAATTGCGTGATGCAATAGTTTGTCCCAATCTAACCTTCCATTATTGACGATCTTTGTAAATACTGTACACAGTACCTTATTGGAACTTTCCGCTTGTCCATTTGCTTGGGGATGATATGGGGCTGATTTCTTATGAATCACTAAAAACTCATTCATTAGTGACTCAATTACTTCATTGAGGAAATGTGTTCCCCGATCACTCACAATCTCTATGGGTAATCCAAAGTGGGTGAAAATATGCTCAAAAAGGAACTTGGCAGTAGTTTGAGCATCATTCTTTCTAGTGGCTTTTGCTTCTACCCATTTGGTCAAGTAATCAGTTGCTACTATGATGTACTCCGCATGTGATCCTTTGGTAGGTGGATTGATAGGTCCTATGAAGTCAATACCCCATTTTGTGAATGCTCTCCGAATTGGGTATTTAGCTCTCTGACAGGTTTCACAGCTTCGTACATATGTTTCAGCATCCATATGTAGAGTTGGCCACCACAAGCCTGCAAAGAGAATCATTTTGACAGTTCTCTCCGCTGAAAAATGACCTCCTGCAGCACCTGCATGTGCCATTTCTAATATGGGTAAATATTCTCCTTCATGCACACATAACCTGAGTTGGTTGTCTTTACCTCGCCTAAACAATTGTCTTCCCATAAGTATGTAATCCTTGCTCATTTCTTCTAAGGATCGCTTTCTTGCTAAACTAGCTCCTGCTTCATGCTCTTTTGTTTTTAAGAATTTAACCAATGTCTTGCTCCAATTGGGTGCTATGGTCGAAAAAGGTAGAGACATATGATCTTCTGGGATCGTCTCTTGGCATTCTGCACAATTACTTACGTGGTCGTGAACATTCTTGGGCATGTCAGGCCAGTATACTCCTAACCTCTTTAGTTCTTGGATTGTTCCATGAATCCCTCAATGTGTTCTCCATTTGTTCATATGTGCTTGCTCGATTAGTTGCTTTTGTTCATCCTCCTCGACACATCTGAGTAACACTCCATTGGGTTCCTTGTAGTACACACTTCCTGCAACGATGTGTAAGTTCCTTGATTGAAGAATTTCTTTTTTGCTATCCCTATTGATTGAGTGTTGAGGGCCATGGGTGAGTATAGGGATCAATTTTTCTGCCCACTTTGGACAAACTTCTAGATTAAACAAATAAGTATCTGGCAGGTCGTCGGGTACTCCGCTTGGTGGCTCTCCGTGTGTTAGCCTAGAAAGGTGGTCTGCTCTCACATGTGAGTTTCCTTTTTTCACTATTACTTCAAAATCGAACTCCATTAGTAGTAAGAACCATCGTACCAACCTTCCCGTGTTACAAGGCTTATTGACTAAGTACAACAAAGCTTGATGGTCTATGAAGAATTTGAATTTGTTGGCTAAGAGGTAGTGTCTGAATTTCTTCACTGCATAGACCATTCCTAAGCCTTCTCGTTCAGTAGTGGTATAATTTCGTTCCGCTTGATTCAGTTGTCTACTAGCATAGGCAATTGGATGATCAAGCTTACCTTCATCAGCTGGTTGGGCTAGGATACATCCAATGGCATAGTTAGAAGCATCAACATGAATGTGAAATGGCTTGCTCGAGTTTGGTGATTTCAGAATTGGGGCTATGCTAAGCCTCTTTTTCAGCTCGTTGAATGCCTTCTCGCACTCATCTGTCCAAGTAAACTGAGTCAAGAGACCATACAAGGGTTTTGCTATTATGGCATACATGTGAATAAACCTACGGTAATACCCACAATGCCCCATAAAAGCTTGCACTTCCTTCGCATTCTTAGTTCTTGGTAGGTCTAAGATGACTTTAATTTTGTCCTCATCCGTAGATATTCCATTTCTTGAGACTATGTGTCCTAGGATTTTCCCTTGTCTTACCATGAAGACACATTTTTCCGGGTTTAAACAGACTCTATATTGTCTACATTTGTTGAATATCTTCCTCAACTCGGGGATGTGATCGTTTCTTTGATTGGAGTATGTGCAGAGGTCATCTACATATACTTCCATACTTTTTTTCAAAAATTCCTTGACAACATGACACATCAATCGTTGGAAAGTAGCAAGTGCATTAGTGAGTCCAAAAGGCATCACTCGGAAAGCATACACACCCCATTCGGTGGCGAATGCAGTCTTATGTTGATCTTCAGTTGCAATAGCTACTTGATTGTATCCGGAGAATCCATCCAGGAAACTATAGAACTCTTTTCCGGCTACCCTCTCCAACAGATGGTCCGTGATGGGTAATGGGTAGCTGTCACGTATGGTGGCTGCATTCACCTTCTTCAAATTTATGCACACTCTCAATTTTCCATTTTTCTTAGGCACCACTACTAATGGCGATACCCACTCGGTGTGTTCGATCTCATATATGAATCCTGCCGCTAGTAGTTTGTCTATTTCTTCCTTAACTTTTGCTGCATAAACTTCATTATACGTGTAAGGGCGTTGTTTGGATGGTTTTGCGTCGGCCGTCATTGGTATTCGATGGGAACAAATAGTGGGTTCTACACCTTTGAGATCCTTGTAGGTCCATGCGAATACGTCTTGGTACTCTCGGATAAGGTGTATGAGTTCCTCTTCCTCCTCTTCAGATACATCTTTTCCAATATATGTGCATCGCTCTTCTCCGTCCTCTACTGTTACAACAATTTTTTTGGTTTGTTCCTTGTTGTCGTATGCTTCTCCGTCTCGTGCCTCTCGTTTAGGCATTTGAATGGCTACTTTTCTTTCCTCTACTTCCTATTTTTTAAAGTGTTCAGGAACTTCAAAAAGATCTGGGTCCGGTTCTACCTTACTCATGTCTTCCCTCTGCCTGTGTATTGCCGGAGCAGCTTCAATTGCTAAGATTTTTGTCCGTTCCTGTTTCTTCTTGTTCTGAATCGCGTTTAAGTAGCTTTCTTCGGAGTCAAATTCTGGTTCCATTTCTATGCTTTCATATTCCTCTTTCCATTCTTTTTCCAAGATTTCCCCTTCTTCTACTTCTTGAAGAACAACCATATAGAAATTTACATCATAGCCTTCCTCATCTATGCATTCGTTCATCGTCAAAACTTCTTCGTTTACGCACACATCTAGAGTTGCCAAAATTTCCATCCATCCATGTGGCTTGAAGATCTCATTAGGAAAGATTTGAGGCATGTAGTCTGGGTCTTCTATTGATCGATAGTTAGGGTGTCCTATCGGCCACAGTTGTCTTCTACTCTCCGCTCTCTAGGCTTCTTTGCACATCCATAACTGGGCATCTTCATGTATCCAAGATTGATCACTTGATCCAGCACTGTGAATGGATAGGTCATCTTCTTCCTTGTGTACGGGATTCCATTGTAGTGGAGGGACATCTCGATAAGTAAACGTGTGCAAATTTATCTTGGTGGTGTTTCCTTTATGTTGCAGGTATAATGAATCTCTTCCCCAATCTTGTACTACCCGCATTTGTCTCATAAAGGGTCGCCCTAATATCATTTCATAGTTGTTTGCTTTCTCGAACTTACAAATGGCTAATGTGTGTTCAAATTCTACTCCACAGGTGGTTAATTTGATTCTTTCCAGTATTCCTAAGGGTCTTTCCACATGACCGTCTGCTAGTTGGAGTTTCATGTGTGTGGGTCGCAAGGCAGGTTTTCCCCACTTTTCCCATATCTCCTTGGTGGCAATTCCTACCCCGGCCCCCGTATCTAGAATAGCCTTGGTCATGTACCCATTGTGGGTGACAAACATGTATTACCTTCGTCTCATTCACTAAATTCCCCCACTTTATCAACTGGAATTTGTATTGTGGATTGGTTTTCCTTTTCCTTTCCTTTCGTTTCTCCTTTCTCTGGCTGTGTTTCTAATTCGTTTGCTAACTGCCTCCATAATTGTGGTTTGAGTTGAAGCAACTCTTCCACCGTCAATTTGCATTGCACCTTTGTTTTCTTTAGTTCTGTTAGATTGTGTGAACTCCCTTCTGAGTTTCCTTTTCCCTTCCCTTGCACTGTGGGTGCTCGTATTATTATAGACTCCCTTTCGTATTCTCCCATGTAGTTAGGCAATGTTGAAATGCTTATGATTTCCTCCCTACCTCTATCGAGTCTTGATACTTCCTCATATGCTTCCTCCAGGTTGGGATGGGGTTGACAATCTTCCACATCTATTTCCTCAAAGGGAGGCGGACTGACTCCATTCTTCTTCCATTGCTCTTCTTTGATTCTATTCCACAAGTCTTCTGGCCAATCTGCCTCTAGGTCTGGTATCATTGACACCGGTTCATCTTGAGCTTTTATTCGTTCACCTTGATCATCTTCCTTTCCAGGTTCCTTATCCTTGGATTGGATGCATTCTTCGTATAGACCATGTGCATTCCTTGTCTCTAGTAAAATTAGGATAGTTTTTTCTAGGGTTGCCTGTGCTACCTCGATGAGTTTCCTGCATATTGCCAATCTTTCTTTTTCTAATTCACCTTGAGGGTAGAGTTTTTCATGTTGCTCTATATTTGGGCCCATTTTGATTCTAGCTTGGTAAGCTTTCAACCACATGTCCAAATCGTCTGGCTTAGGGTCAGCTAGAATGGATCCTGGCGTCTCCTTCTCTGTGCTAATCAGCAGTGGCTCAGGGATCTCCTTATGAGTTTTTTGCTCTTTATGCTCCTTCAAATCCTTAGTTTGTTTCTTACTGTCTTGACTCTTATTTCTTGCCCATTTATTTTGGAGTTTTTCTCGTCTTGCCTTCTGTTTTTGTACTCTTGTGTTTTGGGAATTCTCACATGGGTTCTCAAAATCCTCGACTACCTGAATTTTAGAGCCTACAGTTTTATTGCTCTCTTGTTCTCTTCTGGTTGTTTTCCTTTTTGTTGCTTTGCTTGGGCTCTAGTAATAGCCTTTAGTGGTACGGTGTACACCTTATCACTTCCAGATCCTTCTATGACCTCAATCACGTTGATTGGTGTAGTATCTTGAGTTTTTGTCGGATTCTTAGGGCAATCTCTAAAAAGATGTTCTTTTCCGCAATGACTGCAATATCCTTCCCAAATCCTAGGTGGTGGAGGGTTGTAAGGTCGAGGGCATTCTCGAATGAAATGGTCTCCTCCGCATCTATAGCATGGTCCTCTCTGCATAGGTGGCCTAATAGGTGGTCTCACAGTGGGTTGTGCTTTAGGAGCCGTATATATTAAGGTGGTGGTCTCTGTTCCATAAGTCTGATCATAGCCCTCATATCCATAGTAAGCAGCCTCATATGCGGGTTCGTATTCTAACATGTTGTCTTCGTATGAGTAGTACTTTCCTGGAGGAGGTTCATAACCAGGGTTTGTTGTTTCTACCTGGGTCATTGTCGCTGCTGGAACTATAGCTCTTTCTAAGTTTTCTTCTGGTTGAGCATACTTTACGGATACTACCTGCTGAGGTTTTGACAATTGGGGTCCTAGCAATGGTTGTGGTGGTGGATATGGTGCCTGCTCATATGGCCTTGATGCTTCTACTGGTGTGGGATATGGGTTGTACCTTGGTATCTCTCTACCTGGCTCCCTAGGAGGGTATCCATATGGTCTATACTACGGTGGTTGAAAAGGGCGTACTTGCCTATTGAATGGACAGTTCTCAATAGTGTGGTTGGTATATTTTTGTTATATGTGGCAGTACCAAGAAGTCCCTTGTTGTTGCTGTCTGTGGTATGGATACATGGGTTGTGCACCAGCCCCTCCTCGGACACACAAGTGTGTGGGGTGCTCTCCTCCACATAAATTACATCTCCGTAGCATAGGCACTCTTTGCGCTGGGTTTTGGTAAGCTCTTTGTCCCTGGACTCCTAGTTTCTTTGCTAATAATTCTGCTAATTCTTCCATGTTACTGGAGTTGGATGTAACAGTGCTCCTTAAATCTTCTGATTTAGTGAGGTCGGTTGTACCTTTGAGATCCTCGGCAAGGTTATCTTCCAAATCAATGCACTCTTGAAGACACTCACTCAATGTTTGTAGCCTCTTTACATACACTAGTGTTCGTAGAGTTCCGTTAGTGAGCCCATCTAAAAATAATGAAATCATCTTTTGTTGAGTGGGTCTCTCAGCTATTGGGCATCTATCCACATATTGATTGAATCTTCGGGCAGCAGTCTTCATGGTTTCATTAGGGTTTTGTTTAAAGCTATGGATTAAAGATGCAGAATTGTGTTTAATCCCTCTCTTTGTGAATTCCCCAATGAATTCTTGAAAGAACTGTTCCATAATTCCAAATTGATTTGGGTCTAAGGGTTGGAACCAAGTTAGAGCTGTCCCTGTGAGGGTGAGTCCAAAAGACTCATACTGCACAAAGAAGTCATCTACTTGCTCCGCTCTTAGAACTTGTTTGAATTCAGCGATATGATCATAGGGTTCCCCCAATCCATCATAATGGTTTCTCACACATTTAGCTACTTGGATAGGTCTCAATCTTCTCATTGGTTTAGGTGGTCTGGGCATTACAAGGAAGACTGGGACAGCTGGTCGTAATGGAGGTATTCCAGGCTCTCCTCCTACCGGTGGTCGTGGTCTGACTGGTGGTCGGTACTGATTACCTATCCCTGCGTGGGCCTGATTGTGAGTTTGCACTCCTGGAGTTGCAAACTGTACATGAGTACGGTTGGGCACACTTCGTTGGCTGGTCTGTCCTGATGTGGTATGTTTCGTCTCTTGTTGATTTCCAAAAGGATTTTGTGAGGTAGTTGCCTGATCTCTCTGAGGAAATACAGGTGCACCCATGTATCTCAGCCGAGCCCTGTCTAAGGCACTCACAGGCCAGTATCTCCTTTGATTCTTGTCCAAGTATGTCAGTCTAGTTTCATCGTCTGGGTCTTTCAGCTCATAGAATGTCATGGGGCTTTCTTCTCTTCCTGGAGCAGGTAAGTCGGTTTGAAGCAATAGGTCTGATCCGTGGATCATATAGACTTCCAACAAGTAGTCGTCTTGAGGAATCAAGTCTCCTCTCAAGACCCGTGATACTTGAGACCTGCCCCTAGGGGTAGTCACAAACTCCTCAAGGTGTGTTCTTTCGGAGTTGTCTGGGTCCACAAACTCTCCCCTTTCGTTGATCCTTTCAGGAAATTCAGTCACAATGTAGATATGACCTATTTTGTCTACATACACACCTCCCTCGTACTTGACCGCAGGTCGGGGTACAATTGTGGCATTCAGCGAAGTTACCATCCTAGCCATAGATCTGTTTAAGTCATCCAGGTAGATAGGGATCTTCTGGGCATTGGTGGACACATATTGTAAGGAGGTACGGTAATCTCCTTCAACAGTAGACATGAAATTCCTATTCGGTGTTGGACCCTGCATGTCTTCAGAAGCCATGGGTATTTCCTCCTCTGAATCACTAGAAGTCTCTGAGTAGATGGAGTGATGACTAACGTGGGCAGCACTTCCCACAGAAGATATGACGCTTCTTAAGCTACTTAGCACTCTTCCTGACCTCAAGTTCATTCACTCACCTAAGTCTCTCTAGAAGTCCCAGAGATTCTCCTTAAGTGGCTCTTCCAATGCCTCAAATTGTCTGACAGAAAGTTAGTGCAACTCTAGACGATATCACTTCCAAACGATACTGCCCTAGGCGATACTGCCTCGGCCACGATACGATACCTGATGTTAACACGATACGATACTGGATAATGACTGCGATACGATACCAATGGGCTCGAGCGATACGATACTGGAACTTATGCCGATATGATATCAGTGTGGCATCGTGATACAATTCTCAAAGAGAAGGCGATACGATACCACGTGTACGATACGATACTAGTTCTGGTATCGCGATACTAATAACACATGCGGACGATACGATACTGCAGAAGGTAATGATACGATACCGAAATCCTCGCGATACGATATTTGAGGCTTCAAACGATACGATACTGAAGATGCAAGACGATACGATATCTCGATTCACACGATACGATACCACAGAACCTAGACGATACGATACTTATGACGGTATCGTGATACTATCCAGGTGAGCGGGCGATACGTTACCGAAGTGGTGTCGCGATACTTGATGCCAAGTGCGACGATACGATACCAATGAAGGTAACGATACGATACCACTCTTTTGGTCACTTTTAAAGTGTTTTTGTCAGATAAACCTTGAGGGATCTTACCTTTGTATGGTACTGCTTGCACTTTTGAACTCAACCCTAGCTTTGAAGGCCTGAAGCACACGATATCTCCCACGCGATACCAGTCGCTGCTCGCTGACGATACCAGTAAGCATTGAAGTATCAAATGAGTCAGATTTTTTGGCTTTTATACTTTTTTAACAGAATTTGGATTTTGCTAATTTTTGGTGATTTTGGGGATTTTTTGGTGATTTTTGTCTACTCCTACTTCTCCTCTCCTCACTACTCCTCTTCTTCTAACCTAACCCTAACTCCTCCTTCTCTCCCTTCCTACTAACCCTAAACCTAAAACTTATCACACACACCTCTGAGATGTGAAGTAACAAGTGCTGAAGTGATTGACTGAATTGCCACAGGATAAATTCACTTCTACAAGTATGATTCTATCACACTCGATCTATAACCATCATGAAGGCACCTTGGTTGAGTGTTCCCTGGCAACGGCGCCAAAAAACGTGTGTACCTGAGCCAAGAAGATTCAAGGACTTGTGCCAATGAGACTGTACCTCAATTGCCACACAAGTGCATATAGTGGGAAATTAACACACATTTAAATGTCAATCCGATCAAACGACCTAACCAAGTGTATGAAGACGTGTGCACACATGATGAAAAATGAAGTGGCTCAGCTAGCATGCATGAGAAAAGACTACTCCACCTCTCACACTCACTGAAATGCTGAAAGTATTTGCCGCGATACCTCTTACAACAGTTTTCAGAATTTCAAGGATTTCTCCCAGCTCCGAACTCCGAATATAGGCAATAGGGTACTCGTTTCGAAGCTCTCGACGAGACGCATCTATTGGAAGTAGTTCCACTCGATTCTGATAACTCTGCTTCAAGTTATGGACAAAATGGTGAATGGCGGGAAGCACCCACACTCACGTCACAACTCCTACTAGTTCGCACACACACTAGAGCAGCTCAAAATCAATGGTAAGGGGTAGAAAACAGTCCTACACACACATTTCAAGCAACGCACACACATAAAAGACCAATAAAAAGATCAAAATCTGCAAGGAAGAGGCAAATTCGAAATTTCAGAAGAGCTACTTCTTCACAATGGCAAAAAGTCTCTACAAAGAGTTACAAAGTGACTTATATACATGTGCCCAAAGTTTGTTCCTTTCACACAAGAGACCGGCACTTTTTTCACTAGAAGACTAATTTCCTACTATTTTACATGGGTAAGTTTCTAATCTTTTGTGGGGATGCATCTAGAGGACTCATCTAGTGCATTTACAACGGAAAATATATTACAAGAATGGTTATGATACAAAGATATGATGTCCAAATTGGAAAAATTTTGGGGCCCGTCTTTTTCTCTGCTTTGTACTCTCTTTAGCTCTGTAATAGCCTCTAACAAACCCTCTAGTTTTTTGGAAATCATCTAAGCCCTTAAGTTTCAAAATGATCTCCCTATAGTGGGATATGTAGACCATCAAAGGCCTACCTCTCTGGGTGATCCTATCCCACTCATGCCAGTTCCTCTCCTCCTCATTCTCGGGAAGAAAATCTTTTAGGAAAAGAGTTTCAAACTAAGCCCAATCTGTAGGGATAGAGTTTGCCTCCTTGAGACTCATCCACCACTTATAAGCACGGGGGCCAAGCAAGAGACTCGCCTAGTAGGTGGGGTGCCCTTCAGTTGATGCAAATCATTCCACTTTTGTAAAAAAATATAGATTCCATCCTTGTTTCTATCTTGGTCATCACCCTTAAAGGTAGATGGCTTTAAGTCTTTGAGGAGGGGAGCTTCCCTAGAGCTCTCTCCTTTGTGCTTACTAAGAAAAGAAGAATCTTTCCTAGTCATCTCTAAAGGAAGAGTAGGAGTTTCTCTTTCCTTCCTAGCTAGGAAAAAGGTGATATGTGTCTCAAGTGAGATCATTTGAGACTTAAGCTGCTGAATGAGAGATTTTATGCTACCTGTGTCTCTCTAGCCTAAGGGTCTATTCATTTTAAGTCTGCAAATTGGTCATGAGTAAAAAACTCATCCAAACATTCATTATAGGTATATTCTTCTTGTTGAGGCTCTTTTTCCTCTACTTCCTGCCCTATTTCTACCTCTTCCATCCTAAAGTCAGGATCCTCTAGTTGTTCTTTAGATTTGGAAGTAATTTCTACTAGTTGTTTACCTTTAGACTCCATGTTTAACTCCCCCCCCCATTTTCTAACTAGAGTATGTGAAAAGAATGGAAGTAACCTTTAAATATGCAGAAGAAGAGAAATATAACACAAGAGCACTTCCCTGGTACAAAATGAAGCTACAGAAGCAAAATCCAAGTGGTCTTTGAGGCATGAAGGCACTGATCTTCAATTCTTGCTAGGCCCAAACAAAAATTTGAAATCTCCGATTGGCCCAAGGAGGTTCTAATCACCAAAAACCAACAAGAATGACGCCAAAATCATGTAGCAATAGCCCCAATTGGGCAAACTGAGTTAGATTTAAGCACTTTTGAATTTTGACAGTCCTTCCCAGACAAAAAGATGTAGTCCAACACCTTTACTTCAAATATATAAACGTATCCCAAGTGAAAAAAGTGGATTTGGATGCCAAATGATGAAAAAATAGCCTAGAAGTGGCCCCTAGTTTCTATTGAAGTGTTGCAGAGGGATTTCGGTTGACCAAATCTTGTCTAAATCAAGCATCGATTGTTTATTAACAAAGCTTAGGTGTAAATAAATGTCTTTACACCAAGCTATGGTGCAGAGAAGATGGGTATGTCAAGGATAGGATGTGGGAAAGCAAATCTTCATGAAGTATTGACTTTGGCAGCTCAAAACTAAGAAGCTGAAGCCTTTTTGAACATGGTAATGACCCATATCCTAAGTCCACAGCCCATAATACATGTTTGCATCATTGATTACCCAAATCCTTGATCCATAACATAGCTTTCTCCCCTAAATTTAGAGAAAATTTAAGCTCAAACTGAAATGGCTTTAGTCTACCTCCCTCCCAAAACTCACGAACAACAATCGTGGAGGCCCATTTTGTCCCACATTCGAAGCTTCGGCACCCAAATCGGAGTACATATAAGAGATAAGAAGGTGTCTTTCTTCACCCAAGAGGAGGGGAAGAGGAGAAGATAGTTCCCTCTCTCCCTTCGTGGCTTGAGACGTGAGCTCTCCTGTATGCGCATGCGCCATTGCAGATGGGCTCGAGTTGATGGTTGTCGAGGTGGCTCGAATACCAATGTTGGTTAACCTCCAATGATTCCCCTCATTTTGAGGGTCTCTCTCTGCTCTTGCAGATCCCACAATGATGAACTTGCATGGAGAATCTTAGTTTCTCTGTTGCCTAGCCACGTACCTCCTTTCATTTTATTCTCTCCTTAATTGGAGTCACTAAGGTGGCATCTCACATAGGTGCCATATGGCACTCATGTATGTGCCCTTTTAATGGATCCTAAGAGATGGTTCATACCATCTCTTTTATAGTGACTCCCCTCATAACGTTGACTAACTATAATACACTAATTAGGATCCTCTGAAGTGAAGATATGCTCAATCATGTTTCATGCTTTTTATCCATTGCTTGCTTCATTGTTCTTGATCTTATTCTAGACCAAACTTCTCTTTATCTTTGTCCACACTCTTGCTTGGTTTCATTAATCCTCATAGAAACCAATTTTTGATTGGTTTGCACCAAAAATGTCACTAATACAGGAACTCCAAAAGATCCACCATGAGATGATGTACCACATCGTAGCAAGGAGAACCTAATTCACCACCGCAACCCACCCAACAAGGGATAAATTAGTAATGCTCTAATGCAAAAGCTTCCTCCGGATTATTAGGAGGAGAGGGGAGATCTTTTGTTTGGCCAAGAGATCAACATCGATATGATACTCAAGATATCTATCTATCCTACCAGGGGGATCCACTGAAACTACTCACAAGGGTGCCATCCAACAAGAGCATCACAGCGAGTCAAAAAACCACATGACTTGTGCCAATTGATCTTTGTTGGTGTAAATCACAAGCCTACACATTTGGCTTGAAAGATATCTTGAAGATCTTACATATGTGAAGAAGCATAGGAACCATTGCTAGTGGTTAATTACCACTTTATCTCATTGTAAAAGTCAAATTGACTTGGAATTTCTTGTAATCAGCTACCAAAAGGATTCGTGGAAAAGTTAGTTGTTTGATTGAAGGAATATCTCCTAGTATATAGGATCTTGATCATAGCGAGCCAAAAGTTTGAATTTGAATTCAAATGTTTACTCATTCCTTATAAAAATGGACATGAAAAGTCATGGGTAGAAATGATCACTCCCAAGCCTCTCATTACTGATTTTTGAGTGTGTGTGAGGTCTACACTCTAGCCCACACCTCTCTACACCATTTGGCAATGAAGTTCATGCAAATGGAGTTGTATACAAGTGTTTATTAATACATACATTCACATTGTCCATCTATGAGTTCTCTGTTAGTCTACTCAAAAGTCTGTCAACTTGTGAAGGGTATATCTCGGTCAATTCTTCACCAAATTCAGTGATTCAAAGCTTGTTGGATTAAGATTGAAGTTATCTACATGATATCAAAGTTTGAAGAAATTCTATTTAGTTATTTTGGAGAAATCTGTGTCGAGGTGATTTCTGGTCATTTTTTGCTACAGTCCTAACAAGTCGGGGGTATAGCTTAACTTGCTAAATTGATTTCTCTTAGCATAGTTTATCTTTTTACATCATTCCACTTGGAATATGTAGCTTACTAAGCTAGTTAGAAACCCTAAAAGGAATTTTTCCAATTCCTACTGTACTAGTCAAACTGAGTAAAATACCCAGCATGTATCAAGACATAAATAGAAGGTTTTCTTGAGTTTGTGAGTTTCAAAGGTATCTATTTTGATTCAATCATTGCACACATCATTTCCAAAGTACATAGGACATTTTATGGTGTCATTGGAAAGCTAAGGAGGTCTAATTATCAAGTCTGAAGCAAAAGAGGGCTGGTACAAAGCAAGTTTAGCAGTACCTACTCAGTCTCTTGGAGCATCCATCCATCTTTCCCAACAATGGTATCAGAGCAAGTTAAGGTAAAATGGGAGATGGTTTTCCTTCATTTATTGATAAATTGAACAGGAACAACTATCAAGCATGGTCTCTAAGGATGAAGACCTACTTACAAGGAAGGAGTATCTATGGATACATCTCAGGAGATGAGGAGTTGCCCTCATTCAAAACAAGAGGATTAGCAACCAAGGAAGAACATGAAAGGCTCAACACATGGTGTGCTAAGGATGCATTGGCAAGGTCTTATTTACTCAACTCTATATCTGATTTCCTTCTGCCACATATTAGAAATTGTAAGACATTCCAAGAGACTTGGGAAACCTTGTCATCTTATTTTTCCTCCAACACAAGGGCTAGGAAAAATCAGTTGTGGATTGAATTCACAACATTAAGGAAGCAACCTAAGCAAGCTGTTTCAGAATTTGTGACCAAGATTAAAAGTGTAGCAGATCAGTTAGCAAGCATAGGAGAAGAGATTGAAGAAGAACAGATTGTAAGGCAAGTGATCAATGGGATCAAAGCTGATGACAAATGGGAAAGCTTCACCACTGCTATGGATCTTTACATGGACATGCACACTCCAGATCTTACAACTCTCATGGGACAATTGTTTAATCATGAAGCAAAGCTCAACAAGAATGGAGACACATCCAAAGGTAATAAATCTTTTGCCCTGTACACTGATAAGAAGTCTAAAGATAAAGGCAAGAGCAAGAAGGTGGAAGATGAAGGTTCTACCTCCCAAGCCAACTATACAGGGAGAGGTAGATCATCAAGAGGAAGGGGCAGAGGAGGTAAGCAAGGTAGGGGGAGATCTTATAACTCCTCACCATGCAACATTTGTGGTTTATCAAATCATACTACAGATGAGTGTTTCAGGAATTACAAGAATCAGAGAGGAAGAGGATATCAAAGACGTGGATACTCACAGTCAAGAGGTAGATTCAACCATCACCAAGGCTACAACAATAACTACAACAACAACTACAACAATAATTACAATAGCAACTACCAAGGAGGATTCAAATCCAGGAAGGATTACAACAACTACACAGAGGAGCAGGATGACTCTCTTCTAATCATGAACATGACTTCAATGTCAGATACAAATGATGACCACCTATTCTACATTGACTCAGGATGTTCAAATCATGTGGCTGGCAATGTAGCACTACTCTCTGATCTTGAGGAACCAAAAGGTAAGCATCAAGTCCAAACAGGTGATGACACAAAGCATTCAATAGTTAAAGTTGGAAATGTTAAGGCTTGTGATGGAAATCAGAATTTGTTGAGTAGGATACTCTATGTACCAACCATTACCAAAAACTTGATGAGTGTTGGTCAGATTGTGGAGAAAGGTTTGTAGGTTAGATTCAACCAATATGGAGCATTTGTGGATGATCCAAGGCATGGGTTCAAGAGGATTGCTAAAGGAGAAAAATTAGGTAGACTTTTCACCTTTGAGTTAGAAGATACAAAGAACATTGCACTATATAGTTATAAAGATTAGACACTTTCAGAGCTTGAGATTTGGCACAAAAGGTTAGGACACATAGGAGAAAGAACCTTGAAACAAATGTGCAGGGACCAATGTGTGCTTGGGATACCCAATGTATCCAAGCAGCATATGATTTATAAGTGTGATGCTTGTCAATTTGGAAAGTCTCACAGGTTACCCTTCTCAAAGAAAGGCTACATGCATGAAGACTACCTAGAGCTTGTCCACACAGATTTATGGGGACCAAGCAAAGACCCCTGTGTCTCAGGATCAAGGTACTATGTGTCTTTCATTGATGATTATAGCAGATGGACTGTATTGTACTTCATGAAGCACAAGGATGAGGTATTTAATTGCTTTAAAAAATATCTTGCACTAGTTGAAAATCAGACAGGAAGGAATTTGAAAAGGCTAAGGTCAGATGGAGGAGGTGAGTACTTCTCCAATGAATTTGAAGACTTCTTGCTGGACAAAGGCATCAAAAGAGAAATAACCACAAGGTATTCTCCCGAACAGAATGGGGTAGCTGAGAGAAGAAATAGATTAATTGTTGAGACAGCTAGGTCTATGTTGAATGAGAAAAAATTACCTAACTATCTATGGGTAGAAAGTGTTTCTACTGCCACTTACCTCATAAACAGGTTACCATCTAAGTCTCTTGATGGCATGACACCCTATGAAGCATGGCATGGTAAGAGACCCTCACTTGAAAATTGCAAAATATTTGCATGTGTAGCATATGTACACATTCCTTCTCAGATAAGAGGTAAGCTAGACCCAAAGGCTGAAAAATGCATCTTTATTGGGTATGATATAAATAAAAAAGGTTACAGGTTTTATAATCCTACCAATAAAGGATTCATGGTAAGCAGAGATGTTGTCTTTGATGAAAATGATTCTTGGTATGAGAATGAATGCAGGAAGGTTAAGTTACCCTATGATTTGGAAGAGGAATTTCCAAGTCTTACAAAGGAGGAACCTACTCAGAATGAAGACTCAAGTTCAGATGATGAAAATACTATCAATCTTGAAGAATTCAAAGCATGGAAGTCCAAAGGAAAAATGAAGATGAAGAAGCTTGAAGACGTACTTGAATCTTCAACTCAACCATTTAGAAGATCACAAAGAGAAAGCAAGAAACCTATCAAATATGGGTATGATACATCTCTTGTCACTAAACATTCTGTTTATCTTGCCAAAGATTTGTCAAATGAAGAACCAGGATCATATGAAGAAGCAATAACCAAATCAGAATGGAAAGAAGCTATGGATGAGGAGATTGATGCACTCAAAGAGAGTGACAGATGGGAGTTAGTACCTAAGAAGGACTCCATGAAGGTAATAGGATCCAGATGGATCTATAAGCTTAAAAGGAATTCTGATGGAACAATTAATAGGTACAAAGCCAGATTGGTAGCCAAGGGTTTTGCACAAACCCAAGGCATTGACTATGAGGAGACATTCTCACCTGTGGCCAAGATGCCAACCATCAGAGTGTTGGTAAGTGTGACTGCATCAAAAAATTGGAATATGTACCAATTGGATGTCAAGAATGCTTTCTTGAATGGATGGATTTCAGAGGAGGTATATATGTCACAACCTCCTGGCTATGAGGAACCTAAGAAGGTAACATATGTTTGCAAATTAAAAAAGGCTTTATATGGATTGAAGCAGGCACCTAGGGCATGGAATTACAGGTTAACTACATACCTCCAAGACCAAGGTTTTGTCATGAGCAAGGCAGATACTTCTCTGTTCATCAAGAGAAGTAATTCAGAGGTAATATACCTTTGTGTTTATGTTGATGAAATCATCATTACAGGTAATGATGTCAATGGAATCAGATATATCAAAAGTCAAATGATGAAGGAGTTCAAGATCAATGAACTTGGTCTATTGAAGTATTTTTTGGGACTTGAATTAGTCTACACTAATTCAGGGATATACATCACTCAGAAAAAATACATACAGGATATGTTGAAGAAGTTTCACTTGCAGGATGCCAAAGTAGCAAGCACTCCAATGGAGGTAAAACTAAAACTAAGTGCCCATGAAGGTGATGAAGTCAATCACATTACACGCTATCAAAGTATGGTGAGTAGCTTGAACTATGCTACCTTAACAAGGATAGATATTGCATATGGAGTTAGTGTGCTAAGTCAATTTATGCACAAGCCAAGGATACCTCACTTAGAGGCTACCAAAAGAATTTTGAAGTATCTCAAGGGTACACAGAACCATGGTTTGTATTTCCCTTACACTTCAGATATTGATATCAAAATTTATTCAGATGCAGATTGGGCAGGATGCAAGGATGATAGGAGGAGCACTTCTGGATATATTTCTTTTGCAGGTGACAAACCAATTTCATGGTCTTCAAAGAAGCAACCTACTGTTGCTTTTTCTTCCATAGAGGCAGAGTATAGAGGACTGGCTAATGCCACACAAGAAGCAATATGGATTAAGCTTTTGTATACAGAATTGGGTTTATTTACTAGGTCTCCAATAATCTTTGGAGATAATACAAGTTCTCTTCACCTTGCAGCTAATCCTATTTATCATGCTAGGACCAAACACATAGAGTTCCATTACCATTATGTGAGAGAAAAGTGCGGACATGCAATGTGCAGATTTGTTAACTAAAGCTTTGAATGGAACCAAACTTTGCAGGTTCAAAGCCATGATTGGATTGCAGGATATACTTGAAGATTGAAGATGAAGACTTAAGCCAAAATGTTTAGCTTGAGGGGGAGTTGTTGGTGTAAATTAGAAGCCTACACATTTGGCTTGAAAGATATATTGAAGATCTTACATATGTGAAGAAGCATAGGAACCATTGCTAGTGGTTAATTACCACTTTATCTCATTGTAAAAGTCAAATTGACTTGGAATCTCTTGTAATCACCTACCAAAAAGATTCGTGGAAATGTTAGTTGTTTGATTGAAGGAATATCTCCTAGTATATAGGAGCTTGATCATAGGGAGCCAAAAGTTTGAATTTGAATTCAAATTTTCACTCATTCCTTATAAAAATGGAAATGAAAAGTCGCGGGTAGAAATGATCACTCCCGAGCCTCTCATTACTGATTTTTGAGTGTGTGTGAGGTCTACACTCTAGCCCACACCTCTCTACACCATTTGGCAATGAAGTTCATGCCAATGGAGTTGTATACAAGTGTTTATTAATACATACATTCACATTGTCCATCTCTGAGTTCTCTGTTAGTCTACTCAAAAGCCTGTCAACTTGTGAAGGGCATATCTCGGTCAATTCTTCACAAAATTCAGTGATTCAAAGCTTGTTGGATTTAGATTGAAGTTATCTACTGCTCTCAAAGTTTGAAGAAATTCTATTCAGCCATTTTGGAGAAATCTGTGTCGAGGTGATCTCTGGTCATTTTCTGCTATAGTCCTAAAAAGTCGGGGGTATAACTTAACTTGCTAAATTTATTTCTCTTAGCATAGTTTATCTTTTTACATCATTCCACTTGGAATAGGTAGCTTACTAAGCTAATTACATACCCCTAAAAGGAATTTCTCCAATTCCTACTATACTGGTCATACTGAGTAAAATACCCAATAGGTATCAAGACATAAATAGAAAGTTTTCTTGAGTTTGTGAGTTTCAAAGGTATCTATTTTGATTCAATCATTGCACACATCATTTCCAAAGTACATAGGACATTTTACGGTGTCATTGGAAAGCTAAGGAGGTCTAATTATCAAGTTTGATGCAAAAGAGGGCTGGTACAAAGTAGATTTAGCAGTACCTTCTCAGTCTCTTGGAGCATCCATCCATCTTTCCCAACAATCTTGGCACCAAAAGCATCACAAAACCTCTCCAAAGCATGTTGAGATCGAGTCATGTTAGCCTCCTAGCCATGCAAGTAAATGGTTATGTCATTAACAAATCTAGCATCCGAAAGTAGCTCATCCATAACGGGAAGTCAGACACCGTACAACCTAGTATCCTATGCAGCCAAGAAGGCGCTCCTTGCCTCAACAAAAAAAAAAACTAAATAGAGTAAGGTCTTAAAGGAAGCCTTGTTAAATTGATCATGAAATTTGGAACCTCTCCCCATGACACCTCGCCACTAGAGCTTGATGGTGGGTAGATCGGTATAGTGAGCAAACTCCCTTGATCTAGAGATACACGAAGCCCATGCACAACGTAGTGTCTTCAAGGGAAGCATAATCAACCTGATCATAAGCTTTCTCAAGATCTACCAAAAGAACAACAAGAGGCTCACCTCACATCAAGGATAGGAAGAAAACTTCTTAAACGGTGAAAAAATTATCAAGGATATTGCGACCCTTGATAAGGAGAGTTTGTGGCAGATGCATCAAAGTCTCAAGAAGTGGATACAATCTCAAACTCAGAGCCTTTGCAAGGGGTTTGTAGGCTGAGTTGAGAAGCGTGATCAGATGTCAGTGTGTGATATGATCCAACTAACCCCCCCCCCCTTAGGAATGAGGAAAATCAAACCCTTAGAGAGCAAATAGGGAAAGTTTCCCCCATCCATGAACTCCTAGAAGGCTAGACAAATCCCATCCCCAAGGACCCCCTAGTACCTAATGAAAAAGCTTGGTACATGACCATCATCACGAGGGTAGATGTCAGTAGCCAAGCTACACAATGAATCAAAGATCTTACTATCACTATAAGGGACCAAAAGCATATCCTGCATCTCAACAGTCATCCATCATCGTACATGCTACAAGATGCACCTCTTGTTCTCCTACCAAGTCTCAGAGGATGTCTCCTTTGCAAAACAAGTGCCGTAGATTTGAGTGGCAATCTCTTTTAGCTCCCTAGGCTCTATAGCATAAGAACCATCCATCTAATGAAGCTTCGTGATCCCACTCCGTGATTTATGGGAAAAAACTACTGAGAAGAACTCTCAAAAGATATGATCATCAACTTAAGTCCAATGAGTGGCGTTTGTATGAGGAAAAAGGCTGATCGCATATCCTCACTTGCCCTTAGCTCCTACTGTGTGTGGGAAAGTTGTGAGCCAATCCACTCACAATCACGATGGTGCTCCAAGAGCCACTGTAGTGAGGCAATGCCCCTCTGCAAACAGTGCTCACTCTTGTGGAGCTGAGCCAACTCCTCACTACTCCCCTCATGTAAGAATGAGTTAATCATCTACAAGCGAGTTGCAATGGAGTAAGCCCAGCATCCCTCATCCTAGTTGGAAACAAATTACGTCAATCTGATCAAATAGATATCCATCAAGTTGTACCTCCTTAGGAGTCGGGGACCTCTGGCATCCCCTTAGTAGACAAAGAAACCACAAGGGCATGATCAAAAAAGCAACAGACCATCACAATGCATGTCCTACCACCACACTCGGCCAATACATCACCAACATATAGACAATCAATTAAGGAGAGATTCATCCCTCCAATCCGCCTATAGGAAAGACAAAAATGAAGGTTGTCCCTCTCTCTGATAAAAATTTTAGTATGTCATACATAACTCAACCTCATATTCAAGCATAGTTGCTCCAAAGCCACAATCTCTAATCCATGCATGCTGGTCTGGAGAACCTCTAAGGGATCCTTAAGTGCCTCAATCATTTGAAGTTACTCAAAACACACCAAGCATGAGCATACAAAGATCATTAGTGATCTCAAACCAAATAGTGGCACAATAACTCTCATGGTTTGGGGCTTAAGATGTCAGGAACCCATACGTGCCTATCCCCATTATGGTCAATGTCTAATCAACCTCCATTGAACTTTTTCTTGGCTAGAGGACCACTACGCCCAATTTAGGATATAAGATCATGGTAGAAGGTAGGAAACAAATGTTCCCTCATCCTTTTCAACTCTATTTCAACTAGAACAAATCAAGCTCTAAATGAGTTCTATAATTGTCAAACTTAGCACATTGGAATACTTGAATTTGATCTTAAGTAGTCATCAAGTTTAATTATAGCATCTCATACCACCATAGCCACTTTTGATATTGATGCACTGCTTAATGTTTTGGACCATCAAGACCACATCCGCATCGCTATCTAGTGACTTCCACTTAAACTTAATCTTCATTACATTTAAAACCTAATACTAGAAACTGATCATTGTGCAAATTTCTAATAACTCTTAGAGTATGTGAAAATCAAGACTTTGCTCTGAAGTTTTGAGTATTTTTGCTAATGCTTTGACTTAAAGCATACTATAATAATTTGTTGATCTATGAACTTAAGATCTTTTGAGTAGAAAAAAATGACTTAGCTTAAGTCGTTCCGTATCTATTGATTCCTTCATCTCTTCATTATCACATCATGAAATTGAAAAACTCTTTAAAGATATGATTTACTGCTAACTTAGGATTTTTTTTCTTTCAGACGTAAAACATCTTCCTCTTCTCATAAATTAATTCTTCAAAATTTAGTCCAAACTTTACTATGTCGGGTAGGTTGATAGTAGCTCCAATGGGAGTCCATTGATATTCTTGTTCCAAATTTGATCAATTCTATTTTATTAGGGAATAATTATAAATTCAATCCTCATCTTAAGATCCCCTTCTCAAACTTCGAAGCTCCTTGTCTAACCACAATGGTTTTCTATTGAAAATCAAGCTTAAATCTTAGCACTCTTAGAACTCTAAAATGGATGCCATGTGGAGCAATGAGAAGCAAGGAGTTAGCCATAAGATTTCATGTTCAAATTCTCACTTCAAATTCCTCTTAACAATAGCAAAATTCCATCTATCACACTTAGGTGTGATAATGCATATAATCTAGGAAAAGTGATTCCTAACTTATAGGGAATCCTTTTCAAATATGTATGAGCACATATTGAACATTGTATTGTAGATCCTCACATGTGTGCGTGTGTGCTCTTTTTGAATTTGTGAATCAAGCCAATAGGACCCTCAGCCAAGCGCGACCCTTTCTTTCTTGCTCGAATTTTTGTAGTAGATTATGGAGGCATATCTAGCTATAGAATTTTATGTGTATGAGCTAGATTGCTATAAGTGTTAAGCAAGGTTTCTTCAGCAGATCTCACCCATTTCTTGTAATAGTAGTTTGTTAGAAAGCTAATCTTTTCATCTAAAGTTGTCTCAAAACTCCTATTGAATCTATGCATATTCTAAGAGAAGCATGCCCACAAGTGAGTAGTGGTCTATCTGTGTATGCATAGTGAGGCATTGTTTTTCCCATTAGAAGTAACCATTTTGATTGAGGTAACTTGTACTTGAAAGGTCTCTAAGTGTAGTTCTATGTGCACAAAAGCTCTCGTGCTCATTTGCAAAGAGTTTACAGAAATTGTTTGAGACAACAATGATTTTATGAGTGTGCTTGTGAGGGATAAATGAGTTGTGATCTAATGCAAAAGTTTCCTATAGATGGTTAGGAGGAGAGAGAAGATTTGTTGTTTGGGCTGAGAGATCAAGAACAACATGACACCCAAGTCATCTAACTATCCCATCACTAGGGATCCACTAAAATTGCTCACAAGAGTACCACCTAGGGAGAGCATATGATCCAATCTAGAAACCACATGACTTATGCCAATTGAGCTTGGCACCAAAAGCATCACAAAACCTCTCCAAAGCATGCTTAAATCTGGTCATGTTAGCCTCCTTGACCTACAAGTGAATGCTTATGCCATCAACAAACTCAACATCCAAAAGCATCTCATCCCTAATTGGAAGCTAGGTACAGTGTAGTCTAGTATCCTATGCAACCAAGAAAGCGCTCATGGCGTCAACAAGAAAAAAAGAAAAAAAGTAGGGGCTAAAGGGTAGCCCTACTAAACCAATCAAGAAATGTTGAACCTCTTCTCGTGAACCCCTGCCACTAGAACCTAACTGTGGGTAGATTGGTATAGTGAGGTACCTCCCCTGATCCAACGATCGGGGAAGCTTATGCACAACATAGTGTCCTTGAGAAATGCCTAATCAACTTGATCATAGGTTTCTCATAATCTAGTGAAGGCACAACAAGAGGCTCACCTCACAACAAAGCAAGGGAGATACCTTCCTAGAAGGTGAGAATACTATGAAGGATAGTATGACCCTTGAGAAATCCAGTCTCTGTCAGATGAATTAAAGTTTCAAGAAGCAATTTCCATCTCAAAATCACAATCTTTGCAAGGATTTGTAGGCCAACTTGAGAAGTGTGATCAGATGCATGTGTTTGATATCATTCCAACTATCCCACCCCCACCCCTTAGGGATTAGGAAAATCAAACCCTCAGAGAGCGATTGAGGAATGTGTCCCCCCTCCATGACCTCCTAAAAGGCTAGAGGAATCCCATCCCCAAGTACCACCCAATACTTGATGAAAACGTTGGGGAAAAGACCATCATCACCAAGATAGCTAGCTATCCCTAGCTAATCCACACAATGCACCGAAGATCTCACTACCCGTAAAAGAGGCCAAAAGGATAGACTGCATCTCAAGAGTTAAGGATTGTTGTACATGCTCCAAGATGCACGTGCTACTCTCCAACTAAGTTTGAGAGTGTTTCTTCACTACCCAAAGAGTTTCATAGAGCTGAGTGGGAATCTCTTTTAGATCCATTGGCTCAGTAGCATAATAACCATCCATTTGACAAAGTTTCCTAAACCCACTCCATGATTGGAGGGACAAAACTCACAAGACGAACTCCCCAAAGATATGATCACCGACTTTAGTCCAATGAGCAGCCTATCAATGAAGAAAAAAGGCCATTCATCTATCCTTTGTCATCCCCAACTCCTCATCTATATGCGCAAGCTGTGAGCCAATCTACTCACTATTGGGATGGCACTCAAAGAGCCATTGTAGGGCGGCAAGGACCCTATGTAGGCAATAATCGCTCTCGTAGACTGGGGCCAACTCCTTATACTTCCTCATATAAGAATGATTTAATTGTTTGCAAGCTATTCACAAGGGATTGAGCCTGGTATCCCTCATCCTAAGATGATTGGGAGCAAGTCCCCTCAATTTGATCAGATAGGCATCCATTAGTTGAACCTACTCAAGAATCCGCAACACAATGGGACCTTTGGCATCCCCTTAGTAAACAAAGCAACCATAGAGGCATGATTAGAAAAGCAAGAGCCTGCCACAACACATGTCCTACCACCAGACTTAGCCAACACATCATTGACATATATGTGATCAACCCAAGAGAGATTCATCCCTCCAATCCATGTGTGAAAATGAGACAAATGAAGGATGTCCCTCTCTCTGATAAAACCTTGAGTGTGCCATATGTCACTTGTTGATGTGTAAAACACCACAAGAAATGAATTAATGTGACACTAGAACACCTCTATGGTCACCATTAACTCATTGCCACTCAAAACTTTGAGAAATGATAGCTAAAACCAAGAACTTTACTTCTTCAGATTTTTCCAGTCACTAAAATCACATACCTTCAGTATTTTGCTAATTTCTCCTAGCTCAAATATTATTTCTCTAGGATTTTTTAGTGGATGAAAGTAGAAGAGTAGAGATTCCTAACAAGCTATCATATTGAAGAAATCGATCTCTAGAACTCAAGTTATGGCTTTCACAAGATCACCCTGTATGACTTGCCAAAACTGGAAATTTTGCCTCCTTTAGTAATTCTGAGTGTCTAAAAATGAAAATTCGATGCCTAGCATCGACTTGCAACCAAAAATGGATGCCTGGCAATGACTTTCAGCTTTTCTAGCCACTTTTTCAGCGCCAAAATAACCCCCTTGAACACACACATGAACAAGAACACTTTTATGTGGGAAGTTGATGCCAAGCATCGACTTTATGTTGAAACTCAATGCCAGGCATCGAGTTGCTCCACAAACCTTATGTTTTTAAGAAGTTCTAGCAGTACATAACACTCAGAGAATAAAACAAGGAGTTATCAACACAAACTCGATGCCAGACATTGACTTGCTTGGAAAACTTCAACTTCTGAAATCATTTCACACAAGACAAACTCTGGAGATGGAAGAAGAAGACTTATACACAGAAGTTTAATAAACTCTTTCCATAACTATGAAACCTAACAAATGCACATGTGCTTTCTCACACAAAGAAGCCCGACTATTCTCAGTCATACAAAATGAGTACTAACTCACTTTCTCATTGTCTTCCTCATCACGTCAGTTGATACAAACTAACTTATATAGATTTTCTTATTCTCGTGATTTTTAAAAAACTTCTAGAACTAAAGTGAACTAACTTTACAAATATAATACACTTGTGAATTTGTCCCTTCACATAGGCATGCGGTTTTATTCTAAAGTTTCGATCTTCAAATGTATGTCCAATTAGTGATTGTTTCTCCAACAGCTCCCCCTCAATCACTAATTGGCATTCCCTATTTCTTCATATCATCTTCTTTCTTTTACTCCTGCCATGCTTTTGAATCTGCTGGTCTTCACACCATCCAAGCTCTTTGTCATTATGTCTGCTATTTGATCTTTTGTAGAAATGTACTCCACTTCAATTTCCTTCTCCATTACCTTTTCTCTCAGGAAATGATAATGTATATCTATATGTTTTGTTCTTGCATGAAATACTGGATTTGCTGCAAGATAAAGTGAACTCATATTATCTCCATGTATTGTAGGTATACCTTGATCAATGCTCAAGCTTTTGAACAATGTCTGCATCCATATAACCTCCTTAGCTCCTTCCACACGTCCTTTGTACTCAGCTTGAGTTGATGATAATGCTATTGTATGTTGTTTCTTTGAACACCAACTTACAAGCTTATCACCAATGTATATCATGTAGCCATGAGTTGATCTTCTGTCATCCTGGTTACCTGCCCAGTCTGAGTCACTATAGGCTCTCAACTTCAAATCAGATGTAAAAGGATAATATAATCCTTTATAGTTCCTTTGATATATCTGAGAACTCTTTGACTTCCAATCCAATGTGGGTCCTTTGGACAATGCATGAATTGTGACAAAACTCCCACTGCATAACTAAGATCAGGTCTTGTTAGTGTCGCATAAATCAAACTACCCACAAGAGATTGATACTTCCTCATATCTTTGTATTCTGCACCATCATATTTACTGAGCTTGTGATTAACTTCAAGTGGAGTTGAAGCTTCTCTGTAATTTTCCATATCAAACTTCTTCAATAGATTTAGAAGATACCTTTCTTGTGATACATATATGCCATGATCTGTATAAGTGACTTCCATTCCAAGAAAGTATGATAACTTTCCTAGATCACTGATCTTGAATTCTTTTTCAAGTAATCTCTTTACCTCCTTGATTCCTTCATCTGAAGTACCTGTGACTATAATGTCATCTACATAAATACAAATGTAGATTGTACCTTCGTCTGTTCTTTTTATGAGTAGACTTCGATCTGCTTTTGAACTTTGATATCCAGGATCATTGAGATACTTCACGAGTCTATAGTTCCATGCTCTTGGAGCTTGCTTCAATCCATACAATGCTCTTCTCAACCTGCAAACAAAATTTGGATACCTGGAATCTATAAACCCTTGAGGTTGTTCCATGTATACCTCATCTGATATGTATCCATTCAAGAATGCATTCTTTATATCTAGTTGACTCAAAGTCCATCCTTTTGAAGCTGCAATAGCAATAATTGTCCTTATAGTTGACATCTTAGCTACAGGACTGAATGTCTCATCATAATCTATGCCATAGGTTTGGGCATAGCCTTTCACCACCAATCTAGCTTTGTATCTATCTATACTTCCATCTGCAAGCTTCTTCACTTTATAAACCCATTTATTTTCAATAACCTTACAAGTTCCCATGTCTTGTTCTCCTCCAATGCATTAAAGTCTTCCTTCATTGCTTCTTCCCATTGCTTCTTACCTTTTGCTTCATCATAGTTTTGAGGTTCTTCATCATCTTTGACCATATATGCATAGTTCTTCTGAGTTATGTAAGAAGTATCATAAGAATACCTTTCTGGTTGTCTTCTAGTCCTGCTTGACCTTCTTGGTTCACATTCTTCATAAGTGTCTGGATACACCTCTTCATCAAATATAGAAATTTCTTCATTCCTTCTTGTTAATCCACTTCTAGATGTACTTGCTTGCATATAGTCTTCATCTCTACTTACCTGCACAATTGATTTTCCTTTCTCACATCTTCTTACCTCTTCTTCAAATTCTTCAACTGTATGACTTTGATCTACATACCAACTTTTCTGTTCATCAAATGTAACATCTCTAGAAACAAGAAATTGTTTGGTTAGAGGATTCCACAACCTGTAACCCATCTGCTTTTCATCATAACCAATGAACACATATTTTTCTACCTTTGGTTCAAGTTTATGTCTAAGTTGTGATGGCACATAAGCATATGCAATTGATCCAACCACTCTACAATGATCTAGTGTTGGATTCTTACCCCACCAAGCTTCATATGGAGTCATTCCATTGAGAGCTTCACATGTTAATCTATTCACAAGATATGTAGCTGTATTTACAGCCTCAGCCCAAAGATAATTTGGACAATTCTTCTCCTTCAGCATAGCTCTAGCAAACTCAACCAAAGTTTTGTTTCTCCGTTTTGCTACACCATTTTGTTGTGGTGTATACCTGCAAGTTATTTCTCTCTTAATACCAGCATTCCAAAGATAATCATTGAACTCTTGGGAGACGTATTCTCCCCCTCCATCAAACCTCAATCTTTTAAGCTTTTGACCTGTGACGCTCTCTACATATGCATGAAAATGCTTGAAAGCTCCAAACACTTCTGATCTTTCCTTCAAGACATATAAATTTATCCATCTTGTAGCATCATCAATGAAAAGAACATAATACCTTGAGCCACTGATAGATCCTTCTTTTGTTGGTCCCCATACATCTGTATGAATGAGCTCTAGTACTCCATCATGTTTGAATCCTTTCTTCTGAAATGGTAACCTGTGTGCTTTACCCATTTGAAATGCTTCATATTTATAAACCATGTGTTGACTCTACACATTTGGTAATCCTAGTACAGACTGATTTGCAACCATAGCTTTAATTCCTCTTTCATTGAAGTGACCTAATCTCTTATGCCAAAGATCAAGTTCTGTAATCACTCCTTCACCATGTGTGAGCAAAGCTTGACCAATGTTCCCTTGCACTCTTAAAGTAAAGAGTCTACTTTCTTTCTTACCACAAACAATCTGATTATATCCATTCTTTGGATCTTCAACAAATACTCCTTCATTTGTAAACCTGACTTGAAAACCTTTTTCAACTATCTGTCCCACACTAATCAAGTTTTTAGGTATTGTAGGAACATACAAAACATTGGTTAGCAAATCTGCTCCACTCTTGCATTTCACTTTTCCAATTGAATGTACACTATGTCTTGTATTATCACCTGTTTGGACTGTGTGACTAGAAATGCCTTTTTCCAATTCTGACATCAATTCTATGTTTCTTGACAAATGATTAGAACATCGAGAGTCAATGTAAAATACCTTTAGATCTTCTTTATCTGATGTGCTGATTGAATTCATCATCAATGATGTATGACTTTCATTCTATGTGTCATTTGCATAGTTGTAGTAGGTGGTGTTGTAGGATTGATTCTGTCCCCAACTTCTTCCTCCACCTCTACCATAGCCTCCTTTTGGATTTTGTCTCCCTCTCTGAAAATTACTTTGATATCTTCCACCTCGGCCTCTGCTATTGTTGTTTTGATTTTGGTTTGATCCTTGTTGATTGTGCCAACAGTCATGAGCCAAATGATTACTCAATCCACAGATCCAACAAGCCTTCTTGTTGTTATTCTGATTACCTCTACCTTTTCCAAAGGCTCTTGGTCTTCCTCTGCCAGTGCCTTTACCTCTTGCATAATAAACTTGAGAACTCGACTCATCTTCATCCTTTGCTTTACCTTTATCTCCTTTCTTCTTGTTCTTCATGTACATTGCAGAACTTTGTCCTTTATCTCCATCTCCTTTCAAGTCTTGCTCATATGTGAGCATCAAACCAAGCAACTGGTTCAAATCTGGAACATAATGATTTAATGAAAGTTCTGTTGATAAGACAAAAGGTTTCCACCTTTCATCCCCTCTCAAACCTGCAAGTAGTTGAGCAATCAATTTGTGATCTTCAACATCTTCATCTATGGATCCAAGACTATCTGCTAGATCCTTCATCTTAGTGACATAATCACTAATACTTTGACTTGGCTTCTTTTTGAATGTTGTAAACTCTGACCATAGACTTGCTTTCCTTGCTTTGGTAGTACTTTGGAAATGATATTCGAATGCATTCCATATATCTTCAGATGATTCCAATCCTCTGATGTGTGGTAACAAATGATCAGAGATTGTATTGTAAATGTATGCCTTTGCACCTGCATCCTTCTTCTGCCAATGCTTTAAAGCATCAAGTTCCTCTTTCTTTGGTTGGCTTTCATCTTCAAATATTGGCTTCTCTTCTTCACTTGTAACATATATCATGAGATCCTTACTCATAAGTAAGGCTTCCATTCTCATTACCCATGCGGGGTAATTATCTCTGTCAAGTTTGTCAATGGAGATATGATCTGCCATACTCCTTTCCTTCTATTGCAACCTATGAGCTTAAAGGATAAAGGATAATACCTTTTGGAGTTCTTTGTGTATGAAGATACTTTTGAAGTAACCTTATGATGCCTTGTGCCTTTGAATGCTTCAACTTTCAAACTTTAATGAAAAACTTTTCAAAACTTCTCGTACCTTTGCCGCCTTCTGCTCTTTAGGACCTTTCTGCTCTGATACCACTTGTTGATGTGTAAAACACCACAAGAAATGAATTAATGTGACACTAGAACACCTCTATGTTCACCATCAACTCATTTCCACTCAAAACTTTGAGAAATGATAGCCAAAACCAAGAACTTTACTTCTTCAGATTTTTCCAGTCATTGAAATGACATACCTTCAGTATTTTGCTAATTTTTCCTAGCTCAAATATTATTTCTCCAAGATTTTGTAGTGGATGAAGGTAGAAAAGTAGAGCTTTCTAACAAGCTATCATATGCAAGAAATTGATCTCTAGAACTCAAGTTATGGCCTTCACTAGATCACCCTATATGAGTTTCCAAAACTGGAAATTTTGCCTCCTTTAGTAATTCTAAGTGTCTAAAAATGAAAATTCGATGCCTACATCGACTTGCAACCAAAAGTGGATACCTGGCATCGACTTTCAGCTTTTTTAGCCACTTTTTAAGTGCCAGAATTACCCCCTTGAAACACACATGAACAAGACCACTTTTATGTGGGAAGTCGTTGCCGGGCATCGACTTTATGCTGAAACTCGATGCTAGGCATCGAGTTGCTCCACAAACCTCATGTTTTTAAGATGTTCTAGCAGTACATAACACTCAGAGAATAAAACAAGGACTTGTCAACACAAACTCGATGCCATGCATCGACTTGCTTGGAAAACTTCAACTTCTGAAATCATTTCACACAAGACAAACTCTGGAGATGGAAGAAGAAGACTTATACATAGAAGTTTAATAAACTCTTTCCATAACTATGAAACCTCACAAATGCACAGGTGCTTTCTCACACAGAGAAGCCCGGCTATTCTCAATCATCCAAAATGAGTACTAACTCACTTTCTCATTGTCTTCCTCATCGCGTCAGTTGATACAAACTAACTTATATAGATTTTCTTATTCTCGTGATTTTTAAAAAACTTCTAGAACTAAAGTGAACTAACTTTACAACTATAATACACTTGTGAATTTGTCCCTTCACGTAGGCATGTGGTTTTATTCTAAAGTTTTGATCTTCAAATGTATGTCCAATTAGTGATTGCTTCTCCAACATCACTCAACCTCAAAATCAAGCATAGTCGCTCCTAGGCCACAAGCTCTAACCCATGCATGGTGGTCTAGCTAACCCCCTCAAGATCCTTAGGTTTCCTAAAACACACCAAGCATTAACATACAGAAGATCAGTAGTGATCTCAGAACAAAACATGCAATGAGCACTCTATTGATGGGCATACATCATCGAGAACCCATATCGTGTATTCCCACAAAGGAGAATCACTCATATGGACATACGAGGGATAATCTCATCCGGATCCACAATCGCAGATTGCAAGGATTCCCCAATAGAAATACATACACCACCTTGTGAGCCATTGGGCCCATTGAATATAAAAGCCTGCCCATGTCTTTGTAAAAGCTATTTGCAATGCCACCTATAATGCAAGTATATATAATGCTCCAGTACTATCAGAATATCAATGGGTTGGTAAACCAAACAGTGCTGAAACTCTTCTGACAAGCAAGCTCAGTAACATAAGAATTGAGGCCAACCTAGACCTAAACATTGAATGAGATAACTCTCATGAGGATGAGGCAAACCATGTTGCTGGTAAAGCAACAAACTGAGCCATCTTTGAGTTTGGTTTGGATGGGAGTAATTTGAGTCCTACGATTGTCGATAAGCAGTGTCCACAGCCAAACCTCACATTGGGGCTGGGCGTACATTCAGATCCTCACTTATTAACGTTGCTTCATCAAGATATGGTTGGAGGACTCCAAGTTTTCAAAGATGGCGTTTGGATAACCATCCGCCCCAGACCCAACGCTCTCTTGGTCAACATTGGAGATGCCCTTCAGGTCTCTCTCTCTCTCATGTACGTGTTGGTGGGTGTGTGTGCATACACAAAGATACGTAGCATTCTTCCATGCCAGAGTTCAACAGCTATGCATTGAACTGAACATGCTTGCGCCAAGTCATTATGATGACACTGCATTACAATACTTATTAAGAGAGATAAAACAGCTTCAAATCATTTCCTTCCAAATCCAACAGGTTTTAAGCAATGACATTTACAAGAGTGTGGAGCACAGAGCAGTCTGCAACAGCCTCAAATCAAGATTGTCCATGGGCTTCTTCTTGACGCCACTGGATGAGGTAATCATAAGTCCCTTCGCGTCATCTTCCTCGCGGTACAGGCCCTTCACATGGCAGGAATACAGAGGACAAATTTACGCCAAGAGACCTAGAGGCAGGAGCAACTTACTCCATTACAGAATACAGAACAGTTAGTCGACTTGCTCTATTACTAACAACACCATATATATATATATATATATATATATATATATATATATATATATATATATATATATATATATATATATATTTTAAATGGAGGTTCAGCCGAAACCTACTCCCCTGACTTTAACTTTGAAATTACAACTCCTATTACTAACAACACCATACTTAATCGCTTTTCCTAGTAGTGGCATTATGGAAAAGACAGGAGTAGTTCTTCTGTTACCCGATCGTCCTACAAGGCGAAGGTGCGGTAAAACTTTTGACTAGAAGAATGCAGCAGTTTTCGCCATCGTCGGGAAGGCACTCACATCATCATAGTGGGCTACATAGTAGTCAACAGCCTTGCGTGCCCCGTTGGACAAGCAACCGCCGAGGTCTTCTTCCTTTTATTAACAGAAGCTAATAGAAAAACGGTTAACCAAGTTTCTGGGTCCATCCGAAAAGACAAGCTCCACTACTATCAACTCAGTGCATGCAGAAAGTTCCTTGCATACTTCCCAACGACATTATTTGCGGATTGTTGTCATGTTACTTAATATTTGTCGTGGTGAAAATTATTGTCCCTATATAAGCTGCTCGTAGATAGTAACAGCTACATAGCCGCCTACTTCACAAAGTTATCCACTCAGAGTCAGTAACTGTAACTAAGGTTTGAGTGGAAATCTGAAGGTAAAGTACAATCGTTTCTTACTGGATGCCTTCATTCCTTATCCGTTCTTTTCCTGTAAAAAAAGAGGCTAAAAAAGTGTACATAATATGTTCATTCACTATTTCTTTCCTGATTTGAGAGCGACTTCTACAAAACTCTATTGGGAGCTGTAGTGATATGTACAGACACGCACACAGAGAGTGGGAGAGACAAGTAGAAGAGGCGTGTTCTCAACCATGCAGTCATCTTCAGAAATATTTAAACATTACATAGAATGCACATAAGGTAATGTTTCCTCATTATAGCATAAAACATAGTGTTTATACTGCTGAACAGCAAACACATGCTGAGCTTGCACATAACAACATGTTTATATAGAGGATTGATATGGAAGATGAAAATACTTGAGTTTTCAGATTTTTTCTTCCTATGTAAAGTTCGTATATTCTTCGTTGGGTAAAGTTTTTGCAAAGACGTCTAGCACCGACTGTTTAAAATTAGAAACGCATAGTTGGATCTTTCCTTGGTTTTATTTTATGCAAAGATAATGGTTATGAACTTTGATGCATTTTGGCCGCATGTAATAACTTGGAGTCTTCTTGTATATGCTTCTTGTTGAGAAATTTTTGTTCAAGGCGCTCCTAAGTTGGTTGAGGGCCCAACCATAAATCTAAAGTTAATGGAACGTGACTCCGATAAAACATTAACAACTATGGAACAAACGAGAATGAAGCATCCACATAGTCTAATCAAATGAATTTATGGAAGTAAAAAGAAGAAAAAAGATAAGTGCCAAAAAATCCCGTGGTGAATGTCAATCTCATCAAGATGAAGTTCAACATTGAGAGATCAATGAGGATGCTAGCAAATTGGAGAAATAGGTCAATCTGCTAAACTATTTGGGGAAATTTAGTCATGTTGAGGACTCTGATGAAGATAGAACTCTACAAGACTATGGCACAAGCAAAAAAGATAATCTAGAAGGTTACATCACAAGCAAAGAAGATAATCCCAATAGTGAAAGATCAACTATTGGCTCCAATATTCTAGATTCATATGCTTATAAAGTGAGAGTGCTAAAAGAGAAGCTCTCCTTGGAGTTTTCTTGGAAATGCACTATCAAAAGGAAATTCCCCTCACACAATGCTCATGTCACTTAGGAAGAAGAAAACAAAAATACCAGGAACAAATGAGGTGCAATCTTCACCACTACTTTTAAACTTTGCACTAGAGTCTACTAGTGGTAGATGTACTCGCTACTTCACTTATCTAGCTAAACTCAAGTTATGTCATGGTAACTTGAGTGGATGATTCTAGAAGGAGAAAAGTTATCTCCCCAAGGAGATTATGGAAAATGAACCCAAGATCTCAATCTTCCCATCCATTTGACTTAACCATTCGGCTAAGCCTCTTGTTTGCTAATACTCTAGAAGCATCTAATGTTTTCATTAACTTAGAACATTGTCCAAGCTTCTAACATTTTGGTTCCCTTAAAGAACAAATTTTCCTTGCAAATATGCTTCAAAGTAGAACTATATAATAGAACTTCCTCCAAGCCCATGGTCTCAAAGAGTATGGTTGTGATATCTTTAAATGTTGAAATTTGAAGTTTATGGAAGCACACAAACAACACAAGGAAGAAGAAGAATCTTGGAGCACAACACGACACTGAATAAATTACCAAGTGAATGTTCAACAATAAGTAACCCATTAGGGTTATAGCTGTATATAAAACCCGGGGGAAAGAAACCTCCTAAAGAGGGACAAAAGTCCTCGAGTGGTCCTAAGTGTGTTAACACACACCACTACTGAAATATGTCATCAAATCCGCCCTCGGAGTGATCTTGTGAACAAGGAGCTAGCACCCATGTATAAGGAAGTGCCTGGCTATGTGGAAAGATATCAATACATAAAAAGAAGTTAGCTGTTAAACCTTTTCCAGTTTAATCTATTTTCAGTCCTGGGTTCTTGGGATGGTTAGGGGTCTGTAAACAGAGGCCGTGTTTGTATTTTCCCAATCTACAAATTAAGAATATACTACTTCACCAAATTAACGTGTTAGGTCGGATTATCTTCCCAGTACTGTTTCGAATACGTTCTTCAACATACTTCCACACTAGACAGTTAACCGTATAACTTCTTCACTTATCACGTTAATCAATTTACTTAATACTTCATTTAACTTCACTTAATGATTAAACTTAGTCAACAAAATTGACAAAAGACACAGTGTTACATAGAGTTTGACAAACAACACTTCGCTTCTAGCGCTCGCCCAGACGAACAGTCCGACGACTACACCTTCTGCTTCACGGGACTTCTCTCATTAATCTTTCCCCAAAGGTTACAACTTTGCGCTACGCCTTTACATGCTGCGTGCGACTTTTCAGAGTATATATTACAAAAGTATGAGTTCCTTTTCGACGGCTTACACTGGCATGCACGCTGGACTCTAACCTAGATTGGTTATTACAAAATCAAGGTTCATCTATGATTCCTTGAATATACATAGTCCGAGCTAATTTAAATGTACGAGTAATCAACTTGAGGGAATGTAGCATATCTTCAAAATAGCTGGTTCTATACGTTGTGCATCAGTTCTAACCAAACTGGCAGCTATAACCTGGCTGATAAGTAATTCAATCTGAGTTTGCAAAAAAAATTCCTATAGATAAAAGTCATTGGCCAGAGCAGCGTCTCATTGCAGCTTCATTTGTCCTATGTCTGCATCAATTCGCGAGAGCCTGTCTGCCCGAACACCTAACTGCTTTTCTCTTCTTTCAAGTTCCTGAGCTTGAAACTGAATGGTATTGTAATAAGCGTCTCGCTCCTTCTTAATAGCTTCCATTTCCTTCTTTAGCTGAATGGTCTTGGCAATCTCCTCAGTGAACTCTTGATCTCTCTGAAACAATCTCTCGGTGACATTATGCAGTTCAACTTCGGCTTTAAGTACATTGACAGCAAGTGATTGCGAGGCCTCTTCTAAAACACTGAATGCATCATGCGTACTGTGGAGCTCATTGCCTAATGCGGTCATAGCATCTGTTTTGTCTGCAACTGGTTGCCTCAATTCGATAATTGCGGTGTCCCGTTGAGCAATGATATTGTCTTTTTTTGCTAACTGTTCTTGGAGTTGCTGGATTTGAGTCTACAATGCATGATTCTCAGCTTTGATCGCAAGTACTTCTTCTTGGAGAGGGGCAATGTCTGCTTCAAGAAGGTCAACCTTACTCTGCAACTCCTGTTGAATTGTCTGAGTTGCCATCTTCATCTGGAGGGGCAATTGTTGGGAGTATTGGATGAGGAGTTGGCCCATGGATGCCAATTGAAGGAAAATTATTGCTGAGGGGGGAAGAGAAGGAGGAGGCTGTGATCATGAGGCAGAGAGCAGATGAGGTGAGGAGGGTGGAGAGTAGTCAGGAGAGGAGAGGAGATGGGTTGATGCATCATGAATGGCAGTTGAAGGCGCAACGGGAGGAACGTCAGCAGCATCAGGAATGGTAGTTGGAGGAGGAAGAGGGATAAGGGCAGGTGGAACCAAAACTATTCTGGTCTCACTCTATGGTACTCACAAGGCGGCTTTGGTGACTTCCTCTGCATTTCCAGTCAATTGATTGACTGCATCTGCTTGGGCCTCTACGGTTGGGGAAGAAGGAGATTGACAGTTTGTAACAATGGTAGCTTCCGCTATCTCCTTCACAGCCTCAGCATCCAGTTGCTGAGATTCCTCCCGCGATGTGACTTTAGCTACCTCTTCCATAATAATGTCCTTGTCCGACTACTGATTAGGAGAAGACGGGATAGATTGTACCTGTAAAGAAGTGGCGGTGTCATGAAAGAGTTCAACTTCTTGACCTATAGTGGAACCCTGCACCTGGCTTTGCGATGGGCTAATGCGTTTGCGTTTTCGTTGGAAGAAATAAAGCAGGTCTTCATCATCGTCGTCTTCCAGCATCTATGTAGATTCCTCATGTAATAGAATAGTATTGGCTGGAGGGGGTTGCGCGGCTTGGATTACCGGAAGGAGAAGGGTAAGGAGATGGGGTAATCGGGTGTGAGGAATGTCATGCTTGGCTAATTGTTTGGTAACTGCTAATTGTTTGTCATGCCTGGAGATGCCATACGTGCATTTTTGCAAGTTTAATGCTTCTACAAGAAATTGCAGCGCAGTGCGCCTTGGCTCGGGGCAGTAGAAAATGGCAAACTCATTAGATGAGTGCCGGGAAAAGGTTCTTTCATAGTTGTCAGCGGAAGGAGTGGTCCATCAACCAATCCTTCTTGAGGGAGATGGAACCCCTCAGCAATGTGTTTGGTGTAACTACTAATCGGGGGTTTAAGCACGCTAACGGCTAGCACTGCTCTGTAGCAGGCGTGGCGGCGATGGCAGAGATAATCTGCATGTGAAAATGATGACACTCCACTGAATGCCAAGGCAATTCAGCGAAGGCCAAGAGTCCGCGAGCACGCAAGTACTCACTCACATCCGGAGTGAGACCCGCACGGAAGGTTACAATGTTCACAAGAGCTTACATGGCGCACTCAGAGATAAGCGAAAACACAGAGTACACATTGGACACAAACACACAAAGACACAATAGCGACTAACAATGGAAAGAACAAGATTAAGTAGGAACACAGAAAAAATAAGGCACCAAAAACCCTAATCATAACAAATTATTGGAAATATACTGACATAATGGTGACATGTATGCATTAACAAACGCAGCAACACAGAGGTGGGTATAAATTATGGTTAGATAAGAAAACAGAAGGATTACGGTCAGTTGGTCAACCGACACACGGAGACCAGAAAAGAAAGGCGATGGAAAAGAGTAATAAGCATAAAAGAGGAAAAACACCAAAGACACCTCACGAGGTGGTAGACGAAGGATAGTAGGGTTGAAGCTTTGAACCATTAATCACTTTAGGGAGAAGGTGACCAATTAAGGTGGATAACCGAAAAGTTGCAGGTCCCACTTGTTCAACAATCCGGTATGGACCGAACCATCATAGCTTAAATTTTCCGACGGATCTATTAGACTTAGAGTTATAGAAGAGGACCAATTGGTTTATCGTAAACACGGGAGTTTTGAGGAAATGATCGTGGGTTTTGGCCTGTCTCAGCTGCACTTCCTGCATCAACAGGAAACTCTCTAGATGTTGTTCATCCAAGGACCGTAAAGCCTCCAATCGAAAGGGAAAAGATTCTTCCAGTAATAGCTTCCGTTCAAGGGCCACATGCAGACTGGGAACCACAAGTTCCATCGGAGCAATTGCTTCCAATCCATACGCCAAGTTAAAAGGAGTTGTTCCGCTTGCCACTTTGTATGTGGTACGATAAGCCCATAGTACACTAGGTAGAAATTGGTCCCATCTCTCTGGGCAATCTAACACGAGTTTCTTCAAGATGTTTAAAAGAGATTTCTCTCAGCAAGTCCATTTGCTCGTGGATAATAGGGAGAACTGAATTTGTGCACAATCTGGAAGGTTTTAGTAAGCACTTGCATTAAGGTATTTGCAAAGTGTGTAGTACTTTGATCAATTACTATCTCACGGGTAACCTGTAGTGCGGAAAAATATCCTTCATTAAACATTTAACAACCACAGCCGCTGTGGCTGATCATAGAGCCCATGCTTCGGCCCATCTAGTTGCGTAATCTGTGCATGTAAGAATATATTGATTATTGGTGACTCTCACCGGAGGTGTAATCAGACCGATAAAATCCAAGCCCCATTTCTGAAAAGGTTCAAGAGGCACAACAGGTTGGAGAGGAAAGTAATGTCTCTGTAAAGGTTGACTGGAACGCTGGCAGTCGTCGCACTGTTGTACATACGTGGTCACGTCACGATACATATTGGGCCACCACAACCCACTCTGGAGAAACTTTCGATGAGTCAGGTCAACTGAAAAATGTCCTCCGATTGGAGCAGTATGGGCCATGGTAATGACTGAAGCAATTTCATGGGGAGGACACATCTGAGTAGTACTCCTGAGTGGTCCATGTAATATAATTGTCCGACAATCCACCGAAAGCGTCGACTGTACGTGGCTAGTCTTCGTCTAGCAGCTGAAGAAATCATACCAGGCGAACATCCACTAGTCAAGAATAGAAGCTGAAAAAATGAGGAGCTGAGCTTAAACACACTCTCAAAGAATATATGAGATGAGATATGAGAGACAAATAAGTGAGCAATCCTTAAATCAACAAGAATACAAAGTTCAGTAGTAGAAGCTAACTCCAGCTCAAACTACTTGAAAAGAACAAAGCTGATAGCACTATCAAATGAGCTCAATGATACACTTGAAGCCAATTTATAATGGTCAAGAGTGTGTGGTATACACCACTCCACTTCTGTCCCGAGGATGCACTCCACAACTACAAAAAATGAGTCGACTGTCTCTCAACTCCAGCCCTCTGTCTGTCTGTCGAAAATGCTCAGAAGCCTCTGTTTAAATAGGCATAACTCTCTAATGCATGGGTGTTTAGTGAAACTGTTTTAGATAGACATTCTCCATGATATTTGGAACAACTTTTCTGAAGAAACGATTTTGAGATGACGCACGTAGCTCAAGATACAAGCTTCCAAAGTTGGCCTACTGGCCGTTTTCAGCAATCTGCCAATTCTCTACCTACCACATTGAGGCCAGCATAACTTGAGTTTGCATATGAATTTGTGGGAGATTTTTGGTGAGCTGATACCTCATATTATTGAGAACATTTCAGCTTTTTAATCAACCAAAAAGGATGCACGGTTAGCGAGATATGATCCATGCAAAACTGCCTTAAGAAAAGGTGTGCTATTGTCCTGAAATTTTTCCTAAATTATAGGAACACTTTTCCAACTTGGCATTGACTTCAAATATGCTTTATTCACGACTATGGCTAATGTGGAAAACATAATAAATCACTCTAAGAATATACTGAGCTTTAATAAAGAGTTCAACCTATAATAATACTTCGAAGAGATGATGTGGACTTGCATATTCCAACACCTTCCCTCAAGTCCAACATCTTCAAAATAATAAGAACCTGAAATAAAATGCTTGCTGAAGGCATATGAAGATGAGCCTTCCCTTATTTGTTGAAGATGCATGATGAGCCTTCCCTTACTCATGACTTCCTTCCCTTAAGGGAAGCTCCATCATGCCAAGTGATGATCTATGCTTGATGAACAACTCCTTGCCAAGAGGTCAACCACATTTTCCTTTGTGTTGCAATGGTGTAAGATGATATCACCACTTTGTATCTTCTCTCTGATGAAGTGCTCCCTCACTTCAATGTGCTTGGTTCGTTGATGCATGAACGGATTCTTTGCCAAAGATTCGGCTGAGACATTATCACAATGAATGATTGTAGGTTGGTTTTCACAAAAACCAATCTCATCCAAGTATCTTCTCAGCCAAATAGCTTCACAAGCTGAGGTTGTGAGAGCTTTGTATTCAGCTTCTATAGAGGATAAGCTGATCGTACTTTGCTTTTTGGAACTACATGAAATAGCTCCATTGCCTAGGAAGAAGGCATTTCCACTTATGCTCTTTCTATCAACCAAGTTTGCTGCATAATCTGAATCACTAAATCCATGAAGATTCAATGTATCTCCTCCATAGAGAATTCCAAGTGAAGAAGTACCTTTCAAATATCTTAGTATCCTCTTGGCTGAATTCTAGTGAGATACTTTGGGAGCTTGTAGATATTTGGAGAGAGGGTTCACTACAAAACAAATATCAGGTCTTGTGATGGTCAAATAGAGGAGAGATCCTATGAATTGTCTATATAGTGTTTCATCATATGGAACACCATTCTCCTCCTTCATGAGTTTGAGAGTTGACTCCATAGGTGTAGAGACCGGCTTAGAGTGAGACATCTCAAACCTATCAAGAATGGAAAAAAGATACTTTTGTGAGAGATAAATATATCTCCCTTCTCTAGTCGAGAGACTTCGATGCCAAGAATGTAGTGTAAGTCACCAAGATCCTTCATTTGAAACTCTTTAGAGAGTTTTCTTTGAACATCTTCAATCATTGCATGTAGTGTTTTCCTATCAAGAATGGAAAACAGATACTTTTGTTGAGAGATAAATATATCTCCCTTCTGTAGTCGAGAGACTTCGATGCCAAGAATGTAGTGTAAGTCACCAAGATCCTTCATTTGAAACTCTTTAGAGAGTTTTCTTTGAACATCTTCAATCATTGGTTCATTGCTTCCTGTCAACATGAGATCATCCACATATAGAAGAACAATAACAATATCTTTTCCCTTGACTTTATAATACAAACTATGATCAGCATTGGTTCTTTGAAAGCCTTGAGAGCAAAGATGCTCATCAATCCTTGCATACCAAGCTCGGGGAGCTTGTTTCAAACCATACAAACTTTTGAGAAGTTTGCATACCATGTGCTCTTTACCTTTGACAATGTATCCTTCCGGTTGTTGCATGTAAACTTCTTCCTCAAGTATGCCATTGAGGAAGGCATTGTTGACATCCATTTGCTTCACCTTCCACTTGAATATGGAGGCAAGGGAAAGTAATAACCTAACTGAACTCATCTTTGCTACTGGAGCATATGTTTCATCATAATCCAATCCATATTGTTGAGAATATCCTTTAGCTACTAACCTTGCTTTGTGTCTATCTATCTTCCCTTCCTTGTTGAATTTTAGCTTGTAGATCCATTTGCATCCGATTGCTTTCTTGTTGGGAGGTAATGGACATAACTCCCATGTCCCATTTTGATGAAGAGCAGCCATCTCTTTGTCCATAGCTTCTTACCATTCTTTTTGAGTACTAGCAACCTTGTATGTTGAGGGTTCGTCATGTTGTAAAATAGAGCTAAGCAAAGCAACATTACTTTGCTCAAAACTTGAGGAATTACCTCGTTGATGTGTAAGTCTTTGAGGTTGTGTTGTGATCCTTGAAGACCTTCTAAGAGTTGCACGGTGATCATCATCTTCTTCCTCTAATTCTTCAATGGTTTCGTCATGTGTAGAAGAGGGAACTCCAACTTTAACTATTGTTGAAGAACTTTTATCCAAATCTGAAATTGATGTTGAACTCAAGCTTGTATTCTCGTAAAAAATCACATCCCGTGATAGGAATGTCTCCTTCTTACATGGATCATAAAGTTTGTAAGCTTTGCTTACATCACTATATCCAACAAAGATCCATTTCCTTGACTTGTCATCCAGCTTCTTCCTCTTTTCATCTAGAATGTGAGAAAATGCGAGGCAACCAAAAACTCTTAAATGATGTACCTTAGGCTTGATGTTGTGAAGAGCTTCATAGGGGGTAATGCCCTTCAAGACTTCGGTAGGAGACCTATTCATCAAATAGCATGAACTATTGATTGCTTCAGCCCAAAAGATGTTGCTCGGACCTTTGTCTTTGAGCATGCATCTTGCTGCTTCAAATAATGTCCTATTCTTCCTCTCTGCCACTCCATTTTGTTGTGGAGTGTAGCTGCAAGTAAGTTGCCTTCAAATGCCATTCTCAAGTAGATAATGGCTGAAATCCTTCGACAAGAATTCTCCTCCATTGTTAGATTGTAGAGTATTTAGTCTTCGTCATGTCATCTTTTCCACCATAGCATGAAAGTGTTTGCAAATCTGAAATACATCAGCCTTGGACTTCATAAAATAAACCCAAGTATATCTAGAGAAATCATCCGTGAAGGTAACAAAATAAATATTCCCTCCAAGTGAGGGAGTGTGGGCTGAATCACATACATCAGCATGCACCACATCAAGTATATCACGTGCCCTTGAGCTGCTCTTTGAGAACTTACTGATAGCATGCTTTCCAAGGCAGCACGCTTCACACACTTTTCCAATCCTTTGTAAGGCTGGAATTGCAATGACCATGCCTTTCTCCTTCAGCATACACATACTATTGAAGTTCAAGTGACCATACCTCTTGTGCCATAACTCGGTAGGCATAATGGGGGCTGCTTTGTCATTTCCCATTGCTGAAAATGTTGAGACTTCTCCTTCTAACTTGAAAAGCTTTCCTTGCTTTCTTCCTCTAGCAACCACTTTGTAGGAATTCTTTGGATCTTTAATGAGGCATTGCTGGCCTTCAAACTATATTTTGAGTCTCTTCTCAGTCATAGCTCCAATTGAAAGTAAATTCTTGGTAAGCGATGGTACCAAGAGAACATTGCAGAGTGTCTTTTTCTCTCCCGTTCCCAATCAAATGGGTATGTCACCTTTCCCTGCAATGGAATTTGGAGTATATCTACTGCAAAGATAGTACCACTATGAGAATCATCAATATTAGAAAAGTATTGAGCATGAGAAGTCATATGAGAACTTGCTCCGCTATCAATCCACCATGGTTCCTCTTTGGGATCATGTGTATGGGTTGCTATCTCTTCTAATGATACAAGTGAAGAATCTTCTTCAAAATGAGTGGACTCATTTCCACCTTCTCCATCCGTGTAGTGGGCTGATCTTCCTGATCTCCCATTATCTTGATTACTCCTATAATCTTTAGCAAAATGACCATACCTAGAGCAATTCTAACATTGGATAGAGTAATATCTACCTCTATCTTCTCCTCTTCCTCTACCTCTTGAGGAAGGATGCCCTCTTTCTTGGAAAGATTGATTACCTTCATGATCTTGTCGATCTTGGTTGTGAGTCGGATGATGCTACCCTCTTCCTCTTTGTGTGTTGAAACTTCCTCTTCCCCTTGATGAGAAGAGTGCTTTGTCATTTGATGTTGATGCCTTTCCTCCATCATGTATTGACTTCATTGCAGCCTACCTTTGATCTTCATCTCTGAAAATTTGTTCCATCTCCTCAAGAGATGGCTTCTCCCTCAAGATGATGAGGCCTTGAACTAAGCATTCATATCCATCTCGCAATCCATGGATGATGATTGTAGAGAGCTCGTTGTCAGACATCTTATCTCCAACAGCCACTAGTTGTTGATGTAGATCCTTGACTCTCTTGATGAAGCTTGAAGCATCCTCTCCTTGCTTCCTCGTACAATTTGTAAGTTCAACCCTCAATGCCACTTGCCTCGAGGTGCTCCTGGACTCATAGATATTCTTCAATCTCTCCCATGCCTTCTTGGGAGTCTCATCAAGGAGATGGATGAGAATGTCATCTTTGACACTCAACCTTATGATATGAACTGCAAACATGGCCTTCTCATCCCATTTGAACAATTCTTCTTCACTTCCAGTCGGTCTGCCCATCGACATTAAATCCCAACAATCTTGTAAGGACTCCATCTTTACCTTCCATGTAGCATAGTTGTTGCCATTGAGCTTCTCAACTCCTTCTAAGTGTAGGTTGTGGAGACTTGGTGCCATCTTCAACTGCAACAAGTTGAATCGAGACTCTTCCCTTTACTCAAATATGCTCACACTAGGCACTTCTAACCTAGGTGCTCCGATACCATGAAAAAATGAGGAGCTGAGCTTAAACACACTCTCAAAGAATATATGAGATGAGATATGAGAGACAAATAAGTGAGCAATCCTTAAATCAACAAGAATACTGAAGTAGTAGAAGCTAACTCAAGCTCAAACTACTTGAAAAGAACAAAGTTGATAACACTATCAAATGAGCTCAATGTTACACATGAAGCCAATGTATAATGGTCAATTCAGTCCCTAGGATGCACTCCACAACTACAAAAAATGAGTTGACTGTCTCTTAACTCCAGCCGTCTATCTGTCTGTCGAAAATGCTTAGAAGCCTCTGTTTAAATAGGCATAACTCTCTAATGCATGGGAGTTTGGTGCACCTGTTTTAGATGGAGATTCTCCATGATATGGAGAACAATTTTGCTGAAGAAACCATTTTGAGATGACGCACGTAGCTCAAGATACAAGCTTCCAAATTTGGCCTACTGGTCGTTTTTAGCAATCTGCCAATTCTCTACCTACCAACTTGCGGCCAACATAACTTGAGTTTGGAGACGAATTTGTGGGAGATTTTTGGTGACCTGATACTGATATTATGGAGAACATTTCAGCTTTTGAATCAACCAAAAAGGATGCATGGTTAGCAAGATATGATCCGTGCAAAACTGCCTTAAAAAAAGGTGTGCTGCTGTCTTGAAATTTTTCCTAAATTATAGGAACACTTTTCCAACTTGGCATTGACTTCAAATATGCTTTATTAACGAGTATGGCTGATGTGGAAAACATAATAGATGACTCTAAGAATATAATGAACTTTAATAAAGAGTTCAACCTATAATAATACTTTGAAGAGATGATGTGAACTTGCATATTCTAACAGAAGCAAGGTGTCATAGTAAGAAGAGGGTACCAGTAATTCCTATTGATCATCCTGTATTGTCTCTACCGCATAGATGGCTGGTGTTGTATCATCAATCCCCTCCCGAGGCTCACCAGAATCCAACCGAGAGAGAAAGTCAGCAAGAGCATGTGCTGACCCTGATCGATGTACGACGGAGTAATCAAATTCTTGAAGCAGCAAGACCCACTATGCTAACCGTCCTCCCAAATGCTTTTATCGCACAAGATACACCAATGCTGCATGATCTACGTGGAAGGTGAAGCGTCTGCCCAACACATAATGTCGAAATGTTTTCACGGAATATACTAAGCCAAGACATTCTCGTTCAGTAACTGAATAGTTACGCTCTGCCGGGGCCAATTTGCGACTCGCATAATGTATGGGACGATACCATTTATCCGTCTGTTGCATCAGCACGCTTCCAATGGCATAGTCGGATGCATCCACAAAGACACGAAATGGAAATTCCCAATTGGGTGCTTGTAAAATGGGAGCCTGAGTTAACAATGATTTTAGTCTATAAAAAGAAAGTTGAAACTCTTCAGTCCATTCGAGCTGACGCGGGCTATTGGTTATCAATCGATTAAGTGGTATTGCCAAATGAGAAAGCCCGTGCAGATGCCGCCCATGCCACCAGATTTGGCCCAAAAACCGCATCACGTCCTTAGGTGTCTTAAGAGCAGGAGCCTCCAATACGGCCTTCACTTTGTTTGGATCCACCTGAATGCCTTGTTTTGAAATAACGTGTCTGAGCAACTTGCCACAGGATACAGAGAATACCGATTTGTTCGGGTTCAAGCACAATCGATATTCTCAACACTTTGAAAAGAAACACCGTAAATGGTACAGGTGCACCGACGTATCATCGGATAACGAGAAATCATCCAGATACACTCTCATAAATGTGGTGAGATAAGGGGAAAACATTTCCTGCATGCAGCGTTGGAACGTACTGGGAGCATTGCGCAGTCCAAACCACATTATGGTACACGCATAGACACCCCAGTTTGTAATAAATGCAGTCTTGGGTATATCCTGCTTGGCCATTCGGACTTGATTGTTACCACTGTATCCATCTAGAAAGGAATACATTTCCCGGCCGGCCACGTCGTCTAACATGGTATCCAGGAATGGCAACAGAAACGGATCAGGTACGTTTGCGGCATTGAGCTTCAGTAGTCCATGCATATCCGCAACTTCTTGTTTTTCATCGGAACTATAACAATGGGAGAGATCCATTCTCCATGCTCAATAGGCACAATAAATCCCACCTTCAATAATCGATCAAGTTGGCCTTTAACCTGTGCCACATAGCTAGGATTCATCCTTTAACTAGGTTGTTTGATGGATCTCGCATTCGGTTTTAGCACCACTCTGTGTTGATAAATCCGTGGGTCCAACCCCTTCATGTCCCTGTAATCCCATGCAAATACATCAGCGAACTCTTGTAGCAGCTATAACAAATGCTCCTAGAAAGTCTCAGATAGTCGTGCTTTTATTTTTACTGGTCATGGGTTGGTTTGGTCACCTAAATTGCAGGTGATCAACTGATCTTCGGGTACATAAAACTGCTGGGGTATCTCCAAATCGTCTCCTGACTGAAGTAATTGTTGGAGCATCGTATCATCCAAGGTCTGTTTTGTGCTTGACTCATGCTCTCCGGTCAGTGGTATCACCGTAGAAGCTGCCAGACTCCAGTTATCTGCCATAGTTTGTAAATCTACAGTGCCAAGTGCCATGAGATCCTTGTTGGAAGTAAAAAAAGCTTCCTCCTCATCATCGGAGAGACCATCCAACATGTGTACAAGCTCCGCTAAATATGGTCGTGCATGTAAGTCACATGGTTTCATGTCATCCAACGGGACAACATATTTCCGTTGATTATTTTTAAAGGCTATTTCATGCGCTGACCAGTCTTGCACTACCTTAGCATGTTTTATCCAAGGACATCCAAAGAGTAGATTGTAATCCAGGCTCGATTCTGGTATATCCAGCACAACACAGGTCATTTTGAAAACAGAACCTTGTAGAGTGATCCGAATATCTTGCACCAAGCCCACCGGATGGACTCGAGATTGATCAGCCATGTGTACAAAGAATTGAAGTACAAAGAATTGAACAGGTTCAATTTGCATCCACCCCAACCGTTTGCAAAGTGCTGCTGTTGCAATGTTGACACCCGATCCTCTATCAATTAAGACTTGTGTGATTTTATGGTTTTTGTACCATACCATAATCAGTGGTACCATATGCTCCACCATTGGGTCCAATTCCGGTTGGATTATAGCTGTTGCGGGAGCACTCGTGGGTCCTGGACTGACCTGCTGCTGGAACTGTTGTCGCACTCCCGGGACCAAAGCCAATAATTGACCCAAGGGCAAGGTATTTGATTCCTTGGACAGCACATCCCACACCGAATCAGTTTTGGTTGTTTCCAATACGGTCTCCGGTGTGGACTCCGGTACTGTGTGAGTTAGATTTTGCCTTTCTAGTACGTCCGGTGGTATGCTTTGCTGCATCACCAGAATTGGGTCAGGGAATATGATTTGCTCATGCATCGCCCACTTGCTTGCTCTTGTAAACACCTTTTGTTGTTCACGAATGCCGGGTTCAAAAATCTCTGTAGTTGGCTGTAATTGCTTTTAGAACGTGTTTGGACCACTGCTTCTTGCGTGTCTACTGGTGAGATATACACCATATTTGCCATCGAATGTTGTGGTTCTTTTTTCTTATTGTCATACTCCGCTGCATCTTTGCAAAACCTTCGGATATGCCCAATTTCACCACAAAAATGCCATTTAGGGGGTGGGGGAGATATACCTTCTCCTAATGGACCTGCATTCCACCGGGCTTGTCCAAAATTATTGACCGTCCTCCTTGATAATTCGTGTATCCCTGGTATTGGGTATTCCTTATCTATGGTGGGACATAATGGCTGGCCCCTTGCCTTGTTCCTGAGTAATGGCATTAACAACTGCTCTGTTCTGTACCTTGGCATTGTACAGGCAAGTCTCCATAGTGTGGTCTGTTGTGTGGCAAATGGCATGTTGAGCTGCTGTGCCCTGGATTTTTGCATTTGGTAGAGTATATCTGTTTCAAAGGATCCTCGTTGGATTGCTTGGACGCTTTCTGCCACTCTAGATCTTCGATGAACCCATCCACTTTGTTTTCTAATTGTAATGCCATAATAATTACGACGTTCAAAGTCATTCCACCCACACACCGTATGATCATAATCTGCTTCAATTGGGGCTTTAATCCATTGATGAAACAATGTGTGATAACATCATTTGGTAAGTTAGCATGTGCTGGTGCCAACTTCCGTAAATGAGTCCGAAATAGCGTGGCATAATCCTGTACAGTTTGGTGTGGTTTCTGCCTATTGTTCTGCAAGTAATCAAAAATTTCGGCGGGGTTCTTCTTTAACCGAAATCGTTGTAGAAAGGCATCCTTCACATCATCATATTTTCGAAAGCGGTTCAAATCATATTTGGTTAGCCATTGTGCAACTTCATTAACGAGAGTTGACTAGAACACTATAGCTTTATACGCAAGGTCTGCGGGATAATTCAGAACTGCATAATTAATCTCAAAGGTCCGTACATGTGCATCAGGATCATCCTCCGGAAAACCTCCAAATTTTGTGTATGTGACCCCCGCTGGTACGGGGCGTGTTGGGATAACCTATTGCTGCTGATGTTGTGGTTGCAGTTGTGGCGGTGTTTGTTGTTGTTGCTATGAGCCACTCATGGTAGTGGCGTTGTTGTTGTTACCTGAAAATTGGGGCGATATCTCTTGATATTCATGAACTGTATGGTCAACCTGCTCACTTTCCGGTCCTAAAATGTCGTTGAACCAATTGCTTAACTCCAAATCTAACAGCCCTTCCTCGACTTTAGTGTCAAAATTAGACGTGCACCAAAAAATGGTGAGCGGAGTAAGTGTCCACCAAACAGCACTGCAGTTTCACCGAAAAGCTTCGAATCGCCCCCAGGTAATACCGAACTCTCACCGAAACTCGCCGAATTCTCACGGGACCAGACTGCATTGTCACCGGAAACGTGCTCACTGGATAATGCGAACTTGTCACCGAAAGTGACCGAATTCTCACCAGATAATGCGGAACTGTCTCCGCACTGGGCCTCTATACAACCAGAAATCACTCTAATTTCTTCAAAAGGTATCGGACTCACACCAGAATGCACCGGAATCTCGTCGTGTGCTACCGAACTACCACCGGAATTGCTGCTGGCTGGCTGTACTGAACCTTCTACAACTGGAGTTAATGGTCCTATACTTCTACCACCAGGGGGTGTTCCTAATAGGTTCGGAACTACCCAGTTCCTAATTGGTCTCTACGGTATTTGGGGTATGATTCGTCGGAACGTGTTACATGCATATATCAAAGAATTCTTCCTCAATCTTTAATCTTCGATGCAAACGGCTACTCCATTTCCCACAGACGGCACCAGTGTTAAACCTTTGCCAGTTTAATCTATTTTCAGATTAAGAATATACTACTTCACCGAATTAATGCGTTAGGTCGGATTATCTTCCCAATACTGTTTCGAATATGTTCTTCAACGTACTTCCACACCACACAGTTAACCGTATAACTTCTTCACTTATCGCATTAATCAATTTACGTAATACTTCATTTAACTTCACTTAATGATTAAACTTAGTCAATAGAAATGACAGAAGACATAGTGTTACACAGAGTTTGACAAACAGTGCTTCGCTTTCGGCGCTCGCCCAGATGAATAGTCCGGCGACTGCACCTTCTCCTTCATGCAACTTCTCTCATTAATCTTTCCCCAAAGGTTACAAATTTGCGCTACGCCTTTACATGATGTAGGCAACTTTTCAGAGTATATATTACAAAACTATGAGTTCCTTCGCGGCAGCTTACATAGCCCAAACATTTGCGAAAAGCTTAAAAATTCTCCCTAGGGAGAGCCTTTGTGAAAAGGTGTGCAACATTATCATGTGTGGGTACATATGCAAAATTGATCTTTCTAACAAAGAACCACTTTTTGACATAATGATAGTGCACCTCCATGTGCTCTGTGTGAGGATGGAACATAGAGTTCCTCAAGTCTAGTAACGCACTCTAAGTGTTAATGAAGATGGTGGTGCCAGAAGTGTGAGCAACAGTGAGATTAACCAAAATTCATCTCAGCCACACACACTAAACAATCATTTTGAAAGATGCCTTATACTCAGCCCCCACAACTAGAAGTGGCCATCGTTAGCTTCTTGTTGCTCCAAGATATGCATGAGCTACCAAGCATGAAGAAAAATCCACTAGTGGACACATGAGTGTCATAATAACTAGACCAATCACACTCAAAAAAAGATTGTAAATCTAGTGGTAATGATCCCCCCCTTGGGATAAAACAATGCAAGTAGCGAGGTACCACTCAAATAGTGAAAGATGCACTTAACCGCCTACCAATGCTTGACACATGGGAAATTCATGAACTTGCTCATTTGTGAGATAGAAAATTAGATATCATGCTGAGTTATGCATACATAAATGAAGCATCTAACAACCCACTAATAGATAACAACATCAAATGAATCTTACACATCATGAAGATTCAACCATAAACGTTTTTCCATAAGAGTGGCAACAGGTTTGCAATCTTAAAGTGCAAAACATTGCAATAATTTTTAGTATATTTTTTTTGATAGAAAGCTATCCTGCCCATCAATGTGCATAAATGAAATGCCCAAATAATGATGAAAATTCCTCAAATCCAAAATTTCAAAAGAGGCATGCAAATCAGACTTAAATTCAGAAATATGCTTCTCATTAGGACTAAAATGTATCATTTCACACCAAGCTATGGTGCTTGCTTCAAACCATATAATTCCTTTCTTAACCTGCACACTTTATTTTCATGCCCTTTTTTGTACAAAACCGTGCTGCTAAAATACATGCACCTTTTCATTTAAGTTACCATTCAGAAATGTAATTTTAATGTCCAACCAATGTACATTCCAATCATGATGACTTGCAAGTTGCACAGATGCTACAAACGATGTTCATTTAGCATGTGGGTGCATAGGTCTCATCAAAATCAATGCTGTTTCTTGAGCCTAATCTTTTGCAACAAGCCTAGCCTTATACTTTTCAATTGTTCCATCATGTTTAGGTTTCAACTTGTATACCCATTTAGTACCAATGGGCTTTTTATATTAAGGAAAATCTTATAAATACCAAGTACCATTCTACATAATAGCATCATATTCTGATTGCATAGCAACCATCCAATTTTCTAAATTTTGTGCTTCATCAAAAGAAACTAGCTCATTCTCGTCACAAAGACTAGAGGTAGTTTTTGCATAGCTAAACATCCAAACACCTTGCAATGTCCAAGACTAGAGGCAGTCATACCTTGGAGTGATTTGGATGGTAGTCTATGGACAAGGTACATCGCAGTTGAAATAGCCTCTTCCCATAGTTAATGTGGCAACCTCTTCTCTTCAAGCATTGTTTTGGCAGATCCAACCAATGTCTTGTTTTCTTCTCTCTGGAATCCCATTCAATTGAGGAGAGTACCTAGTAGTTACTTCCCTTTTGGTAGTTTTATTCTACAAGATCTCAAAAAACTCTTTGGAGAGGTATTCTCCCCCGCAATCAGATCTAAGCTTCTTGAGTGATCTTGCCAATGACGCTTCTTGGATTGGTCCCCATACATCTATATGTACTAGGTCCAATACGTTGTTGTGGATGTAGCATTTGTGGTTGAATGGTTGTATTTGTGCTTTCCCAACTTAACATGCATCACATTTTTTATCATGTGTTGCTTTGATATGTTTGGTAATCCAAGAACACTTTGATCCCTGCATATATCTTTCAAGGTTCTTTCATTCACATGAGCTAGCCTCTTATGCCATACTTCAAGCTTACTTAGGGTTTGAGACCCAAAGTTGAATAGAGCTATGTTTTTGGTTTCTCCTACTTCAAAAGTAAAGAGCCTACCATGCTTCTCACCTCTGCCTATCTTGTTGAAGCCTTGACATGGATCTTCCACAAAAGCTCCGTGTTGGGTGAACCTAACTTACAAGCCTTTCTCAACTATTTGGCCTACAATTATTTGGCTTTTTGTAATATTCCGAACATAGAGTACCTTGCTCAAAATATTTGTCCTACCATTGGAAGCTTTGACATTGCCAATCTTCTCCACACTATGCTTTGTGTCATCCCCTTTTTTAACTTCATGTCTATGCTTTGGACTTTCCAAATCAGATAAGAGAGCTATGTTTCCTACAACATTATTTGAACATCCTGAAACTTTGTAGAATAAATGATCATCTTCTTTACCTTCCTTGTGGCTTAGGTTCATACATAGCAATGATTTTTCATGTTGTTGATCTCCAAAATAATTCTTGAATTCCCTTCTGTTATGGCCTCTATTGTTGTTGTTGAAGTCGTGTTCACCGCGGCCTCTATGGTTGCCATATCCACCTCTTCCACTTCCTTTTTGGGTCTTCCCATTGAACTAGAAATTTTTACCATTAGTGTCCATGTGAAAGGCCAAATGGCCATTGCACACTTCCTTGTACATGTTCTTTAATAAAACATATAGTGGCCTAGTCAGTCATAGACTATAATTTCGACCACATTTGTAAGACCTAAGAAGTCTATTTTCATGCTCCCTATGTACTGTGTTCTCAGTGTATTCTGTAGCATCTGTGCGAAGTACTGTGTGTGGCCTCAGGAGCTCGATTTTCTGCTCTCATCATATCGTCGTGGAGATCTCAAGAAGGAGAGTGCACTATGGTGCATCCACATCGAAATATGTCACTGGTATCAGAGCAGTTCGACGTGAAAAGCTTTGTTCCTTTTGTGCGAACGAAGCGAGGACCTCCCACCCCAGGAGCTCAGTTTTCTACTCTGAGCATATCGTTGTGGAGCTCTCGAGAAGGAGAGCGCACTGTGGTGCATCAACATTGAAATACTTCACTGGTATCAAAGCATTTCAATGCAAAAGGCTTTGTTCCTTTTGTGCGAGTGAAGCGAGGACTCCCCCCCTCCCAAGGCTTTCTCCAAGGCTTACCACTAAGGTGGCAACCAAGGCATAGACCTTGCCATACCTTGTCATCTGAGTTAGCAAAGTCACCATTGGTGCCATTGGCTGCGCACGAGGGAGGACCTCAATGATCAAGGAAGATAGACGTTCCCGGTACTTCCCAGGAGGTCACCCATCCCAATAATGTTCCCCCCTAGAGCTCACTTAACCATGGCAATCTCTTACAACTAAGCTACACTCTTATGGTGTCTGAAGAAGGGGAAAGACTAAGGTTGACATTACCTTGAACATGTTTTGGTCCCTCAAAGCTTCATTCTTTGCTCTCAAAGCCTATTTTTGAAGCATTTTGGGGTGTCTTTTGGAGCCATTTTGGAGTACTTTTGCACATAGCTCTTTTCACACAAGTCCACGAACATCAAGAAGAGTGTTCTTTGTAGTTATCTGACAATAAATATCAACCTTTGGGACTGTGTTTTCAGCCACACTCACAAAACTATAGGTTTCTCGAAAGGCTTTCAGTTTTGGTGGGAGCAACTATTGTAAATTTATGTAGGTCTTTGGAGCCTAAAACATCAGAGTTGACAGACACTTGCAAGTGTTGTTGGCTTGTTTTTGGGCTATGCATTCAACATTTTAGTGTCATTTTACTACATATATTGAGCACATACACATGATATACGCTTCTATGGATACCGCTTATGTACATCCGTGTGGTCATTGATATAGCGGTTACATTCTTGCATAAAGCCTTTTACGTTTGAAAAAGAGGGTCGTGGTGAGGTTTTCTTAACTGGGAGACACCCAGATGTTGGGGTCTCTTCGGTGATGCAGGTGGAAGACTCACCCAGCCTCTCCATAGGAGATGTATGGTAGTTGTTCACAGGTGCTCGATAAGCCGAGTTGTCTTCTATTGGGTAACTGATTATATGCAGTGGAGTTAGTGATTCACTATGCAGGTAAACATGTTGATACTTTTAGTTTTATGATATTTTGACACTGGTCATATGCTCATTTTGTAGAGGATACTCTGGCAAAATTTTTGCAGATTCTTAGTTTAATCAACTATACAGTGGTCGATTTACTCTTTGATGCACTTATTCGTTGGTGTTCGGACTCTTCTAGCTCCATTATCATTCTATTCAGTTCTTTACCATCATGGCATCAGAGGTCTCAGGCACATCTGGTGCATCAAGGTCTAGTGCCAGTGTTCGAAGGAGGAGCTATAACTTGCACGACAAAGACTATTTTGAGATCCAAAAATTTGATGGCACAAACTTTGCTCTATGGAAGACTTAGATTAAAGATGTTCTGATTCAAAGGAGGCAATGGAAGCCTATAAATTGGATTTCAAAGAAGCCTCATGACATGGATGAAGATGATTGGGATGTGTTAGATGAAATGGCTAGGCCTACCATTTGCTTGCACCTAGTAGATAATGTTTACTTTAGAGTATTGGACAATGAAAGTGTAGAGGAGCTTTGGAAGAAGTTACACAATACATATGAAAAAGAGAGGACATCAAATAAAGTGTATCTGATGAGAAAATTATATGACCTTCGCATGAAGGACACAGATAGTGTTGCTGCTCATCTAAATGATTTTGATGCTATATTCTCCCAGTTATAGGCTCAGAAAATGGATATGGATAATGAAATGAAAGCAATATTGTTGTTATGCACCCTGCCATTATCATGGGATAGATTTTGCACAGCTATTAACAATAGTGCACTTGTTGCTAAACTCGTCTATGATGACATATGTGGAGCACTCTTGAGTGAGGAGATTTGTAGAAAATCTATGGGTTGCACTCAGAGTGGAGATGCATATAATGTTCGTGATTCTTACCAAGGAAAGAATCAGCAACGTGGTAGGAGCAAGAACAAGGAAAAAAATGGTCAATGGAATAAGAGTAGAAGTAAATCAAGGAAGAGGGATATCGAATGCCATTATTGTCATAAGAAAGGACATATGAAGAAAGACTATTATGCATTAGACAATGCTAAAGGTAAAGGACAGAACGTTGATGGGCATGTTAAACAGTTACTTGCACCATCTACTTCGACTCTAAAGATTGAAAAAATTAATGCTATTTCTAATGATGCTGATGTGTTGACACTTGATAGTACTGTGCCATCTGAGGCCCTTATAGCTGATTCTCTTTCCCATACATGGTTGCCAGATTTTGGTGCTTCTTTCCATGTGACACCACATAGAGAATGGTTCTCTAATTATGTAGCAAAACAACTTAGTACCGTGAGACTTGGTGACTCTTACCAGTGTGATGTTGTGGGGATTGGAGATGTGGTTGTGTAGTTCAACACTGTTGTCACTTGATGGGGGTTACTTGATTTTTGATCTGACACAGTCACTTGTATACAATGTAACATGCCCATCAGGTGGGAGGCATAATTTGTATACTTACACTCAGGTATTCTTTATCATTCTTTATTTTTTCTCCCATAGGTACTTCGGCAATATTGGCCTTTAGTGGGAGATTGTTATTGTTAGTGTCCATGTGAAAGGCCAAATGGCCACCAGACACTTCCTTGTATATGTTCTTTAATAAAACATATAGTGGCCTAGTCAGTCATAGACTATAAGTTTGATCGCATTTGTAAGACCTAAGAAGTTTGTTTTCGTGCTCTCTGTGTATGGCATTTTTTGTGTATTCTGCAGCATCTGTGTGAAGTACTGTGTGTGGCTTCATGAGCTTGGTTTTCTACTCCGAGCATATCTTCATGGAGCTCTCGAGAAGGAGAGTGCATTGTGGTGCATCGACATTGAAATACTTTAGCAATTCTGAGTGGTGTGCTTTGTCTTATCACAAATAGCACAAGGTTGAACATTCTAGCCTTTGGTCTTGTCATGCTTTGGTCCTTTCTTCTCTTTTCACTTGCTCTTTCCTACAAAGTTGGCTTGGGAAGTATCCTCTTTATCTTCTTCCTTTTTCTTGCCTTTTAGCTTCTTGTCCTTCTTATTTGCATATAGAGCACTAGTAAAATTACCATGATAGGAATTAACTTCGTTTATGCTATTCTTGACCTCTTGATTGAAGACTTGTCCAAGAAAGATGTTGAAGTCGAGAGTTTGCACATCCATGATGTGACCATAGGCTGTGGTGAAAGATTGCCATTGCTTGTCACCTTTGATCCCATTGAGGATTTGCCTCATGATGGCATTTTCTCCAATCAACTCTCCAATGGATGCTTATTGATCAACAACCTCCTTGATCTTTGTAACAAACTCATTGATGGTTGTTTTGGACTCTTCTCATCTGCTTTTGTACTAGCAAAAAAGAAAGTCTTTAGGGCATCCCAAGTCTCTTCATATGTCTTGCATCCTCTAATATGTGGTAATAGAAAATTATAGATAGAGTTGTGTATGTATGACCTTGCTTGAACATCCCTTGCACACTAGATTGGATCTCGGAATAGGCATTGCTTCATCACTTGATACAATCCCATATATTTCTTCCTTTCAAATAATCCTCCATTCTGATTTTCCAAGTAGCATAGTTGTGCCTATCAAGCTTCTCAATCATTGATGGAAAGCCATATCCCATCTTGAAGTTGCTTTGATACCACTCAAAGAAATTGGAAAATCTTGGAGAGGCATGGAGAGATGAGTTGTCAAGTGGTGAAGTTAGTCCAGTGAACACGCATAGGACCAGCCCTAGCTCTTTGGATATGTGAAGTAGACCTCGCAAGCTTGTGGTTACTATAGTAAAACCCGATAGACACTTTGGAACATCAACAAGAACATGTGATGCAAAACAAATAACTTGTACCTTGACTCGCTCACAAAAACCTTCTAAAAATGGATGCAAGTTGTAACTTCAAACACTAAGAGCAGTCAGCAAAGTAACAATTGGAAAACTTCCTCTTAAGGGAGTTTCATACATAGGGTTAGTTGGCTATAACGCATAAAAGCCCTATTTTATAACAATTATAGAAGGAACAATCACTTTAATACTGAACTCGTGTCATCCTGATTTCTCAAGGATATGCAGAGTATGATCCCGAGATTGAAAAACTTGAATGTGTCTGAAAGTAATGAACCAAAGGATCAAAATATTTGTAAACATAAACTAGATAGTAATACCTTTCAAATGAAGGCTTCAACAATAGATTTGGAGCTCTCTAGAGAGAGCAATATTGAGTGAGTCTAAGGAAGAAGGAGTAGAGAATAGAGATGGCACCAAGCAATGATCAAAGTGTATATGTACTAGTTCAAATCATGACTCTATTTAAAGTAAATATGTTTTGGAGTCTTTATATAGACTCTTGAGAATATGGCCATGCCTTTACTCCATGAATTTGAATTCGAAATTAGGCGGGTTTGTTAGTTTAGTTTGATTGCCATCTTTTCCTACAATCTAGGAAAAGAGAAAGTTGAAATCACATCTACTTTTTGATTGCTTGATTAAAAATCAATTCCAACCACTTCTAACTCGTGGCTTTTAGGCCCTTTACTCTTCCCTTTTATAAAGGTAAATACTTTGAACCTTACAAAAAATGATCATAAGTGATCAACCAACTATTACAAAGAAAATATGTGCACATAAGTGCTATTCTTCAAGGCATATCCATAACATCCAAATAATGGATTTGATGTGGAGCATATCCACCTCAAGCATAGTGAAATCTTGATGTTCCAACAAGTGGGATAGTTGACAGTGCATAGTGTGATAATGTCATAAGGGAAGAGAGCACAATAACGCATTGAAAAAACCATACCAAACAAGGAAAAAAGCACATGAACTGAGAAATGCAGACTTGGACCGGATGAGAATAAACAAACCAAAACAGGTGCCAGATCATGAATGGACACTGTGAATCATCAACGGACGTCGAGAAGTATACCTCTATAGACATGTGTGCAAGCTCTAATACCATTTTTGATCGGATCTTGTAGATGCACATACATGGAGATGGTACAATAACAAAATCTAAAAACTGCACACACATACATAATAGAGAGAAACAAGAGACTAACTAGAGAATTGGGTACAATCTCCCCTCACATACTTTGACGATGAGTCTATCAGAGTAGCTGTATTTATACGTCTTTTCATTACATCCTGAATAGAAGATATATGAGGGCAATGCTTTGAAAAGCAATTGTAAAAATAAATCTTCTTTATTTACAAATCCTCAATTTCTAAGTTATATGCTATTTTTACAAAAATTCCACTTTCTAAAGGATCCACTATTTTTACAGAAAATATCTAAAATACTATCTTTGAAATATTTTCAAAAATATTTGAGTAAATCCATGTGTGTTCACGCCCTCATGATTCTTCACTTGCTAAGTCAAAATGCAATCACATTAAAAAGCTCAAGACATTAAAATCCATTTAGCATTCCATTACTCCATTAATTCCTTTTCTGGATTGATCTCTTTTCACATAGCTTGACACTTCTTTGTACATGAGTGTCACCTCCTTGTTCATCGCATCACTCCTAGTGGAGATTTGTTGATATATTTTGGTAGTGATGTTTGTGAACACGCGTAAGACTGCTGGGGTACTTGTTTTCCTCTTTAGGAGGGTTTTTCTATGAGTTGAATATACCAAATGTGTCAGTTATCTCTTTACATTCACTTGATAATACATTGAGTATTGGGTGTAGCTCTCCAAGTTTTGTTTTCTTCGTTGTATTGTTCGTGTGCTTTCGTAGACCTCAAACTCCAACAAAGGACACGACTGACTTTTGACCAATATTTCCGGATCGCTGAGCTGAGCTACGAATTTAGGATCCAACTACCAGATATTGATATACTATTTGCACGCGCGAGGTTTTCCTTTTCAGTGAGCAGCTGTAGGCACGTGAAATATACCTTGAAGTCAAATTTTGTGAACGGAAGGACGTCATTGACTTGTTGGACCAAGCTTTTATCCAATAGAGAGCGGAGACGCAAACGCAGCTTCTAGTGAGCAGAATAGAACACGTATTTCGGCTCAGCATTCATCTATGGAGATAGGGACTAATGTCGTAAGGAGACGGAATGAATCATTTGTCTCTACGCATACATTTTGTCTCTTCGCATACATTTTCTGAGAAGGTTAGCCTTGTCAGGAGAAGAAAGAACGTCGATGATATGGGAAAACAATAGTTACGCTAAGATACACGCTGCAAATCTTAGGTTCCATCGAAACGTAACATATCGTGATGATAATGGAGAAGCTTTTCGCTTTTCGCTGGGAAGCTTTTCGCTTTGTGTGGAGAATCCCACTAAGAACCTGAAATAAATGCGCAAGGCTGCATCTCCAAAAGGGCTGCTATCTCAATTGTTTGAACCTCTGCAACCAATGTTTAGTATCTTTAGTACTATCCCCAATAGGAATCGTGTGATAGCTAGCCATACAAGAATAAATAGAATCACTTATTGTAATCCCTTGAAGTTCATCTCTAATCATCGCTGCTCTAGATATGATCTTTAAGGTTGTTCAAACGTTACCATAGAGAGGCAACAAGCTAAGAACCATTGCCATTGATTTTAAATGGGGAGAAGAGGAGGGAAATAAGGGCATGTAACATGCAACATGGACCACATTGCAAGTAATATATACACTATTCTCAAACATATGCGAATGCTAAGCTTGGCACTAGATTTTGGGAGGTGCTAGACATACCAATAGATCTTCCGAATCCCCTTGTTGTCATCAACGTAACACTTCACCAAATTTTCTCTAGAATCTAAAATTATTTCTTTGGAGCTATTAGTAATAGGAAAAAATATAGAAGGTGGAGGGAAGATGAACTTCTTAATGCCCATCTCCCTCCCGTTTCTGACATCACCTCCACCTATCTAGCTTTACTTCAGTTTGTTCATAAAAAGGTTTCCACCGTTGTCTCGAAGAGAGTTGTAAATCTGTATGAGCTCCCAGATTTTGAAATTAATTCTAGTTTGAATAAATTGGAAGCCATGTCAATAGACAAATTCTGGGGGGTCGAATTCGAACCTCTTAAGCTTCCAAAAAAGGGTGCTCGTGCAATGAGAATAAGGCAAATCTTGCATTTTCAGATCTTTTGAGATTAAAAAGATCCACAGGTTTCAATAATATGTAGTATTTTTGGGCGTGGAAATATAGAAAATGTCATATTTATAAGGTACACAGGGATCGCACATTATTTATATGAATAGAAGAAAAAGAGTAAAAAGTAGTTTTATATTTCTCACGGAATAATACTATGTTGGATTGGTAAAGGATTTGTATCATGGTGATAATGATTTCACAATCAAAGTTTTCTCCATTCAGACTGCACACACACACACATACATACATACACACACACACACACACATATATATATATATATATATATATATATATATATATATATATATATATATATATATATATATATATATATATATATATATATATATATATATATATATATATTCACGTTTAAGTACTTAAAAATTTCGAAGAACAAAAATTTAAGTACATTCATTTGCATGAATCATTTCAAAGGAATTGCATCATTGTCATGGATAGCAAATCATCATTTCAAAGAGATTCCGTATCATCTGTGTCAATTTTCCTTTGACGAATATAAAATATTGCAAGTGGTGTTGAGGATGTTTTTGGTTCTTATTTTTCAGTCCTCTTGCACCTCCTATTTTGGCTACGCAAGGACTGAGAAGCTTTTCGCCCTTCAATGAGAAGCTTTTTGCTTTGTGTGGACAATTGCACTCACAACATAGGAGGCAAGATGTCCAATGCCGTGGTTAGTCATCGGCTACTAAGGACTGCTTGAGTTAGCAATCCACATAGGCACCACGAACCTGAGAATAAATGCGCAAGGCTGCATCTCCATAGGCATAGTGTTGGAGTAGCTGAGATTATAATCACATGGTTCATTGTCCACCACATGTATGATGCGTGCTCTATTTATTCCTTTTTTTTGTCAAGAAAAAACTTTGAAATACATTAACAAAGGGAAGATAGAAAAAACTAAGGCCTTTCATCCCCTTTAAGAGGGATCACCCATATTTATTAGGTGGAGCAAACTTATCATCTGTTCATCTCCTTCAAGTACTCTATGGTTTTAGAACGGGGTGAGCTCTCTAAGTTTTTAATTTTGCTTCTAGAAAATCGTAAGAGAAAATCTACGGACCACTCTTTGGAAAAACTTTTTAAGTTAGATTGCTTCTTTCCTTCCAAATTCTGAAAAGGGCTTCACATCTTATCTAGTTCTATAGGGCTAAAGAACAACCGATAGCCTCACTAAGTAAAGCTTTTTTCCATCTCGTTGAGTGATCCAACATAAGTGTATCTTGGGCTATCCTCCAAACAATGGGACTCTTTAGAAAGGATGGAAGAGGTGATCAATGTCTTCTCATCCCACATGAAATCTTTTACACCATAGTAGAACACCACAGATTTGGAGTCCTATCATTGGGCAAGATCCAATGGTGGATGATTTTCCAAAGAAGAGCCTACTTCTTGTACTTCACGAGTAGGTGGAAACGCTCTCTAACATGTATATCCCATCTCGAATCTAGGATTGTTTCTGGATTGATTTCATTGCTTCACTTGATACCCTTTTGCTTAAAATCATCACATCCTAGAAGATGGAAGAAATTTGACTCTCATCAAACTGCAACGATGTTCCTTAAAAGGCACCAATCAACACATTCGAGTTTGAGCCTTATCCAATGTCTTTCATATTTGGCTCTAGAGGTGCTTCCATTGGCGAAAGCATTCAGACAATACTTTTCCGGCTCATTGGAGGTTCTCCTTTTTTGACATCACTAATGCTAGTAAAAGGGAATGAGATGGAATCATTGTTTCTAATACGAGCCATCCATTTATAGTTTCAAGATCTCCCAAAGAAGGAGACCGGTTGAGATGGTTTAGAGATCAACAAAATGAGGGATAAATCATAGTGACCAACCCAAGAAAATGCCATCTATGCGCTCCAAAATGTGAGGAAAATGATTTTTTAGTATAACGCGAAGCTTTGATCATCCATTTGATTATGAGCTCATTCAACAATGCTACAACATAAGAATTCCTGGTCCGGTAGCTCCCTTGGGATGAGAATAAATTTCCCCCTTTATTTTAGTCATCCTCTTTCTATTGGGGTCCCTAATCCAAAGGAAGATTCTTGAAAATCTTTACAGCTTCACAATTCCGTTGTTATTTGTCCTATAATTGGAAATAAAAGGGAAGATGGAAGAAATGATAAATATATTAGAAATCATTTCTTTGCCTTCCATACATTGAAGAATACCCTTCGAGTATTGCAACTTATATTCAATCTTATTTAGAGTCCTTGTCCACATTTTACTCATCGAAACATCAGACTCCATCACAATTCCAAGCAAGTAGAACGTTCGGCTTTAGATAAGCTTAAGACATCCATAATGCTTGAGAAATTGCATTAGCGGCTACAAATATTTTGAAGGCTATCATAGGATGGTTTATTTTGACACGAGATCATTAGGAGAAAAAGTGAACCGGGCATGGGCCTTGTAAGGATCCCTAATTTTTAGGGATTAAAATTAATCTTGTGTGGTATTGAGGAAGAAAAAAACCACTAGTGGTTTTTAATATAAAAATACTATTCCCAAGAGACTAGATTCGAATTCTTTCCCATGATGGATTTGTGGCTATTAAGAGCCATTGGATAATTCTCATGAATGGCTGAGATCGTAAAGTATGCATCTGTCAAAAATGTTACAAGGAAGGAGATAAGGAAGAGAGCTCACACACACACTCTCACTCTCAAGGAGAAGCACACACACAGATTGAGGCAAGGAAGAATGATCTTCTTCTTCTTCTTCTTCTATTACATAAAAGGAATGTACAAGAATGACCTAAAAAGCAAGAATACAACCAGTGCAATATATAAAGTCCAGTACATAAGGAAAAACCTAATGTCCGCGAATGAGTGAGCTGGCAAGAAAAAAATGTGCCATCACTCTCGGTAGATAAATCTAATAAAGCTCAATGAAGTATCCCTGACATATACCGGCGTGACCACTATACATGTTAGAGAAACGAAAAACTGGTACATGTCATCCTAGATCATCACATGTTGAGCTTGATATCTCAACACTCCCCCTCAAGCTCAACGCCATATCCTGTAATCCAAGCATCTTCCGAAACTTCTTCAACTTCTCAGCTCCAAGTGCTTTGGTGAAAATATTAGCAACCTACTCATCTGTTCTCACATAAACAAGATCAATATCACCTGCTAATACCTTCTCTCTGATGAAGTAATAATGTACCTCGATATGCTTTGTTCTAGCATGGAAAACAGGGTTTTGTGCTAACTGTATGCTGCTAAGATTATCACAATAGATAGTGATAGGCTTTTGCACTTCCACAGCTAAATCTACAAGTAACATTTCCAGCCATGATGCCTCACATGCTGCCATTGCAGCACCTCTGTACTCAGCCTCTGTACTCGACAAAGCAACAGTGGGTTGCTTCTTACTGCTCCATGTAATAGCTGCACCTCCAAGTGAGAAAAGAAAGCCACTAGTAGATCTTCTATCTAGAGTACTACCAGCCCAATCTGCATCGGTGTATCCATGAACCTGCAAATCTACACCAGCTTCATAAAATAGTGCATAATCCAAAGTAGCACTCACATAACGTAGAGTGCGCCTCAGAGCATCCAAATGTGGCTTCTTGGGAACCTGCATAAACTGACTTTCAAGTCCAACAGTGTAGCTTAAATCAGGCCTTGTAATTGTAAGATATATAAGACTTCCCACAATTTTCCTGTACATAGTAGCATTTTCCAATGCTTCACCTGATGTAGTATCCAATTTCAAATTCTGATCTAAAGGCATAGAAATTGGCTTACAATCAGCCATACCATACTTTTGCAGCATATTCAAGGCATATTGCCTTTGCAACATCCATATACCTGTTTCTGTATGTATAAACTCAATGCCCAAGAAATAGCGCAGCACACCAAGATCTTTCATGTCAAATTCCTGCATAAGAAGTTTCTTTACCTCTTTGATGCTTTCTTCATTATCACCACCTACAATCAGATCATCAACATAAATAGCCACAATAGTGATGCCATCATCTGCCTTCCTTGCATATAGTGAATGATTTGCATCACACATAGAAAACCCAATGCTGGTTAAGTAATCAACAATCCTTGCATGCCATGCACGCGGAGCCTGCTTCAGCCCATACAAAGCCTTTTGCAACCTGCAAACATAATCTGGATGCTTCGTATCCTTGTGGCTGGTCCATATATACTTCTTCCTGTAACTCACCATGTAGGAAAGCATTCTTCACATCCATCTGATGCAAAGTCCATCCTTTTGCTGTAGCTAATGCAACAAGTGTCCTAACAGTAGACATTTTATTTACAGGGTTGAATGTTTCCTCATAATCAATGCCATATGTCTGTGCGTATCCTTTAGCTACCAATCGTGCTTTATACCTGCTTATGCTACCATCAGCATTATGCTTTACCTTGTAAACCCATTTACAGCCTATGGGTTTCTTTCCTTGCGGCAATGGAACCAGCTTCCATGTATCATTTCCATAAAGTGCAGCCATCTCCTCATCCATAGCTTTTTCCCAATCTGCATTATCAATTGCTTCTTCAAAACAAGAAGGTTCAGCATCTTGTATTACCTTTGTCATGTAGGCACAATGGCGAGCCATGTAACTATCATATGTCAATCGTTGCACTGAATTACGCATCCTCCCAGATCTTCTTGGTCTTGGGTCACTTCTTCTTGTATCATCTGCATGTGCCCTTGTTACTCCTAGAGTCTTCACAGAGGGCAATCCAAGTTCCTCATCAATACTCTTTTCTGAACCGCTTGAATCTCCATCAACTTCTTCAAAACCTGCACCTATTTTACTACCAGTAGAAAGCTTTTCTTTACCTTTCTTGGATGTATTTGATGAATTTGTTGGACTGAAATTTCCACGCAATCTTCCACTCCATGGATTTGAGTTGGAACTATTGCTTGGTGATGCATCCGGTCCACTCAAAACTTGAGATTCTACACTAGATTTTTCAGCATTTTCTTTGTCATTTGGTTCAAGATTTTGTCCTTCTTTGGTATCTGCATAAAAGCTTGACATTTCATCAAATACCACATCTCTGCTCACCTTCACCTGTCGTGTGAGTGGGTTATAACATTTGTACCCCTTTTGCTCAAGGGAATATCCAATGAAGACACATTTTTCTGCTTTCGGATCAAGCTTCGTCCTCAACTCATCTGGAACATGTACATATGCAATACAACCAAAAACTTTCAGATGTGATAAGTTTCGCTTTTTACCTCTAAACTTCTCTTTAGGTGTAGCTTGATGTACAGCAGCAGTCGGAGTTCTGTTCATGATGTATACAGCAGTATGCACAGCTTCTGCCCAATAACAATGAGGCATATTCTTCTTAGCCATCAAGGCTCTTGATATTTCTTCAATATGTCTATTTTTGCGTTTAGCAACACCATTCTATTGTGGTGTGTACCTGCATGAAAAGTGACGCCGAATTCCATGATTTTTTAGAAAACTACTGAACTCATTTGACATGTATTCACCTCCTCCATCAGATCTTAATGTTTGAATGTGCTTCCCTGTCTGCTTTTCCACCATAACTTTAAAAATCTGGAAGTAAGTAAACACCTCACTCTTCTCTTTCATGAAATATACCCATACTTTGCGTGTATGGTCATCAATGAAAGTAACTTAAAACCTGCAACCACCCATAGATGTGGTCTTTGCGGGACTCCAAACATCTGTATGTACTACTTCTAGTACATTCTCACTAACATGCTTGTCATCTGGAAATGATGCTCTTGACTGTTTACCAAATTGACATGCTGCACATAACTTTTGCATTTTTGCAACTTTGAAATTTGGTAGTCCATGGATAATCTCCTTTGATTGCATCATTTTCAGCCTTTGGAGGTTTGCATGTCCAATCCATTTGTGCCATATCTCTATATCTGCAATAACTCCTGCACCTTTTGCAAACATGGCTGCATTCATTTCAGGAATCTTCACATTTAAGGTGAACATCCTACCCACTTTGTTTCCTTTGGAAACCAATTGTCCATCCTGCTTGTACTCTTCTACATATAATCCATCAGCATTGAACCTGACTTGTAATCCCTGGTCAACCATTTGTCCAACAGAAACCAGATTCTTCGTTATATTTGGAACATGCAGCACATCAGCAAGATGTTTTACCTTTCCGTCCTCCATAGACAATGCTATGTTTCCTGTATGCTCAATAGGATGCGATGTGTCATCACTTGTTTCAACATATCCAAGAACTGACATTTTCTGCAAACTACTAAACCATTCTGCATGATTTGTCATGTGATTTGAAGCACCTGAATCAACATACCAGACATTATCATTCGATTTTGAAACACTAGCAGACATCGTATTCATCATGTGATGTTGAACCATAAACAGCTTCTCAGAATCATCTGCACTTGTGGATGCATAGTTGTTTTGCTCCCTTCTGTTATTTTGATTCTTTAACCTGCAATCACGTTCAAAGTGTCCAGGTTTACCACAATTCCAGCATCCTTTACTATCATTACCTGAATCATTTCTTTGGAAATTTCTGCGACCTTTTGGCTCCCCCTGCCTCGAAACTGTCCTCTTCCTCTTGCAGGATCCTATTGTTGACCTTGGTCTTGGTTATTGTTTCCTCTTCCACTTCCAAAACCTCTACCTCTGCCTCTTCCTCTGCCAGAGTAGAATACCTGCTCAGAACTAGGATTTCCTTGGGAGTTTGAGTCCTCACTAAGATTCTTTTCTTCAATAATCAGCATAGATACCAGATCAGCAAAATTAGGAATATTTTCCCTGGTCTGTATGGAAGTTCTGAACTGCTTATATGCAGCTCCTAAACCACGAGGCACACTTCCACCTTATCATCATCATCTACATTCACGCCAATAGATGCAAGTGACTCACATATGCCTTTGATTTTAAGAGTGTAGTCGTTTACCGAGATGCTCTTCTTTTCCAATGTATGCAACTCGTTCTTGAGTTGCAATTTTCGTGCCTTTGTATTAGTCTCATACAAAGTGACCAAGCTGTTCCAAGCCTCTTTTGGAGTCTTGGCATCCTGTATGTGTCCAATCATGCTATCCTGTATGCTAAATAGCCAATACATTACCTTTCGTGCTCCTTGATTCCATTCCTCATATGCTCTTAACTGTTCTGCAGTCCGATTCCTTTCTGGTAACTGCGGAGCATTTTCATTCTCTCCTTCGATGTACTTTCAGTAGCCTTTTCCCATCAGGAAATTCGTCATTCTGAATCTCCGAGCATGAAAGTTGTTCTTGTCCAGCTTATCGCTCATAAGCTGACTCATTCCATCTGCGTTTGCCATTTCTGCAACAATTCACAACACCGCAACACACTACAAGCAGCACACCTGCTTGAACACTGTCGCACTATGACGTGATAGTTCGATCTCAAAAAAACATAGTTTTCGTGTATCAACAGTACATGGAATCGCTTGAAATTCTGGACCTGGATTATATGAGTGTCCCCGAACACAACGCAAGTTAGAGTTTTTGAAACTGACCTGATTTTTCTGTGGGCCCCACCTTGAGGGCTCAAAACGGAGGTCGACATGGCTCCGAAACTTCACGGCGATTTTCGTAGCAAACGGAGGCCGTTTGTGAAATCGCATTTTCTCCACGCCTTGCCGCGTAGTCTTCACCGTGGCCTTCTCCACGAGCTCTCTACAGCCACGCTGGCTCTGATACCATGTTACGAGGAAGGAGATAAGGAAGAGAGCTCACACACACACTCTCACTCTCAAGGAGAAGCACACACACAGATTGAGGCAAGGAAGAATGATCTTCTTCTTCTTCTTCTATTACATAAAAGGAATGTACAAGAATGACCTAAAAAGCAAGAATACAACCAGTGCAATATATAAAGACCAGTACATAAGGAAAAACCTAATGTCCGCGAATGAGTGAGCTGGCAAGAAACAAATGTGCCATCACTCTCGGTAGATAAATCTAATAAAGCTCAATGAAGTATCACTGACATATACCGGCGTGACCACTATACATGTCAGAGAAACGAAAAACTGGTACGTGTCATCCTAGATCATCACATGTTGAGCTTGATATCTCAACAAAAAAACGACAAAATTGAACGCTCAGTGTCCTTGGGATTCTGGGTATTTCAAGCCATTGGATGTTCTTCACGGATGGACACGATTGAGCAATGCGGGTCTGGCAAAAAAAGACAAGATATAACAATCATATCACTTGTAAGATATGGGAAAAAGGAAGTGAAAGAGTACAATCGCATGGGTACCTTACATCTGTCGGATCTTGCTCAGGAACGAACCAGATTGAGGCTACTTTATCTAGCAGAAAGCGACAAAATAAGGCTTATTAAATGCATGGCAAGTGGGAAAAGCAAGAGAGAGAATGCATGGGGATGCGAATGAATCTAGTCCACTAGATTTTTATCAATCCAACGTCTCAAATTGAAATGCACGCAATCCAATCTTAAAAAGATCTTGAGCATTGGATCAATGGGCTTATCGAACGATGGAGATTGAAAGGCGCATGCATTTCTTTTTGTCAATCTTGACCATTGGATTTCTTGCATATCCAACGGCCTAAATAAAATTTCGATGATGAAATTCGAATTTCAAGGTTTTTGAAACCACTAAGTAAGGTCTACCATCACATGTTGGTTGTTTTGACTAGTACAAAACCAAGGAAAACTAGGCCTAGCCTACTTGACTCACGCCCTAGACTGTGGCCGCCACCCTCCTCTCATTGGTCCATCACTAATCACTTCTTAATCCAAAAGGCCTTTGCAGGGTTCATTTTCTCCCCTAATGATTCAATGTAAAAAATATCATGGCATTGGAAAAAATGAGAAATACACCCATCCTCATTATATATTAACATTAAAGTATAGTTGGCGAGCAACCTAAGTACCATAGGATCTCCTCCTCTAGGAAGAGAAGGCCCTTTAATTTGTTCACCTAGATATGATTTTCAATCACGAAATTGAGACCATGGGTTGTAGTAATGAATACCATGCACACTAATAAGCACTGTAGCTTGATAGACCTCTTAATCCAATAAAAGAGAAAACAGGCCATTAGTATTAATCATAGGTGACGCATTTCCCTAAAGAATGAAACTAATATTGATTAATTTTCTCCCAAATCCGAGGTACTTAAGAGAATTCAAAATGAAATCCAACTCTAATATGGAGATTTTTACTCAGTAAGACCCAAGAATATCTAGTGAGCCTCTGCTAGTGTGTTTTTTACTAAATACCTATTTACTAAAACCTAACGCGTTCAAAACTCAAATATGCCATACCTGTGAGGTTTTGTTCACTCAAATTAAGCTCTCATCTCTCTAAGAAGCTTTATATAAGTCAAATATGATTTAAAATGGTGAAGAAGCTAAAATCCTAAAGTTATGCTACTTCTCAACATAGGTTATGTAAAACTTAGAAATTGCAAAGAATTTTCTATCAAATTATTGAAGAGGAATTTATTACAGATATTTGGATTAGAACAAGTAAAATCCTAAATCTTTAAAACAATACACAATATGAATCAATGATATATATAAGCAGAGATAAGCGATTGCTCCAAGGTAACTATGCACAAAAAGATATAATACTCAAATACATATGGTTCTTATAGCACATTATCTAAGGAATATTGAGATTATCTGATGCATAGCTATTTTTCCTCACGCTTTCTTTGATTTCTCATCGAAGTTTCATGCTCAAACAATTTCTATGTTGGGAGAAACCTCCATAGGAGCATTTGAGCCTTCATCTAGTCTTCAATTTTCCCTCTCTTCATGAACTTTCGTTGTGTGGCCTTTGTGTTTCCCTTGTGTGCTTCGCTTGTCTTTGATCACTTCTCATGCTTCAATTCACTTCCAATGGATAAGGTAGAGCCTTCCTTGTGTTTCTTTATTCATTCATCCTTTGCCTCTTTTGAAGTTCATAGTCATATGTTGTGTCCACACAAAAAATCACTAAAGAATAAATGAAGTTGCCTATGCTAGAGGATTATCGCAAGATCATAACTAAACCCACATGGGGGAGACATGATGTATCAACCCAAACAACTGAACCCGTATATATACCTCTAAGACAAGGGGGAATTTGTGAGAAGATCTTACCAAATGTCCCTTTCACATGTATTTTAATCCAAGGCCTTTGAACCTTGGGAGTCACATAAAATCATATAGCTCTCAGATGGATTCAAAAAGGATTTCTTGGAAGCTTATGTATGCGATTCCAAAGGCTTGAGAAGCTTCTCTAAGGGTGAAATATCATACCCTTAGGAAATAATAATTAAAAGGGTGAGAACACTTTAATTGTAAATAAATAAATTAAAATAGCTGAAGGATTTGAACCATAGTCGTGTATACACTTTCCCAAGGCTTTGTCAAAAAACTTTAAGGGTTCTCCATGTGAAATTGGACCATGAAAATTAATCTCTTTTTCTACTTGGACCTATAATTATGAAACATTCTTTGCAACGAAGTTTCCACTTCTCCAACTTTTGAATGAATGTATGTTGTCCTCCCAACCTAGCCTTGTACATATAGAAATTGAGCAGTCAACCACTTTGATTCTAAGCCACTCTTCTCAAAATTACCTTTAGTTGAGAACCACTCCTTTGGAAAATTTGACTTTGATTCTAAGCCGCTCTTCTCAAAAGTACCTTTAGTTGAGAACCACTCCTTTGGAAAAATAGCATGAGTTGAGAAACTAGTTTTAAGAATCTATCCACGCCACTCTTTTGTGGATTGATTCTCCACTATCCTTTATCTTGAAAGGTCCAAGTTAGAAGGAATGGTCCCTACAACTCTAACTAATGGAGCTCTTGGGAAAAAATTTCCGATTGTAGGTTTTGAACTCAAGACATCCTCATTGCATACATTAAGACATATCCACTAAGCTAGGTGGAATCCTTGTCATAGAAGCATAAGAGCCTATACATAATTCTAGTCTCAAGATCCTTCGTCAAAGCGTTAAGGGACTAGTTATTGCTTGACTCAAATCTATCTGAAGACATGGAAGAATAGATCATAGAGAGTTACTTTATAACATTGTTCCCCCCTTCACAGTATTTTCGTCCTCAAAACCATATCCATATATAACTCGCAAGGCATCCCCTAAGGCTCATGTTCTAAAAATTGAAGAGCATGCTTTAGATACTCATTTAGCTGGTTACCATCTTCAAACTAGAAAGTAGGAAACCTTTTCTAGATTGTAGAAAGTTTTGTCAAGTGAAATTTCCCTTAGTTCCATTGTTCCATTTCACTAACACTCTTCGTACAAATGAATCCTTTTACTTTTCCTCAGGTGTGAAGTATCCTTTAGTTTCATGAGGAACTTTTTCACTCACTAGAACGGGAACTATAACCTATTGTCCAACCAAAGTATTTAAATTTCTCAAGCTTTTTCTAAGTAGGTTAACATGTAACACTCGATGAATCCAACTTTCTTTGGGAATTTTTAATTCATATGCTCACATTCCAACTTTTTTGATGATGGGAAAAGGACACCAATATCTAGCTGAAGACTTAGCACATTTTTTCGGTCTTGAACTTTTCCAATCTTTGAGGAACTCGAAGATAAACTTGACCTTCAACTTATAAAGAAGATCATCAACACTTAGGATTGGCATAAACTTGTATTAGTTCTTGACATCTCATCAAGATTTCTTTAGATAACTTGGGCTTGGAGTTCATAGGGATTCTAGAGCTACTTGAGCTCGTTCATAATGAACTCCGATGACATAGAAACCTAGGTTGGAATCCATACATCAAAACAAATGGGCTAAATTCAGTTGACAGATTCTTGGTAGTGTTATAGGAAATTTCAACCAAAGGAAGATAATCTTTCCAATCACGTTTCTTGGAAGTAACATAAGCTCTGACTATTTCTTCCAAATTTTGATTTACTTTCTCTTTCTATCCATCCCTCTAGTACTTAATTTTTTTTTTGTTTCAAGTAAAGTAAAGATTGTTTGGAGAAAATTACTTGGTAATCTAGCATATCTATCAAAACATATACCTAGCGGAAGCTCATAAAGTCTTTAAAGCTTATTTACAAATAATTAAGTGAGTTTAGGAGTCTTATAAGTATTCTTAGCTAGATTAAACTCAATTACTTTAGTCAATTGGTCCATTACAATGCAAATTGAATCAAAGCCTTTCTAAATGAGGGCTAATTTTGAGATGAAATCCATAGAGATGCTTTTCTAGTTACTTTTGAGAATCTCCAAAGGATGTAGTAATCCTCCAAATCTAATTCTTTCAAACTTATTGATTTGATATTTATGAAGCTTAGATACATATGTTTGCACATATCGATTTATACTTGGCCAATAAAAGTATTGTTCAACTAACTCATAGGTTCCATTAACATGCAAATGTCTAGCACTTAGGGAATTGTCGCATTTGAAAAGGACTTGATATCATATGTCCAACTTACTTGGGACACAAAAATTACATTCATAAAGAAAATACTAGTCTTAGAGGGAGTAGTGTCTAAAGTTTCCCTCATAAGTACTTCCTTCATTCATTTATCATTTCTTAGTCGCTTTCCGTGCTTGATTGTCGCTTGGATCTTCTTTATAGCTATCACTACAACATATGAGAGGCATATCAACATTGTTTGTATCGATGATCATCGCTCGACATCAGTATGAATGTTGGAAAAATCTGACTAGGCATATCGGGGTCACTTGACCATTAGTATGACCATTTAAAACAAATTGTACGTATGCATTGCAACCATCGGTATAAGCCTCGGTTTAAGCATCGGTACAAACACTGGCATAAGTGTCTGTAATTTCTAGAATTTATTGACGCTCATGCCGACACTTATACGGGCACCTATCTGGCACTCTGTTTCAAACATACCAAGACCCGAGAGCAAGAATCAACATTTTTCACGTCTTTTGCACTAAGTAGTGCTTGCTTCTGTTGAACTTGCACACACAAACCAAATTGTGACCTGCATTGTCTTGTGCACACACACATATCTCTCTCTCTCTACACACACACACTCTCTCTCTGTTTAGATCTCGCATCTTGGTAAGTGGTGCACATATTCTTACCCTTTGTCTTTCTCTATGCTTTATGTTTTATAATTTCTCTTCTCTTTGATTTTTTAGGAGTTTTTTTGGGTCAATTCTTTGAAATTCCACAAGAGATGACATACATTAGGCTTTGATGATAGCGATCCAAAAGAGGGACATATTTGTAAGTCATTGTTTTATTCTCTATTGATAGAGAGTGAGAGAAAGAGAGAGAGATAAAGAGAGATGAAAGAGAGATGAAAGAGAGAAAGATAGACTGAGGGAAATAAAGAGAGATGAAACAGAGAAAGATAGAGAGAGAGATAAAGAGCGATTAAAGAGAGAAAGATAAACAAAGATGAAAGAGAGAAAGATAGAGAGACAAAGATAAAGAGAGAGAGAGATAGACATATATGCATACACACACATACACACATGCATACATACACACACATATGCACACATGTACACATACACACACATATACACACATGCATACATACACACACATATACACACATACATACATACACATACCCACATATACACACATGCATACATACACACACATAAACAGACACACATATACACACATACACATACATATGCACACATACATACACACATATACACACATGCATGCATGCATACATACATGCACACATGTACACACATGCATACATACACACACACATATACACACATAGATATACATACATATGCATACATACATACACACATATACACACATCCATGCATACACACACATGTACACACATGCATACACACACACATACATACACACACATGTACACACATGCATACATACACACACACATATACACATGCATACATACACACACATATACACATGTCCATACACATACATATGCATACATACATACACACATGCATGCATAGATACACACACACACATGTACACAAATGCATACATATACACACATGTACAGACATGCATACACACATACACACATATACACATGCATACATACACACACACATATACACACATGCATACACATACATATGCATACACATACATATGCATACATAAATACATACACACATATACACACATGCATGCATACATACACACACATTTACACACATGCATATATACATGCACACCTACACACATGCATGTATACACACAGATATACACACACACACATATACACACACACACACACATATGTACACACACATATACACACATGCATACACATACATATGCATACATACACACATGCATGCATACATACAGAGACACACAAATGCACACACATATACACATGCATACATACACACACATATACACAGGCACATATACACACATGCATATACATACAAATGCATACATACATACACATATATACACACATGCATGCACACACACACACATGTACACACATGCATGCATATACACACATATATACACACATATACACACATATATAGGTAGATAAATATGAGAATAGCTAGTGTTTTAATTAAATACATAAAAATAAAATTCTAGGGTTTTTTATCAAATTAAATATATAAAAATAGGATAAGGGTTGATAGGCTATTTACACATGCATACACATACACACACACACACACACACACACACACATATATATATATATATATATATATATATATATATATATATATATATATATATATATATATATATATATATATATATATATATATATATATATATATATATATATGTGTGTGTGTGTGTGTGTGTGTGTGTGTCTATATATATATATATATATATATATATATATATATATATATATATATATATATATATATATATATATATATATATATATATATATATATATATATATGTATATATATATATATATATATATATATATATATATATATATATATATATATATATATATATATATATATATATATATATGTGTGTGTGTGCGTGTGTGTGTGTGTGTATACATATACACATGCACACACACATATACATGTTTTAGGTCTAGGTCTATACGATTAGGGTTTTAGGGTTTTTACATACATATAATTCAATTAAACTTATAGAAGGAAAAAGTAAGAAGAAATTAAGAAAAAAAGAATATGTAAATAAATATATATAAAAAATAGGATTATTGTATAGATAAACAAATATGAAAAGAGCTAGTGTTCTAAATAAATAAATTAAATATCTATAATTAAATATATAAAAATAGGATTTTAAGGTTTTTTATCAAATGAAATATATATAATTAAATATATAAAAACAAGATTTTAGGTTTTTTTATCAAATTAAATATATATAATTAATTATGTAGATAATAGATTTTTAGATTAATACTAATATATATAAACATATATTTATAAAAATAAGAAAAAATACAATATATAATCAAATATATATAAAAAATAGGATTAAGTTTTCTAAGCTATTTACACATGCATACAAACATATACACATATATAATACATATATATATTATGTGCATAGGTATTTAGGATTTTTAATAGGATTAGGGTTTTTAGCTTGTTTACACATGCATACACATATACACATATACACACATAATATATGTACACATTAGATCTATATGAAAAATAGTATTTTAGTATAGATAAATAAATATGAGAATAGCTAGTGTTTCAATTAAATATATATAATTAAAACTACGAAATTAGGATTTTACGGTTTTTTATAAAATTAAATATATAAAAAGGGATTAGGGTTTTTATGCTGTTTACACATGCATACACATATATACACACATGATGTACACATACACATATATATACACATGCATACACTATATATAATTTTGGTCTAAGTCGTTATAATTAGGGTTTAGGGTTTTTACACATGCATGACATATATAAACATATACACATAGGGTTTCTTTACATGGTTCATGGTCCATTCTGCACATCTCTTTTGTGTTCGATAGTATTTTGCTTTATGAAATCCTGTTTCGGTTGCCATTCGAGTACACATTACATGTACTCGGTTTTTTTTGGGGAGAGCGTATTGTCTTTTGCTAAAGAACATCATGGTAATGTTTTGTAGCAAGAGAATACATACTCTACCCCAAAAAAGAAATTTGTAGATATGGTCATCAGTATGCATGAAGGTTACTCCCAACATGGTTGCCGATTTGTGTGATGGTACACCCAATAGTGGCCGGTATAGGCATCCGTAGGAGCATCAGTATGGCCGTCGGTATTTTCAATGCTCATACTGATGCTTATACCGACGGACATACTGATGCCCATACCAACACCTATGCTGGTGCCTATAGCAGCGATTTGGTTCTGACATCTATCGTGACCCTTACATCGATGTCGGGGAAAAATCACCCCGGAGCATTTAGCCTAGTAAAAGCCTCAGTATACTACTGATATGTTTTAGTGTATGTTTCATAGTTATCATTAATTCACTTTAAGTTTGACTTAAGGGGTCTCCCATTGCATTGAAATTTCCTTTCGTATACCTGAATTTGTGATCAAACATTTGTAATTGTTTGGCCCCATATAGCTTTCCTACCTCTTAGGTTGCATCCGTTTGAAAACCAGTTGATGATTTCTCAATCAAAGAATATTATAACCATTGATCCAATAATTTAATGATGTCGTCTCTTTAGAGAATTTATAATGGCAAACATCCCTCACTCATAGGTCGAGTAGTTTTATTGAGCACGACTTAGCTTTCTCCTTTCAAAAGCTATTTGATGACCATCTACGAATGAACTTGCATTTGTTTCTAGATGGAAAAGTTTGTTTAGATCTACACGTGGTACAAATGGGTCCAAAGCCAAAGAAAGTTTATGAGCTTGAAAACTTTTTTCTTGTTTTGCTTTTCAATTGAATTTCTAATGAGTCCCTTTGAGTTGATCTGTCAAAGGTATTGCTATTCCGGCATATCCAACCATGAACTTCTGATAGTATCCATCCAATCTAAGAAAAATCTATAGTTCATAAACACTCTTGGACTCATACCATTTGATAAACACTTGGGCCTTTTCGTGGTCACTTTGGATCCCATACACATTGTCAGAGAGACCCTCTCTTCGTTATTTCATGAGAGATAACAAACAATTTGGCAACTTAAATCTGTATTTTACCATAGAGGAATGCTTCATCCACGAAGGGGGTATGCATACCAAGAGAAGGGTAATTGGCTCCTTTAAGTTCAAGAGAAGAAGGGATACACATGAGAAATTTGAGCACAACTGGATCCATCTATACAAGCCATTCCAAGATGACTTGATTGGGGGTTTGAAAGCTCTAATGATCCTCAATCAATGTTCCAAAGATATTAGAAATTCAAATGCTAAAAGTCAAAATTGGGATATGTCAAATCCAATGCCTTTAGAGAATTGTTTTTTATTAACCAGAACAAGGAAGTTTATTTTGAAGTACAAAAAAAAAAATGGTGCAGAGTGTGAGTTATGCACAAAGGCATGCTGATGAAGCTATCTGATGTTGATAAAGTCAACTTTTATGTGATGCTAACGAAGTGAGTTCCTGGAGAAGGTGAGGCAAGGCATTAAAACTATAGAAGAGAAGTAGAATTTTTGTTTTTGGTAGGCCATGCATGTAGTTGTGGATGCCTAATCACTCAAGATAATAGCTTGAGAGACTCAAACTTAGTTCAGACATCCTCTCAAACTAAAATGCCTCAATCACAACTTCCTCAACCTAACTTGCAGAGGACTTGAAATCCTAATGAGCTAGGAAGCCCTAATGTTCAGAGATGCACCTGGTGTGATGTCACTAACCATTTCACATATTCATGTGAGATGTTGAATGAGGCTAAAGAAAAATGGCTTCTAATTGACATAAGTAAGAAATTATATGATTTTAGGGCATGTTTACCTTTAGCACTCGTGGGGAAAAGGGGGTACGAAACATTTGTATGATAACCTTTCAAGTGCTAACATAGGAGCCTCCTATAAAACTAGAGAGTATGGATAATTTTCATCAAGATTTTGAACAGCCTATCCAACATAAAAGTTATTCCATAGAAGCTCTAGTCAAGGCAAAGAGATGCAATAATGAAGAAAATTGCTTGGTATTCGCTGGTTGATCGATTCTTCATCCATTCTCATATTTCCAACATAGAAGGGAAGAGGAAACAAGATGAAAATGAGTCAGGGAGATTAGTTACAAGGAAAGGATCAAGCAAAGAAACTAGGAGTGTCCATTTAGAACAACGGGATGGATCTAAATCAAACCAACAAAGAAGAAGAGAAATAAAAGAAGGGAAAAAAACCTATGATGAGTTAACAAAATCAAGCAAAACAAGTAGATGAAAACACACTCAACACAAAGATTGATAAACCAAATGAAACTCAAAGTGATGCAAAACAAATAAAGAAACCAAAAAGAATTCCATAAGTGATTTTAATGTCTAAATTTGAATTGTCTCTAAAAAAAATCATATATGAAATCCTGTTCAGAAGCAAAGTTACAATCTCCTTACAACAAGTCCTTTCGATTAGTAAACTTCAGCTTAAGGGAAATTTTATCAATTTTGTGCTTCATAAAAGAAAAACGAGCTCATTCTCATCACAAAGGCTAGAGGCAGCCATAGCATAGGAATCTGGTGCAAAAGAAGTACTATGAGAGCTTGAACGAGTACCATATGAAAAATATGCTTCTAATTTTCTACCCCATAAAGTCTACACAAGCCATTTTGGCGTAGTCTTTGCCTACTCTATATCACTTCTCTCATCACATGAAACCTATAAAGGCTGAGAAATTGCCTCATTTGGAGAAGCACTAGACTGTCCACCTATAAAATGTGGTAGCAAAGTACCATTTATGTCTTTGGAGCTAATTGATGGATCCTTAGTACATGACACTAATGGCTGAATAGCATCTTCAACAAAAACAACATCATGGCTAATAAAAATGCATTTAGTTTGTGGATGATACAAACGATAGGCTTTTCTTTTAGAACTATACCCAACATAAATACATTTTCATTGCATTATCTTCCGATCTCCTTTGTTCTTGTTTAGGCACTAATGCATTTATGAGAGAAATGAAAGACATGTAGGTGAGCAACAAATGTCTTGCAACCATGCCAAGCCTCATATGGAGTGATAAATTGCAATGGTTTAGTGGGACACCTATTAAGTACATAGGCTGCACACATAATAGCCTCAAGCTAAAAACTATGTGGTAAAGGCTGGCTCTTGACCATACACCTCACCATCTCCATGAGTGATCTATTCTTCCTTTTAGCAACTCCATCCTATTGAGGTGGATATGGCATTGTACACTAATTTTTTATCCCATGTTCATCTTGAAATGCATGAAAGTTAGAAGACAAATACCCCCCCCCCCCCCCCGATTAGGATGGAGGGTGCCCATCTTACATGCTAAGAGATATTCAGCCAAAACCAAAAACTTTTTGAAGCACATAAATACTTTGTTGTTTTCTTTTAATGGAAACACCCATGCATGCCTAGAGAAATCATGAATGAAAGTCACAAAGTAAAGTTAGTTCCCAAAAGAGGGTGTCTGCATAGGAGCACATACATCGCTATGAACAAGCTGCTAGTTTTTGCCCATCTTTCTCTCTCTCTCTCTCTCACACACACATACACACAGACATACACAAACACACACACATCCTCTCTAAGTGTTTGGTGTCTGCCACTGTGTAGGTATCCATGGCTCTCATCTTGTTGATCAACAAAAACCTTGTGCAAATTACCTTGGGGCCAAAGGGGGGAGGAAAGAGAGATTCTCACTCTTCTTTTTGCTAGATGTGAGTAAGAGTTAGGAAGCATGAATAGAAGTGCACACAAGAGTGAACAAGGAGACCAACACACCAAGAAATGCAATGGTTGAAAGAGCTCTCTATAGATAGATGATCATAGTAATATGAGAATGAGGGAAGTGAGGGCTAATAGTGAATCCCTAATTACTATGCACCATCAAGTATACACTTACATGGACAGAAAACCTCTATCCAACACTACAGTAAAAAGTGGGGTTGTATAGGGAAATGGTTCACATCAAATGTACTTGAGAGACACATAAGTGTAACAAACCCCGTAGGGCTAATGATATGATTACATAGAAAGAATGAAAAATCAACCCCCAAAAGTTTATAAGCCTAAAGCTTGGCCAAAATCTTCATGCTTTTTCCATGGAGTAGCTTTGGTGAATCTATCTACCCTATTCTTGTGTTGAAACATATATCACATCAGTATCTCTATCATGAATGTGATCTTCGACATAATGATAGTGAACCCAAATGTTCTTTGTGTGTGCATGAAACACAAGATTTCTTGCAACTACCAATGCAAGGTGCCTACGAATGAGAATATGCATAAGTGCAAGAATCTCCTTGCACACTTCCATCAATAAGCATCTCAACCATGATCATTCCAATACTACCTTGTACTCAAGTTCTAAACTTGATGTGGCCACAATAGGTTGCGTCTTACTAAACCAAAATATGCATGATTATGAGGTTCCAAAGAAACGAAACATATCATTTGCTTCTAGGCATGTGCTGTGAGAATGTTTTCACTTTCTGTTGAAACTTGCACTCATGAGACTAAAGCTTTTCAAAACATGAGGCATGTTCTTTGTGAAGCTTCTTGCTTCCATTCATCGATTATTAAGGATTTCGTGAGTTAGCTGAGACTGTAATAACATAAACAATCATCTAGATTTGGCATCAAATGTCAAAAGCATATGGTTTGCCAAGCTTTGCATGGAGTTAAGAAATTTCCACGTGCATGGTATGAAAAAATCTGCAAGCACTTGATTGCTCTTAGTTTTACATGTTATCCAATTGAAAGAACACTTAATGCATGCAAAAATGAGGTTGAATGTTTAGTGCTTCTTCTTTATGTTAATCACATTCACTTCACTTGGTCTTGGGATGAGAAAATTTACATGATTATAGCTAGTTCGGAGCATACTTTCTATTTCAAACATGTTGGATCTATGAGTACTTTCTTGGCAACCAATCTTTATTTGTTGAGGGGAAAATTGTTGTGCATCAAGCAAAGTATATTAAAAAACTTTTTCAATGTTTTGGATTTGAGAATTGCAAGCCTATCTCAACACCAATGGAAATAGGATTAGGGTTTCATTTGAGGATGTAGATGATGCATTTGATACTTCTCTTTATCAACAAACTATGGTATATTTAGTATATGCGTGTAACACAAGGCGAAATATAGAATATGAAATCTCTTAGTTGAGCCGATTTATGCAGAGTCCTCACAATAAGCATTCACAAGCCCTAAAATGTGTGTTTATATATCTCAAAGAAACCTTGAGTTTGGGTCTACTGGTGGTGTTTGCTTTTTCTTTGATCGAAGCACGTCTATTTTAATGTAAGTATTATTTTCCCATACCATCCACGTTCTTTGAACCACGAGATTCTACTTCCTGGCTTTCTTCTCTTGTCTCGAGTTGTTAATTGACAAGGCTAACCTCTCCAGAAAATGCTTCACAAAATTGGACTTCAAGGTATAATTTACGTGGCTACAGCTGCTCACTGAAACGGAAAACCTCGCGCGTGCAAATATTCTATCAACTCAGCTCAGCTTAGCTCTGCCATGCCAAAAGTCAATTGCATCATTTGTTCGACTACCTCTGCACATTTCACGGAGAAGGCGTTAGCATAACAATCAAGGCACTGTTGAATAATGACTCTACGACAACAAAAGAAGGCTCCCAAAATTAACAGCCGCTTTCGAAACCAGCTTTAACTCATATTCAGATTGTGAAATGGTGTTTGCGGCATAAAAGTCAGAGCTCATTTGTGTTTTTCGTAGCTCATGTCAGATGTATACCAACCCAACACGTCCCATGTGACACATCCAAATTCACAAAGCGATTTCATGTGGACCACATGGTCTAAGTTTTCCAGATTTATGATTAAATGTCAAAGTCATGAATCATGTCTGAAAACTCACATAAGATCTCTCGGCCTTAAAGTTTGGATGTATTCATGAAACATAGATTGCTCACATTTGCTAGATGCATGCCTGACAACCAAGAGTTTAATGAAAGAGAAACATATAGACACGATTCTCATGATTGACCACTGTGAGTTGGTGCTCATCGTCAAGTTGTTTCACGCCGGATTCAAAACTCCAATAAATTAATAAAAGTCTGTTGATAATATCGAAAACGGATAATGCGAGCAAGTTGGGTCTGGATTAATTTGTTAAATAGAAAAGGTTAGGGATGGTATGTATCTCAAAATTTTCAAGACAAAAATATGTGTAGTGATGCTTCTTTTCTCTTTCAGTTGATTTCATGGCATAAAATCTTAAAATCGCATAGGTGGACAAAGACGATGAAGTGAAAGTACAAAATCTTTAACAAGAAATCATACAGAGTACTTCCTCTATTTAGTTGAAGGATTCAAATTCCTAGAAGATCATCTCTTAACATCTCAAACTTTTAGGGCAAACAGGTCCATGGTAAAGCATGTGACTCCTTTGTCAATATCGATTTTTGATAGTACATTAAGTCTGTTAGCATATACCAGTAAGTGGCCTTGTTTGTATCTCTTTCTTCTTGTGTTTTCTCCTTTTTTAATATAATTCTATTTGCTTCAGAAGGAAATAAACATTTGATAATTTACTATGAACATGGTGAATATATTAACATTTGTTCCCACGATCTTAAAATAATTTTCTCACCTTTGATTGGAATCCAATGTTAGTGAGTCGGGCTGTATTTTGAAAGATCTTTAGTTCTTCTCATGAGTGTAATATTATGGAACTAAAGTAGAGGCCTAACGTTTTCTAGTTTTTCATCGAAGTGATGCTTTCCTTAAAATTCATGTGAAGAAATTGAAAATCAGAGTAGAGACAACGACCAAAGTATTTGTGGTTCAGCGTCATTTGCCCAGCAAGCTTTACAACATTAAATGTAGCTAGCGAAGTGCTTGACTTTTACCCTATTATAAATTCTCAAATTAGAAATTTTCAAATATTTCACAATATCTATTTCAGAATGCTTAGTTAGTAAGCTGAAATCCAAGAGGGTTGTGTGCATCATAATAGTTATGTTAGCAATCAAAGTTACATCATGCATTCAATTAAGGCACATGATCGAAGCTGATGTCGGCAACGGAGTTTGAAAAGCTCACAAATGTGAGAGTTTGGAGAAACAATCATCAAAAGAGTTTGAAAATGATGAGGCACATTTTTCTTTTAAAGCAGGTTCCAAAGGCACCTACTCCCCTGGTTTTAGCTTCAAAAGTACAACTATTCAGATGAATGAGCATAGCACCTGTGGGAGCCCCTATATCTCACAAAGGAGGGGTTAGACTAGGTTACAACTGTTTTAAACTAGTACAAGACATTACATGTTGAGCTTGGGAGTTGAACTTTGGACCTCTACCTCTAGACGCCAAAGCTTTACCAAACCACCTATGAGACCTGGACAATGGTGGAGCATACTTGCTTTGATCCCTAGTAGCTAAAAGGATTTCTTAGAAGTGGCAATAAAGCAGGTGAAATTTTATTTGATGATATTGGAAGTGAGGTCAAGGGGTGAGAGAGCATTCAGATTCTTTCTATGAAGTGTTGTAACTTGTGGGCATTGAAGGCTCTAAAGCCATTTTTAGCAAATCCTATTTTCATTTTGTGTGGTTAATATTCCATTCGATTGCCCCCTAAGAAGTAGAATTCTTGTGTCTTTGGTCAGATGTGTATGTGGTTAATGAGTGGTCAAAGACGTGAATTCAGATACTCATTTCTTTTTAAATTGGAGGTTCGACAAGTTTCTACACCTCTGAGCTTTAACTTTGAAAGAAAAAGTATATAGATGAATCAATATAGTACCCTAAGTTTTAACTTAGAGAGAATAATTTTACATATGAATGGACATAGTACCCATGGGACCCCCCGTATCCTACAAACCAGGGTTAGACAAGATTAGAACTCATTACAAGTGATTTCAACTGGTTAAAAACATTACATGTCCAGCCTGAGGGTTGAACACAAGACCTCTGTCTCAAAAAGCTAATGCTTAACCAACCCACCTACCAAATGTGTAGATCACATAGTCATTTCCTCTTGGTGATTGTTATTAATATTTATTTGCACGAGGATTTGATCGTGTTAGCATAAGGATTTCATCACTCTTTTAGTCCTTCTCTTAATTTTAAGCGAAAGCTCGTGGTAACCATCTTGATTGGCTTTCTTTGCCTTTATCTTTTGAAAAATAAAAAAGAAGTGGGTTCAAGACGTGCTAGGGTTTGTTAAACGTAAAAGTGTTAAATGTAAAATGTTTAATATATTAAAATGTATATCTTAAACGTATCTCTTAGATTGTAACGTTTTGACTAGCCGAAAGTCGTACCAGACCAACGTGGGTTCTTGGGAGTGGTAGGGGTCTGTTAGACAGAGGCCCTGTACTTATTTCCCAAATCTTCGTCACAACAACAAAAGCACTAATACGCGTCTTAGCTCAGTTACTAGCATTAACTGGACAATACTTGATTTCTATGTTCCTCGATACCGAACTTCTTTAGACTAACCTGCTATTGGAATAGAGCAGTAGTCCGATCTTCAGACTCAACAGTATGTAGTAAATCAACCAGAGCGAACACTATAACTGACAGATTCATCTGTCACAACACTTTACAGCGATCTTCAAATAAAGGTTCACATTTACCGGAGGTACTTATTCTTCCTCGTATTCGGAGTCAACAGATAATAACACCGAACACCATGACTCCGGTAAAACAAATAGAACATACTTCAACAACGCTTCAAGTTACCTATTCAACTCACACAGTAATGTCGCCACTCAGATTGACTTATAGTACTTAACAATCTGAAGAACACACAACAACGCAACACGACGATAGTAATCAGACACACAATCCGTTACTCAAACACTCGTTACGGTGAACTATAGTATACGCAGACGATGTAGAGCATACTCAACACCAACAGTACTCAAGACTTCACAACAGTGTAAACAATACTCTCACAAATATTCAGGCGATCAATCTGGCAATTCCAGAAAAACGTCTCTCTGACCATTCTCTTTACATTGCTTTATATAGATTTTACAGGATGCACGTACCAACTTTTCGCGCGTATTTCAAAAAACTCCGTTACATCTGGCATCTGTTACATCTGTCCCACTCCGGCGGCCGACTAACACTGGCACGCACGATGGACTCGAACCCGCAATTTTTGTTTACAAAACTATTGTTCCTCAATGATTCCTTCTAAATACATATTTCTGGCTAATCTAAATGTACGGGCTATTTTTTTCTTAAGAGTTTCTAATAATTGTTTAAGGGTGTCTGGCTCTAATACTTGCGCATCTACTCCAACAGAGCTAAGGGCGATGGCTTCGGTGAGCAAAATTTCGGCCTGTGTTTGCAAAAAGGCCTCCTGTAAGTAGAAATCGTTGGATAGTGTTGCATCCCTTGAAATCTTCATTTCAGCTACTTGCTTCTGCATATCAGTGACTCGGTCTTTCTGGTTGCGCAATTGATTATCTAGTCTTTCGAACTGTTGGTTCTGGAACTGTATTGTTTTGTGATATGCATCTCGTTCTCTACGGGCATTTGCTAAGTCCTTCTGATATTTGGTTTCCTTGTTCAATTGGTGTTTGAGTATATTATTGACTTCGTCTAAAGATTCTTTTGTTCTATGGAGTTGTTCTTCTGCCTGCTTAGCTTCTCTCTGCTGCTCTTGGTACTTCTGTATTGCTTCCTGCAGCTGTACTCTTGTTTCTTCGAGTAGGTTTCCTAGCGCGATTCTGGTATCTTCTGTATCTTTGATTGCTTGATTTAACTTTGTGATCTCTGCGTCGGCAGCAATCAGTAAATCTTCTTTTTCATGCACTGCTGCCAGAGCCTTATCTCGTTGGCTTGTGAAATCTTCCTGTGCTTGGAGTGTGACCTGTAATTGCTTTATCTGTTCATGGAGTGCGTGGTTTTCTGCTTTTGTTGCCTATAACTCTTCCTCGAGGGAGGTGATATCTGCCTCCATCACTTCCAATTTGCGTTGGAAGTCATCTCGTGCATTGTCTGTGATTTGCTTCAAATGTTGCGGCAATTGTTGGGATAAGTTAATCAAGAGGCGACCCATAGATTCTAACTCAAAGAAGACTGGAATGGAGTGGGGTGGCAGAGGAGGGCGAGGTTGTGAAGAAGATGCGGTGAGGAGTTGTTGGGAATTCGGTGGGGAATAATTGAGGGAGGATGACGAGGATTCAGCATTTTCGGTAGGATGACTGGGCTGGATGGGAATGCGGGGTGGTTCCAGTGGGGGAATGGGGTTAATTGGTGGTGTTTTGGGAAGGGCACAGTCAGTGGTTGTTACCTTTTCTATTTGTTCAGTTTCTGCATTGTTGGCCTCTGTGGATTCGACTGCCTTAAGAAGTTTGTCTAGTGCTTCCCTAGCAGATTGTTGCTCGTCTACTTGTTGCTCTGATTCTTTTTCGGTCGAAATTGTTTCTGTTTCTGTTCGATCATGTTGTTCTTGTTGTTCAGCAGACGATTCATTCTGCATTGAGGTGGCTGTATCATGGAATGTCTCCTCTTCGTTCTTCTCGTCTTCTTTATCGTTATCTTTATCTTTTCCGGCTGAGCCTTGTGCCTCACTTTTGGATGAGCTGATCCTGATGCGTTTCCGGCAATATAATTGGTTGAGCTCTTCTTCATCTTCTTCTTCCTCATCCTCTAGCAGCTGTATCGACTCCTCATCTCTCAGGACGGGCCCCCGTGGTGGTGGTTGTGCTGCGAGTATGCCCGGAAAGAGAAATGAAATAATGTGGGGTAATCTAGATCGAGGGGTAGTTCCTTTATTAACTTGTTTCACTATGGCTACACATTCCTTGTGGATACGGTGAAAGAAAAAGGAGGCGAAGTTGACGGGTTCTTGGGCAGCTAGGTCGATGGCGGAGTAGAAAGGGCGGGATATGCCGTAGGTGCGTTTTTGGAGGTTTAGCATAGCGACTAAGAAATGGAGTGCAGTTCTTTCGGGTTCAAGGTGGCAGAGGATGGCGTACTCGTTTGATGAATAGCGGGGGAAGAGTGCTGTCATTCGGGCTACGGGGATGCTTGGGTCATTCTCGCGGCCTTGTGGGGTGAGGCGGAAGGCTTCGACAAAGGCTTGGAAGGTTACTACGGTTCGAGATGGTAGGGAGGGGAAGATCCATTTTCGCTTAGCGATGGGGGATTTGGCAATGGCAGGTATGATCTGCGCGAAAAAGGGATGGGCTTCCACTGAGTGCCAAGGCAGCTCAGCGAAGTTGGCCAACCCTCGGGTGCGCAGGTATTCTCCTACCTCGGTACGGATACCATCACAGAAAGCTGCGCAGTTCGCCAATGCTTCCATGGCGCACACGAAAATAGAGCACAACACACGGATACACATAACACAGACAACACAAGCACAATCACAAGAACACAATAGCGTTTTCTTGGCGCAACCGAAGAGATTAAGTAGAGACATTACGGTGGGGGGGGTAGGAAGTGATGGTTATCATTGTGCGGTGGTGGAATGATACTGCTTTCAATTTGGCGTGCATGCTCGAGTAATTAGTAAGGAGGGCGGCTTATGACAAAAACGTGGCTATTTAAAAAGAAAAGAAAGAACAGAAGGAAAAAAAATGCGGTCCACCGCCGAATGTTTTAATGCGGGCTAGCAGCGTGTTGATACGGCCGCAGCTTTGAACCATTGATTGCTTTTGGAAGTGGATTTCCGATCAACGTAATCAACCGAAAAGTTGCTGGACCAATTTGCTCTAAGATCTTGTAAGGGCCGAACCACCGTAATTTGAATTTGCCTCCGGATCTATTTGACTTTGCATTATAGAAAAGTACAAGCTGACCCACCGAAAACACTAGATTCTTCAGGTTTCGATCGTGCGTCCTTGCCTGTCTTAGTTGGACTTCGTGCATGGTTAAAAAACTGAGCCATCGGTGCTCGTCTAACTCTCTGAGTGTGTCCAACCGAAATGACAGTGAGTCTTCTGGTAGTAGTTTCTGAGCGATTGCCACTCGTAAACTTGGTATAACTATCTCCATTGGTGCTATTGCTTCTAAGCCATAAGCTAGTTTGAAGGGTGTCAATCCTATTGTTACCTTGTATGTAGTCCGGTATGCCCATAACACTACAAGTAGGAGTTGATCCCATCTTTCCGGTGCTTCCATGATCAATTTCCGAAGCATATTCAGTAAAGATTTGTTTGTACTTTTAGCCAAACCATTAGCACGAGGATAATAAGGAGAACTAAATTTATGTGTGGCCTGGAACGACTGTGTTAGTGCCTTCATTAAATTGTTTACAAAATGAGTGCCTTGATCTGAGACAATTTCCAGTGGTAAGCCAAAACGTGGAAAGACATCGGTTAGCAGACACTTTGCTACCGTAACGGTTGTAGCAGACCGTAAAGCCCAGGCTTCTGCCCATCTGGTTGCATAGTCTGTACAGGTCAGTATGTAACGGTTGTTACTAAAGACTGCTGGGGGTGTAATCGGACTGATAAAATCTAAACCCCATTTCTGGAAAGGTTCCAATGCTAAGATGGGTTGCAAAGGAAAAAGATGACGTTGCAAAGGCTGTCGAGATCTTTGACAAGTATCACATTGTTTGACAAACTGTGATATATCTCTGTACATTGTTGGCCACCAGAGACCACTCTGCAGAATTTTTCGGTGAGTTAAGTCTGCAGCAAAATGGCCACCGGAAGGAATCGAGTGAGCCAACGTGATAATTGAGTTAACTTCATGTGGTGGAATACAGCGAAGTAGGATTCCGGTATGATCTACATAATATAGTTCTCCAGCAATTAACCGAAATCGGCGGCTAAAGACTGCAATTTTCCTTCGTACTGCCCTAGAAGTCTGAGATGGAAGGCAACCATCCATGAGAAAGGTCAAGATCTAATCATAATATGAAAATGGGATAGGTGGGTCTGCAGAATCTTCATTAATTGGTTCTGACACATAAATCGCGGGTGTCGTGTCATCTATGCCCATCGGAGCTTCACCGGAATCTAAGCGGGATAAGAAATCTGCTAAGGCATGTGAACTGCCTGGCCGGTGAATGACTTCGTAGTCGAATTCCTGCAAGAGTAGCACCCATCGTGCTAATCGACCACCTAGATGTTGTTTCCGAACTAGATAGACAAGTGCAGCATGATCTACATGAAATGTGAATTTACGGCCCAGCAAGTAATGTCTGAATTTCTTGACCGAATATACTAGCCCTAGACATTCTCTTTCTGTTACAGAGTAATTCTTCTCAGCAGGAGCTAATCTTCGACTTGCATAATACACTGGTCTGAACCATTTATCATTTTTTTGCATCAACACACTTCTTATTGCTATATCTAAAGCATCGACAAATACATGAAATGGGTGATCCCAGTCCGGCGGTTGTAAGATAGGAACTTGTGTTAATAAATGCTTTAACCGATCAAATGCTATCTGGCATTCCTGGGTCCATTCAAATTGTCAAGGAGTCTTCGTGATTAGCTTGTTTAGTGGTATAGCCAGATGAGCAAGCCACCGTAAGTGTCTCGCATGCCACCGTACTTGGCCCATAAAGCGCATGACTTCTTTTGGAGTAACGGGCACCGGAGCTTCTAGTACTGCCGAAATTTTATCTGATTCTACTTGGATAGCTTGTGCAGATACAATGTGGCCAAGTAACTTGCCGCATGAAACCGCAAACACAGATTTGTTTGGGTTCAAGCAGAGTTTATACTCTCTGCATTTCTGAAAGCAGCACCGTAAATGGAACAGGTGTGCTATCATCTTACCGAAAATTGAAAAATCATCGAGATATACTTGCATAAAGGAAGTGAGGTAAGGAGAACATATCTCCTGCATACATCTTTGAAATGTGCTTGGTGCATTTCTCAATCCAAACCACATTACCGTACAAGCAAAGACACCCTAGTTGGTATTAAATGCAGTTTTTGGTATATCTTCTTCGGCCATTCTCACTTGGTTGTAGCCACTGTATCCATCTAGGAATGAATACATCTCATGGCCTGCTACTCTATCAAGCATGGTATCCAAAAAGGGGATTGGAAAGGGATCCGGTACGGTTGCTGCATTTAATTTCCGGTAATCTACACAGATTCGCAATTGCTTGTTTTTCTTTGGCACAATCACAATCGGAGAGATCCATTCAGCATGCTCTACTGGCACGATGAATCCGACTTTTAATAACCTATCAAGTTCTGCCTTTACCTAAGATGCATAATGGGGATTCATCCGGTAGCTGGTTTGCTTTATCAGCCTTGCTTCTAGCTTCAGCATGACCCTGTGCTGGTAGATGCGGGGGTCCAATCCTTTCATGTCTTTGTAGTCCCATGCAAAGACGTCAGTGAATTCTTGGAGTAGCTGGATTAAACCTGCTTGAAATGTTTCCGGTAAGTTTTGCTTTATCTTCACAGGACGCGGATGATCTTCATCTCCTAAATTGTAAGTGATCAGCTGATCTTCAGGGACATAGAACTGTTGATGTTTCTCTGTGTCGTCTATTGGTTTAAAAAGTTGCTGCAGTTCATCATCATGTGTCGAAACAGTGTCTTCCTTCTTAGCCTCTTATGTGATGGGTATTATTGTACAAACTGAAGCGTTCCAATATTCTACAACGGACTGTAGATCAATAGTCCCTAAGGAAATTAAGTCAGCGTTACTCTTCAGAAACTCTTCTTCTTCATCGTCTGACAATCCATCTAGCATATGGACTGGTTCAGCAAAATACGGTCTAGCTTGTAGCTCGTAAGGTTGTATAGCATCTAATTTTACCACATATCTATGATTGGCATCTTTAAACATAAGCTCTTGTGCAGACCAGTCCTGTATTACCTTCGCATGCTTCAACCAAGGTCGGCCGAAAAGAAGGTTGTAATCCAAAGTGGATTCCGGCACATCTAGTATAACAAAGGTCATTTTAAAGGTCGTACCTTGTAAAGTGATGGGTACATTCCGCACAAGTCCTACGGGATGGACTCTTGATTGATCTGCCATTCTGACAAAAAATTGAACTGGTTCGATTTCGGTCCATCCTAACCTTTTGCATAATGCCGCAGTCGCAATGTTAACACCAGAGCCTCCATCAATTAATACCTGCGTAATCTTATGATTCTTATACCATACTGTAATCAAGGGAACTGAATGATCAACCGTAGAATCAGGTTCCAGTTGAACTGCTGCTGTCGCTGGAATACAAGAAGGCACCGGACTGAACTGTTGTTGGAACTGTTGTCGAATTCTAGGTACTAATGCCAGTAGTTGGCCTAGAGGTAGAGTGATAGATGCCTTAGATAGGATTTCCCAGGCCTGTTGAGATTGATTGACAGGCTCCACTGATGTTGAAGATGATGCCTCTACTGATGCGAAGGTGTCTACGGTTGGTAATGTATCTGCTGCTGATGATGTCCTCGCTGCTGACTCCCGTTGTTGTGTTCCTTCCTTTGTTAACGATGGCTGGGTTACCGGAATAGGCTCTGGGAAGACTGGTGGTTCTGTTGTGGTCCATTGACTAGCCTTCTTGTACATTCTGTGTTGTTCACGTATCCCTGGTTCAAATATTTCTGCTGTCGGTTGCAGTTGTTTACTAGATCGGGTCTGGACTACAGCAGCGTGTGCTTCCACCGGTGTGATTTGTACCATGTTGGCCATTGGATTTTGATGTTCCTTCTTCCTTTGATCATACTCAGCTGCATCCTTACAAAATCTCTTAATATGTCCAAATTCACCACAAAAATGGCAGCGTGGTAGTGGTAAATTGGGATTTTCCGGTAGTGGTACATTCTGCCAGCGGTTTGCATTATAGTTGTTATTCCTCTGTCCTCGGTAATTTCGATATCCTTGCTGCTGGTTGTTTCTCATTTGTGGAGGCACATAATGGTTGGGTGGATGTCCTTGTTCCTGGATAATTGCATTGACAGTCGCTGTTCCATGTACTCTAGCATTGTATGCGTAGTTTTCGGTGGTGTGTCCGGCAGTGTTGCAGATAGCGCAGAATGTCTGATTAAGTGTACAATTGGCACTAGTATGTCTTGAATTTTTGCATGTGATGCAGTATACTTGTCTGGTCATATCTTCGGCAACATTTTTGTTTGTTTTTAACCACTCCAGATCTTCTGTAAATCCACCGACTTTGTTTTCCAGTTGCAGAGTCATTGCAATGACTGCATCGAGGGTCATGGCTCCGACACATCTTATGATCATGATCTGCTTAAGTTGTGGAGTCAAGCCATTGATGAACCACTGAGTGATAACATCATCTGGTAAGTTAGCATGGGCCGGTGGTAGCTGCCTTAAGTGTGTTCTGAAGAGAGTAGCATACTCCTGTATGGTTTGATTTGCCTTCTATCTGTTGTTCTGTAGATAGTCAAAAATTTCGGTTGGATTCTTTTTTAGCCTGAATCGCTGCAGAAAAGCATCTCGTATTACTTCGTAGGTGCCAAAGTGATTAATATCATATTCTGTAAGCTAGATATCATATTCTGTAAGCAATCTAGCTGCTTCATTGACCAGTGTGGCTTGAAAGACAATAGCCTTATAGGCCTAATCCGGTGGATGGTTGAGAATTGCGTAGCTTATCTCAAAAGTGCGTACGTGAGCATCCGGATCATCTCCTGGGAATCCACCAAACTTCGTGTACGTCACTCCTGTTGGAGTCGGCTTGGGTGGACATAACTATTGTTGTTGTTGTTGTCCGTTCATCGTGAGTGTATTATACCTTCCTTCTGTATTTCGGGGCTGAATATCTACACTATCGGAATCTGTATCGTCGGATGGCACACTTTCTGGTGCGATGATCTTGCTTAATATGCTTCGAATCTCTGTTTCGAACTGCTTTCCTTCCTTCATGATGTCCAGTGTATGGGAACTCGCTTCCAAGCGCGGTGGTTGGGCTGAAGATTCAGCAGAAAATGCTAAAGCGTCACCAAAAAACTGTGATTCTCTTACCGAAATATCACCAGAATGAACGGAAATTATGCCCGAATACGGTGTTTTTTCACCTTCGCTGATTTCTTTGACTAGAGTGCTTCTAATCGTAGATAAATCTGAATCCTTTTCCAAGATTGTTAAACTAGTTTCCAACTGCATCTTGGTAGGTTCTGGAATTACTATATCTTCGACAGACTGTGCCAAAATAGTACCGGAATGTACTAGAGGCGTAACACGTTCCACCGGAATATGACCGGAATCAGTTCTAACGTTCTTAACTTTCTTGACAACTGGGTCAGACCTAGTTGTACTCCTACCTCCCAAAGTTGGCTTTAGTACATTAAGTACTCCAGACTGATGGTTCTTGGGATACGTTTCACCGGATCGAGTAACCGGCATGTATCATCTTTTGTACTAATCGCGTAGTATTACTAACGAAACAGTTTGCAACAATTTGGTTCTGTTGCTACTTCCAATTGAACGATAATCTAGATGTTCGATTCTGACAGACTACTGGCAGTCTTGATGCCACCTTCCCACAGTTGGCGTCAAGTGTTAAACGTAAAAGTGTTAAATGTAAAATGTTTAATATATTAAAATGTATATCTTAAACGTATCTCTTAGATTGTAACGTCTCTGACTAGCCGAAAGTTGTACCAGACCAACGTGGGTTCTTGGGAGTGGTAGGGGTCTGTTAGACAGAGGCCCTGTACTTATTTCCCAAATCTTCATCACAACAACAAAAGCACTAATACGCATCTTAGCTCAGTTACTAGCATTAACTGGACAATACTTGATTTCTATGTTCCTGGGTACCGAACTTCTTCAGACTAACCTGCTATTGGAACAGAGCACTAGTCCGATCTTCAGACTCAACAGTATGTAGTAAATCAACCAGAGCGAACACTATAACTGACAGATTCATCCGTCACAACACTTTACAGCGATCTTCAAATAAAGGTTCACATTTACCGGAGGTACTAATTCTTCCTCGTATTCGGAGTCAACAGATAATAACACCGAACACCATGACTCCGGTAAAACAAACAGAACATACTTCAACAACGCTTCAAGTTACCTATTCAACTCACACAGTAATGTCGCCACTCAGATTGACTTATAGTACTTAACAATATGAAGAACACACAACAACGCAACACGACGATAGTAATCAGACACACAATCCGTTACTCAAACACTCGTTACGGTGAACTATAGTATACGCAGACGATGCAGAGCATACTCAACACCAACAGTACTCAAGACTTCACAACACTGTAAACAATACTCTCACAAATATTCTGGTGATCAATCTGGCAATTCCAGAAAAACGTCTCTCTGACCATTCTCTTTACATTGCTTTATATAGATTTTACAAGATGCACGTACCAACTTTTCGCGCGTATTTCAAAAAACTCCATTACATCTGGTATTTGTTACATCTGTCCCACTCCGGCGGCCGACTAACAGGTTTAAAGAAATTAGCCCGTTCTTGCTTTTTCTCTCTTCTTCTTTTTTTTTTGAGCTTGTAAAGTTTTTTCAAATTTAAGTTTAGAACATTTAAGTTTCTGTGTTGAGATGTTTAGAACATTTTCGAAAGATTTTTGGTGTTGTGCTTTGGGTTTGGTAGGCTTTTCTGGTTTTCGGCTCAGTGAGTCATGTTTTGGCTTTCTATTTTCCAACTTCCCATTTCTATAGACTGAAGGAATAACTCTTTTTTTGTTATTGGATTTCTATAGACTGTAGGCGTAACTCTTTTTTTTTGTGATTCAATTTCTTGTGAACTGTTTTGCGTGAATGCAAAGAATGCATTGGAAAGTGTTCATACGGAAGTATGAGGCTCCCTCCCTATGAAATGGAACATTGGTATTTATGTTAGGGCAAGTAGAAGTCGTGACTCCCCTAGTTTTTGAGGTCAAGCATGGTGGTGATGTACCTCTCGTTGTTAAGATGCATGGTGAGACTAAAGAGATTTTACAACAATTTTCAATGACTAGGAAGAAGGAGAAATGTTTCCTTAAAAGTGATATCGATAGTCTAGGTGATGGAAATGGAAACTTTCAAAATACGTATGTTTTATTATGATAGACAATGACACTTAGCTTGATCTATTAACAAGCAAAAGAAAGTTTGGTCCTTCTTATCTCAATCATTACATTTGATGGTTCTAGTTTGCACTAACACTTAGCAACAAGAATTATTCCAAGTCAATTTGAAAACGTTTACATTGTCATTCATAATATCACCCGCAAAGAGCAACATTACACATTACATAATTAGTTCTCTTACATTTTTAATATGTTTTTTAATATTATGTGTACATTTTACTGACCCAACTATAGAATATTCTTTTTTACATGGAACGTTTTAAATGAACCAATATGGATCACTCGATATTTTAAGAACAAAAGGAATATTTTTAGAACAAAAGGAATGGATAAGTCACATTATAAAACTAGAGGTGTTTACTTAAAAAACACCCATCATGTTCATCTCCTACAATTGAATTGGTGTCATAGAAAGAATGAGAAATGTTCAAGTGGTTTTGTCATACCACATTCTCTAGAAAATATGCAATGGAATTAGATATGATTCACAAATAGAAAAGTTTCCAAGGAGGTCATTATGAACACCAACGAATCATGCCTAATGGTATGCACAAAGATTCCATGAGGGTTGCCTAGGAAATAGTGTATTGAATCCCCCCATAGATTTTTTCATATCGAAACTTGATTGTCAAGGTGTTTATATTGCTATTCTCATCAAATAAACTCTCAATTCTTCCGTTATTTCATGTTTAATTTTTTTATTATTATGTTTAAATTTTTAAACACTTGTATAGCTTATCTTAATGTTTTCAAAAAAAAAGTTCATTTTTTTCCGTGAAAAGATCCATCCATTAGTTCATTAATTGTCCAAAAGGATACAATCTCATTCGGGCATCATGATGTGATTACAAGGGGGATAATATGGGGCTAGTCACCCTATAATTCCATCCAAAATAAAAATGAACCTAACTCCTAAGAGAGGAGATGTGGGGAGGGCGTTAATAAGGAGAGCAAAGTAGGTGGTCGCTAGCTCTAATAGATCATATTACCTTGAAAGGTAACGAAGGGGCCTTTCTTCTAGAGCTGAAGGAAGGCAAGCTACAATTGAGACATGCCATTAGAGTCTCCCTAGAGATGGTCAAATTGCCATGGCAGGGTATGATTTAGATCCAGCCATAAGTCCTAAATAATCTCAGCTAGGGGGTTGTCTCTGGCTCGAACATGAGTTAGCATATAGCCCTCCATATAAACCACATGGTAAGGCTGCTAATTAGATCCTAGTAAGGGGCACCCATACCACTCCATGGAGTAGTGCAGATAAGTCTGAGTGCTGCCTATCCTTTCAGCGTGAATCAAAGAAATTGTATTTTCTACCTCATGCTCATAGCTAAGAGTGGGGTGAGTAACCAAGACCTATGCAATTTCCCCCTAAATGATGATCATAGGGACCTCCCGTGAGGTGAGAAGATGCAAGAACTATTGCATCTATTGTGCCATTTGAGAGTCCCAAAGGAAATGTGGTTGAGACTCTAAATGAAAGCCACAAACCCTGTAGTCAAGAGGCCGACACCCATAGATCATACATGTACCAGCCACAATGCTCTTTTGGGCCCCCAAACAGTAAGAAGAGATGATTTGACAACACTGTTCAACATCCCAAATCCACTCCCAAAAGGATAAAAGGAAATGCTCCATAAGCCCACCACATTGCCAAGAGACTTCCATAGTATGAGTAATCCGATGATGCAACAAGATGATCTGCCAACCCAATTAAGCATAAAAACTAAAATAATGGAATAGTATGGGCCTCTAGAGGGGAAGAAGGATTAAGCCACTACCACTTCCCTTGGTCCCAACAAAGCTACGATAAAGGGAAAGCCTCCTAGGCCCAAAGACACCAATGGAAAAGGCATGAATGTCCATTGGATCATGCTCAATGTCTAGTCACTTCCACAAGTGCCAACCCCCTAGATCCATTGGAAGGTACACTATATCATGAAGGCAGACTTTTGTGAAGAATTGATCAACTATCCCTCCTCACCAATCTCAAAGAAAAGGGTCACATTCAGGGTAATTCCCCTCACAACAATCAAGACCTTAGTATAAGTGTAAGCACTCAGCCAAACCGCTTGATGTGACAAATCAGCCTACATAACCCAATCCTTGAGCGTAGTAGCCTATAGCATTTCATTGATGACATGATATTCTCAATCAAAAGCTTCTAATCACTCCAGAATAGGAGAGGAGTGAAAAAATGGAAAAATTGCACAAGATAAGAGAAAATGTGACATAGAAGAATAAATAAGATGACTCAAAGAAAGAGATATTCTGATATGATGTGAATCACAATTGCTTTGGAAAATAGCTTTTTGACAAAGCCTCTACCTCTTGACCACCCCTGAGCTATCATAATCTCATCCACGCTCATATTGTTAATCACTCTTCTCTCACTCTCAATCACAAGGTAATTGTTTGGTTTCTATCCTCTTTCTCTTTGATGTGCAAGTACTCTTCACATAATAGAATTGGTTGCCAACCAAAGAAGTGTGTAATCCACCAAATTTAGAAAAAGTTGATTCTCTACAAAACTTTTGCAAAAGCATACACTTGTAGTAGTGCTTTCTTTAGCCATACCTAAATGGCACTTTTCAAAGACATGTAACTCATAAATGATGAGGAATTAGCATAAGTTTGTGAGGCACAAAAATGCTCAACTTTTCAATCTGCACAATAGTGTTAGGCATCACCTAGGTGCAGATCCACCTCTAAGGATCACTTTTGGGCCTTAGATGTTTCAAAATTCTAGAGAGATAATAAAATCAAGGCATTTTCTTATACTGAACTAAATGTAGAGCCTTAAACAAAGTACTTAAACCATGATTCACAAAAATTTCAAAGAGATACTTTTGTTCTCTTATGCATGCTCTACGTTTCTCTCATACAACATATCTCTTAGTTCTTTCACCTTCACGTTCAATTTTTAATCACAAAACATGATCCGCATGAGGTCTAGAGAGATAATGTAAGACTTGTCATCCCAAAAGTTTGACTACATGCATAAAATGATGGGATTTCTCATTTTGAGCATTATCCTCACAATATAATTTGGAAAGTTCAAAATGAATTATTTCACTATTGAAAGGCCTATTACAATTCTTCCCTCTTTTTGGAACTTTTTCCTTAGAGCTCAAAAGAAGGATAATGTGCCAAAAAAGCATCTAAGTTCACCCAAGTCGAATCTTCTACTGGATATGTGCGCCATTTCACCAAAATTTCTACTATAGATCTATTTCTAAGTAATCTTTCCCTCCTATCTAATACTATTTCAGGTCAAAGCTCAAAAAAGCCATCATCTTTCAGCTTATAGTGGTACATGAGCAACATTTCGTACATATCTTTTAAATAAGATACATGAAATATAGGATGCACATTTAAATGTTCAGATAATTCAAAAAAATAAAAAACAGATCGAATCTTTTTCAAAACTTTAAAACGGCTTGCATATTGTGGACAAAGTATATGATCCTTCTGCAGTGACACATTAGATTAATGAGGATTGACTTTAAGAAATACCATACCATCCATTTTAAATTCAAATGGTCTTCTCTTCAAATTGTAGAATTTATTTTGTCTTATGTGGGCTTCTTTTATGTGTTGCTTGATTTTTCCAAGTTCTTCATCCATCTTTTCAAGCATTTCTTTAGATACTTCTACTTTATTTGAAAAACTAGAAAATGAAGGTGGTATCAAAAAATTATAACCATACATAGCCTCAAGGGGATGCATACCGTGTACTATTGTATGCAATCTTGACTAAGGGCAAATATTCACTCCAATCACCCTGCTTTTAATTCACATACATATGCAACATATCTTCAAGTACTTAATTAACCCTCTTGATTTCCCCATTAGTTTGTGGATGGAAAGCTGTACTCATACAAAGGTGAGTTCCAATCAATTCAAATTTTTCTCTCCAAAAGTTTCATGTGAACCTAGAATCTCTTTCAGAAGCTATGCTTTAGACATGCCACACAATTGGAATATTTTGTTTATAAATAGTCTTGCAACATTCAAGGTAGTGTCAATCTTTTTCATAGGGAAGAAATGTGCCATCTTTGTAAGTGGATGAACTACCACAAATATGGTATCATGTTTACCTCTGGTCATATGAAATTTAGTGATAAAATCCATGGAGATAGACTGCCACTTTTAATTTGGAACATCCAAAGGTTGAAGCATTCTAATCATTCTCTTAAAATTAGATTTCACTGGTTGGCACTTTAAACATTCACTGACATGTTTTCTATTAACCTGCTATCAAAAGTTATAGATGCACGGCTATTGGATCAAGCCAACCGCAAAATTCTATGGCACACACCGGGTGTTTGGAGCAATCTCGGGTGTGATGAAGATTCAAAGAGCAAATATAAACTCAAAAAATGTGATCAGTTCAAAATCAAAGCCTTGTCATATAAGTTAGAGCTCTTGACACACTTCTCATACATTCAAAGATATTGCAATAAGCCTTCTCCAATTAAAGTTTATCTCATCTAAGAATCCTTCAATGAGAGTACATTTCTTGAAATGGTAGGGTAATAGCTAGCAATTTAATCATTATATCAATCGATAAATAAACCCTTCTATCAATCAAAGTAGCTAGAGCAACTGAATTCTCTTCATTCACAAAAAAATTTTTAATGAAGACTCAACGTTTCTTGACTGTGCAAGTTACCTTGGATCATAAGCATATCAAGAGTTTATAAGTATTTCTCGGTAAATAGAGGGAATAAGCTCACATCGATCTATGTCTGACACATAAGATATTTTTATGCACAAATCATAAAACAAACAGAGGTATCAACCATGGCTTCTTGTGTTGCTCTAGGACATAAAATTGAATAATTTGGCTATGCTCTCACTCTGCTCAACATTATAGCAACCAAAACTTCAAGAACATATATCTATAGATAGCTAACAATGATCAAGTATTTCACCTAGAAATGACTTCAATACTAGTAACTACATATTCAGTGCAAAAAGGTTAGGGTAATAAGATAACCATGATCATAACAGATGATAAGCTTCAGGTTTGGTCAGAACTCAGATATGACAAAGCATTGTTCTCTTGATGTTCATTGAGCCAATGATTTTTCATAGTCAGAGTAGGAGTGATAGAGCTCTTGGGCTTGATCGGCTATAGAAGATGGTATGTCGGATGCAAACTTCAGCAAAGAGCATCATAATTTAATCATGATGTTGTCTCCAAAAGAAATTCCACGCCAAAGAGTCCTTGCTTTGAGAGCTAGACCTTAGAGCATCTCTATTTCATTGTATTGGAGCACAACATGCTCATCAAAGAATTATGCTGTCGTGAAGAAACATGAAAGCCGTCATGATATCACTGAGTTTGTCGATCATGTTTTATTTGTTCATCATCATAGTTGATTTCTGTAGAGTGTAAGGAAATCACGACTGCTTCCCAGTGTGAGGGCTATAGACAAGCGCTTGATTGCTCCTTTAGTGCTACCCTTCATTAGCATACTTCTCTAGGTATAGCGCGGATGAGATGCATCCCCTTCATGTGATGATATTCATGCGCAACGTGAGATGCCGTTCAGAAGTGATCATACATCTCTATCTATTCCCATGAAGTCTTCATATCTTCGGACAAAAGCCCTGATTTTCCAGCAACAACATATTTAGAGACATTTATTGGGCAATATGTTATCAAGCTGCACTAATTTGCAGAAGACATATGCTAAGTAAATGACAACAACAGACGAGGGTAGAAGCTATAGGAAACAACCCAGCCTGAATGACAACAAGCTTCCTGGATCAAAACCATTGAAGATAGATGGAACACCTCAACTTTTTTATCCTGCCACCGCTTTCCTTTACTCTAAATTTAGAGTTGCACTTATCATCACTTGTATCAAAGTGTAAAGGATCTGGCTACAAAGACGATTGCTTTTATTTTAGAGCGAGCATTTTTTTGCCAGACCATACTTTATGCTAAAACCATCCCTTTTGTAGTGCTTTCTCTCTCTCTCTCTCTCACTTTCATATCAGTAGCACTCCATCAACATGTCCATGGAAAGGACCATTGTTAGAAAGAACAAGTATGTCTTGAAGCTTTAGAGGAGGGCAAAGGGCACTAATGAGGAATTGAGTTGCAGACACAAGTGCAATGTGTGATCTTTGTAGTCCCATAAGATACCATGAAAACTTCTCCCCATGGGGCCGCCAGATAGTTAATCGAAGGTCCCATTCTTTTGATGTGAAGTTGCCTTGGCCATCAAAACTGTATGCCATGCACTTTACATATCTCATGTGACCAGAAGAGGATTGAAGTGCAAATGATGTAGCCATAGCTCTACTTTAATGGATCTGAAAGGCAAACTCTGCTTAATGGATTGGAGCATTGATATTCTCTACAAAAATAGCGATAGGATATCATATTTTGTCTAGGAACATGGAGAACACGATGGAAAACTTCTGGATGAGCTAAACCACGAAGCTTCTTCTTGGCCTTGTTGATTGCATATTTGTACTTCTCACTGACTTTTGGATAAGCCTTCACCATGGCTAAAAGGAGCTATCAACTATCAAGCGATGCTACAAGGAGAAAGTTTAGTCAAGACATGAGAGTAGAGATGAATATCTTTACGACACTCACCCCCACCAATGTTGTACATCCTCCTCGATGGGCCAAATAACCTATTGCTTCAAAAAAAAATTATTTCAAATATCAGTCTATTTGATTTATTATGTGCATAGGATCAGAAGTTATGTATCTATGCATGGCCTTTTAATGTATCCCTATTGGATGCATACTCTCAAATGCATGGAGAAACAAATATGGTGCAATCATTAAGGAAAAAGGCTTCTGATGGTGAAGCTTGTGTGCTCCCTCACATACATATCAATGTGAATATACATTTATGCTTACGAAATCACTCGTAGTGCATAGGTAAAGCTCAATTCATGCCTTGATGCAAGGTCATGTAATGAGACCCTACCATGCATACTATAAGTGAAAATGCAATCAATTATGGTGCATAGATAGGGTAATGGGTTTTGCTCAAGAGGTTTCATCTTGAAAATCTAGCTCTATTCCTAACAATTTCATCATGTTTCTAATTACATTTAAGATTTGTGCAAGTAGTCGTGCTCATAAGGGAGGGAAACCTTATGTGCCCTTTACATTATTCACATGCATACTTGGAATGCAAATTTAAACTTCACACTGAAAGAAAATGAGAATAGGAAAGAAGACTACAATGCAAATATCACATCACTCAATAATTCTCTCTAATCACTCAAATTTTATTTTCTCTTCCTTGTGAAAAATCTCGTTCAAGAATTTGTCCTATTACATAGAATCATCAAACTTTGGTACCCAAAAATACTTCTTATTACATAGATTTTCTCACTACAGATCTATCCTAAAGTTATTTTCAACCATTTATGGCACTCGAACTCTTCATGGATCATAATCGGTACCTGTACGCCATATGCAAGCTATCTCCTTGCAACATTCTCAAAAAACATGATTCTTTAATTTTCATAAACATTAAGCAAAACAAAAAAAAGCTTTTGAATCCTCAGTAGAAGATGTATCATTGTCACTGTTTGATTCATCCATATTTTCTTCATTTGATGGTGAGTTTAGTATTTCCACTAGATTTTCATAATCACTACCTTCACGTCGTTTGAACAATTTAACTCTTTGACCTGCAAAAGTAACTTTAACAATAGTATTATCCATTTCCATCAAAATAAAGGTGTTATTATCATTCACTTTAAACACTATGTATGGTCCAAACCATCATTTCATTAATTTTTTTCTTGCCTCATATTTGTGTCAAATGAATTGTCATACACTAACACCCAATCTCATTCTTGTATCTTTATTGGACGTATTCACTGTCTTTTATCAAAATAATTTAATTTTAATTCTTCATTCTTTTAGTTTTTGTGCTGCTTCATCTAATCTTTGTGTTCCTTGCTCTAGTTGTTGCAATCTTATACTTAACAGTTCCTCTCTCATCATATTAGCATTCCAGGGAAGTGATGTCCAAGTCAAGATTTGAGAATGAATTGGAGAAATAGGCTTTTGGCAATACATTAACTCTGCAGGCATGTGACCTATGGTCTGTGTACAAGTCATTACTTGCCCAAAGTGCAAATGGTAAATATCTAGGCCGTTGTTTAATATCCCCATTGCATGATTTAGCTAGAGCTTTAATAATAGATGGATGTCCCCTCTCTATTTTCCCATTAGCTTCAAGATTGTATGCAGTAGTCAAGGACAAACGTAAACCTCTTGCAAGCACGATATAACACATTTCATCAAGTCCATTAGGCATGACTACTAGATCTACTACCCACTTGCAATGTATACAAGGTGGATATGTAGGATGTAGTGGATTCCTATAGATCTACTATCCCCCTATGGTTAACCGAAGAATGAAGTTGACAAACAGAAGATGTAGATACATAACTATTAATATCAACATACATTGTAGGCCTAAAATAGGTAGATATTAATACGGGCCATAAAATCCTTTTTGTCTAGCCCATAATGACTCATGCATTGTGTTCATTACTTGTAATTGAAGATGTTTTCTTCCTAGAACTTGTTGTGGATTTTCGACCTTTCCTTTAGGGTATCTCCAAAGATAACCATCTCGTAACAAGAAATTATAAGCTCGTTTTCTAATATTATGGAATCTTTGGGTAGACCAACTTGGTAATGATTTCAATGTGCTTAAATACTTTCCTATATTTTTCCATTCATCATCATATTCTAACTCATGAAATTTCTCATACACATAAACTTGTGGATCATAATTACAGAAGTTCATATTTTCTGTGAGTTCATCTTCAAGATTATTTTCATATCTAGCTCTAGATAGCATATCTGCTACTGCATTTGATTTTCTTGAAATATGAACTAACTCTAGATTAATATACTTTATATATGAAATCCATCTAAGCATAGCTATGTGTGGGGATGAAAAATTTGCTATGAGTCCTATGAGAGGTAAGCAGTCAGTTTCAACTTTAACATTGGCACCTATAAAGTACTCTTTATCAGTCTTTAAAGCTATTACCATACCCCATAACTCCCTTTTAATTTGAGGACACTTGCATTGAGTTTCATGAAAAATTTTTGCTCAAAATCTAGTCGCATATATATTTCCATCACTACCTTCCTGAGTTATGAACCAACCTATACCAATAAGGCTAATATCCATAGTCATTATGATAGGCTTATTCCCCGAATAATCTACACGCTTAAGAATCAGAGCTTCTTGCAACAACTTCTTTAACTTTTGCATTGCTTGAGTATGTTTTTCAGTCCATAAAAAAATCCTTTTCTTTCTAAACAAGCCATAGAGACAATCAGCTACATGTGCAAAATGTGGTATCCAAATCACATAAAAGATGCAATCACCAAAGAATCTAGGAACCTCACTCACATTTTGACATGTTTCTGAAATGTAACTAATGGCATCAATTTTACGAGGATATGGCTTCCGTCCATATGCTCAGAAATGTCCACAAAGATGACCAACAATAAGAAACTCATTAACACCAAAAATAGATTGCTGTATAGACAAGGTTAAGTCAGCTTTAATAAACTGCCCAAAGATCTTTTGGCAATCAAGGATATGAGCTTTTACAAATCTCCGACATCCATCATCATCCAAAGTGCAATCTTTCTGTTCTTCCAAGCAAACCTTAATGGGAATATCATCTATAAAGGGCATAGTAATGTGAGGAATAAAATCATGCAAAACCAAATTCATTGCACTCATCATGTGAGCTACAATATTGGTTGCACCTTGTGGTAACATACACATCCTAACCAATCGAAGAGGTGTTTTCATTGTAGTAATATCTTTACTTTCTAGTGCCAATTGGAATTGGTCGTAACTAGAATAGAGATCTCCAATTGAATAAATAGAACTACCTGTAAAAGCTTTCACAAATTCATCCACAATTGGTCCTATACCCATATTTTTAATGGTGACTTTATTAATCGGCTGAAGATCTTGGATAAACCAAAGTTTTCCATTCTTCTTGGGCATAGTAAAACATTCATTTGAATAGGGAGCTGAAGAATATTCTAAAAAACTTCTCCTCAAGGTGAAAAACTTGGTCTTATCAAACATTTCTTCAAAAGATCATCTAATTGAATCTTAAGCACCTTTAATTCATCTATATTAAGTCTATAGTGTGCTCTAGAATATGGTTTACCCACTCAATACAAGTTAATGGTGTGATCAACCCTCCTAAGTAGAAGTATACTAAGTAGATCTTCTAGAAATACATCTACATATTGTAAGGAATTGAACTCACAACCTCTTGGTTATGAATATGATGGGCTAACCACTTGCCTCAAAAGCTATGGTTGAGATTAATTCCTAATCCTCTCTCTTAGGGTGTAGTTCAACCATCTCCTATCTATCAAGGGTGTGGTTCAATCATCTCCTTCCTATCACTTTATTACATTCTTCTCCCCTTAGTTGCTCATTGTCCTCAATGATCTACCCATTATCCCTTTAGCCTCGGCGACCCATTCCTGAACTCCCTTGGTACCCTTGAACTCATGTCCTCAACCTCCCATAGTTTCTTGAACCTTGTTTGCAACCTTGGTTTCTTCAACCCTATTCTCAACCTTAGTATCTTGAACCTTGTTCTCACCCATGTTTAGTATCTTGAACACTCAACCAAGTGCCACCCAAGATTTTCCAAGGACTTCACACTTCCAAGCTTACTCAATAGGTTTGGAAAGTTCGTTTGGAGATCTTTCCAATGGTATCTTACATGTCTCAAACCGACCTATGGATTGAGAGATACACTTGGATCTTTGTTGGGTCCAATTCTCAAAGCGCTGCCTCCCCAATTCCTACCCTTTCACATGATACAGTGCCCAAGCACCTTTTTTAGAGGCCATTGGGTCATTCCATATTGCCCAAGCCTACTTGGTAGGCTCTGATACCAAGTAGGCTTACATTGAGCCTACCAAGTAGGCCTACAAAGCCTACTTGGTAGGCTCAATGTAACTTGCTAATCCTCTTTCTTAGGGTGTAGTTCAACCATTTCCTATCTGTTAAGGGTGTGGTTCAATCATCTCCTTCCTATCACTTTATTACACATATTCTTTCAAAAGATTTTTAACATAATTTAGAAGATTTCCACTGTCATTATCTTCCTCATACTTTAACCCAATTTCTTTTCAAAAATCCTTTATAAAACTTTGAAAAGACATGTAAATCTCTAGAGGAGTCCTCTTCTTGCATGATCCCTAAAGAATGTAATAGTAGTGTTGTACAATAGTAGGGATGGACTTTCAAGCTCTCAAATCGATATGTTCTTCATCTTTTGAGTTGACATCCTCTGATATATGTGGTTTTTCTTGAGTGAGATTTGGAAAATCACTTTCAAAATCAGAGGCTAGCTTTATTTTTCTGCAATCATCTTCAAACAAGGAATTATTTTCATCAAATACCACATTCCTACTAACTATAAATCCTTTGTTAGTGGGATTATATAACCTATACCCTTTTTTATTCTGATCATAGCCAATGAATATGCATCTTTCAATTTTTGGATCAATCTTTCCCCTAATTTGTGGGGATAAATGTGCATAAGCAATGCCCCAAAAGATCTTACAATGATCTAAAGAAGATCTCCTACCATTCCATGCCTCATAAGGTGTCATTCCATCTGGAGAGTTGGATGGAAGCCTATTGATTAGGTAAGTGGCTATGGAAACAGTCTCTGCCCATAAGTTATTTGGAAGTTTTTTCATTCAGTATTGATCTTGCAGCCTCTACTATTAGTCTATTTCTTCTCTCTATCACTCCATTCTAGTATTCAGCGGTGCATCTATCTGTAATCTCTCTCTCTTTATGGTATTGTCCTATAAGAAGGAGTCCAACTCATGTGAGAAATACTCACCACCTCCATTAGATATGAGCCTTTTCAAGATTCTATTTGTTTGATTGTCAACCAATGCCAAATACTTCTTGAAACAAGTGAAAAGTTCATCTTCATGCTAAATTATTATCCATCTACTATAGTCATCTACGAATGAAACATAATAAATTGACCATGAGATTGATGCTTCTCTACTAGGACCTCACACATCTGTGTGCACAAGCTCCAAGTAGTCTTCATATTTGTAAATCATGTGTTGCTACACTTATTTGGAATGCCAAGTACACTAATCCCTAGATTTTTGGTTAAATGTCCTTTCACCTATATGACCTAGTCTCTTATGCCATATCTCCAATTCAGATAGGGTAGGGTTTGATCTTTGTAATTGAAGAGAGCAATATTCCTTGTATCTTCAACTTCAAATGTAGAATGTCTACCATATCTCTCCCCTTTTGCAATCCTCTTGAAGCCTTGCTCAGGGTCCTCCACATATGCTCCATGCCTTGTGAATCTAACCTATAAACCCTTCTCAAAAATCTATCCCAAAGTGATTAGATTTTTTGTTATTGTTGGCACATACAATACCCTACTTACAGGATTCATGTTAACATCAGATGCTTTGACATTTCCAATCTTCTTTATTGAGTTTCTAGTTTCATCACCTGTCTGGACTTCATGCTTTCCGTTGTGTTCTGCATGATCAAACAACAATGCTACAATGCTTGCTACATGATTAGAACAACCAGAATCAGTATAGATTAAGTACTCATAATCTTTACCTTGCTTTGTTGTCATATTCATGAGTAGTGTGGAATTCTCTTGATCATTTGTGTAATTTTCGTAGCCGCTTCTTCCTCTGAAGCCTCCTTGATAGTTGTTCTTGTAGCCTTGGTTGTAATTGTGATGGTAGTTGTTTCCTCCATTATTGAATCTGCCTCTTGATTGTCCATAGACTCCTCTATGGAAGCCTCTTCCTCTCTGATTATTTTTCTTCTTGAAGCATTCATCTGTGGTATGATTGGTCAAGCTGCAAATCTTGCAAGGTGAAGAGTTGTATGGTCTCCCCCTACCTTGCTTTCCTCCTCTACCCCTTCCTCTAGTATCTCTTCCTCTACTTGTGAAGTTCACTTGAGAGGTACTGACCTCTTCTTCATTCCTCTTACCTTTTCCTTTATCTTTACTCTTATTTTTATTTGTGTAAAGGGCAGAAGATTGATTACCTCTAGAAGTATCTCCATTTGAGGTGAGGTATTTGCATGTCCATATATAGGTCCATTGCTATGGTGAAGGACTCCCATTTGTCACTAGCCTTGATGCCATTTATGATTTGCCTTACCCTCTGCTTGTCTTCTATTTCTTCTCCAATACTCCCAAGTTGATCAGCTACATCCTTGATCTTGGTCACATAGTCAGCTTTGGTTGCTTCTTCAGGGTTGTGAACTCCATTCAAAGTTGATTCTTCCTATGTGAGAAGTGGAGAATCATATGCCTGGGACTCATCTCCCAGCCTATATATAGCCCTTTCCTAGTCACCATCTAGTGTTCTCTCTAAGATCCCTCTACTCAACTGGCCATCATGAGTAGGCTTCTCATATGAACTCTCTGGCTTTTGGCCTTGGCTATCTCTCAAGAAAGGAACTTCTTGTTCCTCCAAGCATGTACATCTCTAGAATATAACACTCTCTCCCCCTTCTAAAGATCATTGTCCTCAATGATATAGAAGAGGTATAAACATTGGAATCAAAATCTGGGATTCCAAATAATAAGAGCAAAGTGTGCTAGGTGTCTGAAATACTAGATAATCAAAAAGTAGACAACTCTCCTCTCTGCTTCATATCTAGCATTTCCACTTATAAATAGTAGTCCTTGCCTTGGGCATATTGTAGGAATCCCTCTAAGGCCCAATGAGCCCCTATGTGCACAGCATAAGGACTTGGAATATCCTCGAACCCCCTATGTCTAGACCTTGACCAGTGACTTGTGACAGCTTGTCACCTATAGAGACCTTGGCAGCTTGCTCTTGTCTCCCTGAAATAACCACTGATAGCTTGTCACATGGTATAATCGAGCAAAATCTCATACTCCACTAGAGAAATAAAAAATACTATGCTCAGTCAAAACAATTTGAGTATGTCTAACTCTTTGTGGAAGAATACTAAAAAGAAATAGAAATCCTTTCCAAGTATTGTTTAATCTCTAAGCTCAAGTAAATTTACTTGATTTACTCACTCAAATGAAATAAAACTCAAGAAAATATGATCATGATCCAAACTATGAATCCAAGATGAGAATCTATCAACAATCCAAACTATGGACTAAAATATCAATCTTTCATATCCAAACTATGGATCAAATTCTCGATTTCTCATATGAAATATAGAATAATCCAAACTATCGATCAACATATCCCAAGCTAGTGAATGGAGTAGTGGAACTACCACCACCTTCTCAATAATAACATGCAAGATGTTCCAAGTGGATGAAAATTTCTTTATCTTTGACCACCATCTGATCATCACTATGAACAAATCATTCCCAACTAGGAATGAGGTGTATGTGTTAAACTACTGTATTAATCTAGCACTCCCAGATATAATGAGGACCATAATATGTGTCTAGTAAATACACTGAAAATGGTAAGTAGATGTGTGCACACTCATAGCCCACTAGGCTAAGCATCTAGCTCACCTCAACACACTATGTATGAACCATGGCCTAACCTTAGGCATACCAAGTAAAGTAGTACGTACTCTATTAATTTCTTCTCAATGCAATTGCCTATTCATAGTTCTTATGTGCAAACCTTGCCTTTCCGCTTCTAGGCTACTTGCCTATGGACTTTCCTTGTTTGCGATCACTTTCAGAGTGACTGTCTCAACTGCTCCTCTGTTGTCTAATAACAAGAAGATCATATGAATGAACTCCAAATCATAATAAAAATACAATCTCAGAGACTTCTCTCTCATACCTAGGTAGACTTCTCTCTCATACCATCTGCCCTATACCTAGGTAGAATACAAATTTTGATGTCCATACCACCAAACTTTATACCCCACATAGATGCATGTATGAGATTAAAGTTGAACACTTCTCTCAAAAATACAAGAATAGATCGATGAGTACTCACAACCATAAATAATAATAATGAAATCATGAAGTGTTCCTAAAGTGTTTCGTTCCCTGGATGGAAAGAATAGTCATTCCTATGACTCTATCACTCATAACTATCTGTAACATCAACCCATCTTGAGTTGAGAAATGAGCAACTATATGATAAATCAACTCTACTAGAATTATGAAGGATGTAGCTTGCATCAAATATCAACTCACAAGATATTGGAATTTATAAAATTTTTATGAATCCAATTATATGAAATGAGAACAACTACTAAAGTTCTCTTGTTCCATGCTCTCATGTCAGTATATATATTCTTGAAAATTTCGACAGAGTCTCCTTTGTCCTACTGAGAATAGTCACCAAAAACCAATGATCAATAAACATGTATCTAAGGCATGGATAGCCCATGATGATCACACCATATCAAACAAATATCATAAAAACCTATGGAAAATCGTTTCCTTTCAATATTGTCTCCTCCATAAGCAATTTCCAACAACAACAAAATAAATCTTAATTTTAACTAATGTTTACTCATGAAAAATGTATCAAATTGTCCAAATTTATGTAGCTTTTCTCAAGCTTTCATTAGGCTGAAAACTCACTTGATTTGGATATTTTCACTGAGTTTTATAACCATTTTACTAGAAGGGTCAAACACTTGATGACAAACTTTGGAAATGTATAAGGTCATCTTGTTGAAGCCCTTAGACTGATTAAGAAAACTCCAAATTTTATTTTCTTTGTGCCCAAATCTAGATCACTCTATCTAGTTTGGTCTCACAAATCTTCAACTCAGAATGCAATGAAATACTCATTCAAAAGTATAATTCTATCTATGCTACACCTGTGCTTAGGTGAGCCTAGAAACAATGCTGCTACACTTTTATAAGATCTTCTAACTATGAAGATAAATTTCCAAATCCTTGAATTTTGGGTATATCATAGGGTCTTTACTAGAGTGGCGTCTCCAACAAAACCTTTTGAAATTAGAGTTTCCAATATGAAAATAGCATGTGCTCATCAGACACATTTAGCACTCTTTGGAAAATCCTCACCAAAGAGTGTTCTGAGAAGAATAGGTCATTTGACCTACCACTTGATATCTAATTTCTTCCAAATTTCAATAGCATATAGCCATTACTAGCTCTTTGCATTAATAAAAGTTTCATAATATTTGGACATTTGGATCTTTCACAATAACCAAAATATTAAGCCTCTATACGTGCAATATTTAAAAAATTTGAAGAGGCTAACTTTTAGTCTTTTATTTATATCTCCTAAATGGAGAAACATTTAATCTTGAAATTTTGTACACACCATCTGAGGTTTTTAGCTAATATTAGAAACAAAAATCATTCAATTTGAGTAAATGAGCTAGGAGAAGTAATCATCTCTAGGTGACATGGTCTCTGATCATTTCATAAATTCTTGAGGCTACACTTTGATGTGTAGAGCTTATTTGACCTATCAAATGATCTTCAAAAATAAGGAAAATTGGTATTCACAAATTTCATCTGGGAAGACTTCATTTCTACCAAGAATCATTCAATTTTCTTCTACCAATGAAGAGAAATGCCTTTTGTAATAGGTCTATGTCACTTGTTTCAGGCCTCTACGTCAATTATCATCACTTTCAGTGCAAAGGTCACTTTGTTGGATGTGTGTAGAAGTGCAAGAGACACACGAGAAGCACACACAAGGAGCACAAAAACAACAAGACACACGGAGAAGATGATGGCTGAAATAGCTCACTCTATTGACAATGAACTGAAGTGAAGTAAAAGCCGAAAAATATCCCTAAGTAGAAAGTACCACCACATATGAGTGAATCATGTATGTGATAACATGGGGAGAAAACCTCTAGCCAGCACTAAAGTAAAAAGTGCGCATGTATAGGAAAAAGGTTTACATCAAAGCTACTCGAGGAACACATAAGTGTAACAAACCCCCCTTGGAGGGAATGATGTGAACACATACAGGGAGTGACAAATCAGCCCCCACAAGGTAACAAGCCTAAAGCTTTGCGAAAAGCTTCAAACTTTTTCCGTGGAAGAGCTTTGGTGAATATGTCCACCACATTATCTTGTGTAGGCACATATACCAAATCAATATCTCTTGCATGAAGGCACTCTCTCACATAGTGATAATGCACCACAATATGTTTGGTCCATGCATGAAACACTGGGTTTCATGCAACAACCAAAGCACTCTCACTATCATTGAGAATATGTGTGGCAACATCAATCTCCATGCAAAGATCCATCAATAGGCATATCAGCCATATACACTCCACTATAGCTGTGAAAACTGCCCTGTACTCAAGTTCACAACTCGATGTCACCATTGTAGGTTGCTTCTTACTCAACCAAGATATTCATGAATGGCCAAGGAAAGAGCAATTACCACTAGTGGACACGCGAGTATCATAAAAACCAGCCCAATCACTATCTGTAAAAGCATGCAAGCATGGCTGAACATCACTACCATAAAAGAGAACTAAGCTCAAAGTACCTTAGAGATATCTAAACACACGTTTCACCACTTGCCAATGCTTAGTGCCAGGGCTATGCATGAATCCACTCAACTGGGAAACTGCATTGCACGCATATATAAGAGATCCCACAGCTTGTTGATAAAGAGAAGTTTCAAATGCATCATTCAAATCCTCAACTGAGAACCTAAATCATGTCTCAACTAGTGTGGAAACTGGCTTGCAATCCTCAAAGTCAAAACGTTGAAGTAGTTTTTCAACATAATTTTCTTCATGCATAACAATTTCCCCCTCAATGGATACAAACTACATCCCATGATAGTAGCTCAGAAGACCAAGATAAGTGACATCAAACGTATGCTGCGAATCAGCCATAAGAATGTCAATTTTTGCATCACATGACCTAGTCAAGAGTTTGTCATCGACATAAAGAACAAGCACTATAAGATCAGCCCCATTTTTGCATACATAGAGTGTGCTTTGAATTGAATTACATGTGAAGCAAGGAGCAGCCAAGTGCTTATGTATTTTGTCATACCATGCACATGGAGCTTGCTTGAGACCATACAAAGCTTTATGCAAGCGAGAAACCATATGATCTTTCCCTTTCATAGAAAATCCAGGAGGTTGTATCACATAGAGCTCTTCTTGCAACTCACCATTCAAGAAGGCTATTTTTATGTCCAACTGATGCACTTTCCAACCTTGATGGGCAGCCAATGCAACCACGGTACGAATGGTAGTCATGCATGAAGTAGGTGCAAAAGTTTCCTCATAGTCAATGCCATAGTGTTGTGCATAGCCTTTGGTAACCAATCTAGCTTTGTAGCGATCAATGCTACCATCATATTTTCTCTTAATCTTGTAAACCTACTTTGTACCAATGGCATTCTTTCCTTTTGGCAATTCACATAACTCCCAAGTACCATTCCTATGTATGGAATCCATTTCTTATTGCATAGCACATATCCATTGTGGATCGTCAGATGCGTCTTCAAAAGAAAGGGGCTCTTCATTACATGCTATAACAATAAGAGAATAATCCGCAAAATTACTTGACGCATGGTGAGAGCTTGATCTTGTTCTACCAAGTAAAGGTGCACTCAATTTGCTGTCCTGCAAAGTTTGTTTCAGCCACTTTGCCATAGTTTGTGCACTCTTGATAGACATGCGTTCATTATGTAAAACATCTTCAATATGTACATCATGCATGGGCTAAATTGCATGCTCATTTTCAGCCATATTTTGACGCAAATGTTAAGCCATATGTGGCTGGAAATTTCCAGTAGTTTGGACAATTTTTGGCTGAAACATTTCAGCCATGTTTGGCTGAAAATTCTGTGCATTTTGAGCAATATTTTGCTAGACTTTTTCAGCCCTTTCAGCCTCAGTTGGCTGGTCTACATGGCCATAGTCAAGAGAACCATTTTGAAACAAAGGCATGAGTGTATCGAGCACATCTTGTGAGCTAACTGTTCGCTGCTTTTTGCATTCAACAAGAGGGAAAAACTGAATTTTCAGCAAATATCACATCTTGACTCACAATAGTTCTGTTCGTCAATGGATGGTACAAACGATATCCCTTACTTTCAACACTATAATCAACAAATATACATTTCCTTGCCTTGTCATCAAGTTTGTGACATTGTTGTGATGGTACAAGAGCATATGCCAAACAACCAAACACACGCATATGACTAACCATAGTGTGATGACCATTCCAAGCCGCATAAGGAGTGATGAGTCTCAATGCTTTTTTAGGGCATCGATTCAACACATAGTTTGCACACATGACCGCTTCCATCCAAAACGTATAAGGAAGATGCTTTCCTTTAACCATACATCGTGCCATTTCAAGTAGAGTTTTATTTTTATGCTCAACAACACCATTTTTTTTAGGTCCATATGGCAGCGTACATTGGTGTGAGATACCTCTTTCATGAAGAAAATCATTAAATTCATGTGACATGTATTCACCACCACGATCCGTGCATAGAGTCAAAAGCTTTTGTGAAGAAAAATTTTCAGTCATAGCTAAAAATGCTTCGAAGCAAGAAAATACCTCATTCTTTGCTTTCATAGGTTACACCCATGTATGGCGAGTAGCATCATCAATGAAGGTAACAAAATATACATGCTTCCCAAAAGATGGAGTCTTGATGGGACCACATATATCACTATGAACAAGCTGCAATTTTCTTGTAGTGTGTGTTTGACTATCTTTTGAATAGAAGCATGATGCATTTCTTCAAGAATGCAACCTTCACATGCATTCTTTTCAATGGACCCAAGTATAGGCAAACCAATAACCATGTCATTATTTTGCAAGTAAAGAAAACTACTGAAGTTCAAGTGACCAAAATGAGAATGCCAAAGCTGCATTTCAGCCATGGAAGAAGTATGAGCAACCAAGGCATTCGAGGCAGCCCTCTTGTATGTATCCATGCGATACAAACTATTACATAATGTACTCGACATCAGAATACATCACCATTTCTGAAATCATGAACCATACACTTATCATCAACAAAGTGTACATGAAGTCCAGCTTCGGTAATCAACGGAACTGAAATTAAGTTCTTCTTGATATTGGGCACATACAATGCATTTTTTAAGAGAATCACACCTCCATTTGCAGTCGTAAGCTCAATTTCTCCTACTCCAATGATAGAATAAGAGGCAGTGTTTGCACACACCACATGTCCTCCTTTAGGTGCATCTTTCAATGAGGCAAAACATCTTTTGCATGATGTTATGTGCTTTGAAGCACCACTATCAAAGAGCCAATCGGAATTAGCCTGACTCACAACCATACACTTAGAATGCAAAGAAGCATCATAATGACATGTAACAACACATGCCCAGAAATCTTGAGCCATAGTAGCTTCATCATTCTTTGCATTTGCTGAATTTTCAGCAATAGACATGCCAGATTCGTTCTTCTTTTCATTGCGTTTAGCAAGCTTTCTACACTCATCAATACCAATTGCTCTTTCCAGTCCTTGATGCGTGTCACATACACATCCACCGACTCATTTTCAGCCATACATACATCCTCAAGTTGCTTCCTCAAGTATGCAACACGTGCTTCATTACGCACAACATACATAGAAGCAAGTGTGTCCCATGCTTGTCTTGATGTACACCATGACCAAATGTGTGGAACTATATGATGCTTCATTGAAAGCGCAATCAAAGCATGGCCTTGAGCATCTTTTCCATCCCATCTAAGTTGTTCCTGTGTAGGTGGAGAAGGAGAAACCACTCTACTTGAAGAAGAAGCTCCATCCGTGATAGTAGACTCTAAAGTAGAAGAACATGCGGGTCTTCAATCTACATCTGCCACTATGTTCCAAAGTTGTTTAGCAACAAGAACATGCTTCATCATGCAAGACCACATTGGATATTTGGTCCCATCAAGCTTATCTTCAGCTTGGAGCATGCCAAACAAGTCATTGCTACCCATCATTTCGCAAAATAACAAGAATGTGACAAAATCTTCACTTTGACGAAAGCTGAAATGAATGCTGAAATTTCAACTCACTAATTGTCACTCTGATGGTGATTCTGACTACATGAATGTCTTCAAAATGTTGGGTAGAACCCCAATGCACCTAGTGTAAATGTTTCTTGGCTGTTGAAATTCACAGTTCTATGCTCCGAAGTCAATTTGCACTGTTAAAAGTGCACACGCGCGCCGTGATGCAAAAAACCAAAACTTGAGAAGGAGCTAAACCTGCTCTGATATGACTATTGGGTGTGTGTAGAAGTGCGAGAAACACATGAGAAGCACACACAAGAAGCACAAACACAACAAGACACACAGAGAAGACGATGGCTGGAATAACGCACTCTATTGACGATGAAGTGAACTGAAGTAAAACCCAAAAAATATCCCTAAGTACAAAGTACCACCACATATGAGTGAATCATGTATATGGTAACATGGGGATAAACCTTTAGCCAGCACTAGAGTAAAAAGTGCCCATGTATAAGGAAAAGGTTCACATCAAAGTTACTCGAGTAACACATAAGTGTAACACACTTGACCTTTCTAAATGTCTCCCAAGTACTTGAAAATTGGTCATCTTAAAGATACGCCTAGGAGTTATGTGCCCTCCGAATTTCAATAAATTTGGGCATTCCCTCAAAGAGTAGCATCCAAATCTCTATGAGGATGCTCCCTTACTAACTATTTCCTCAATTATTTTTTTAAACTTAAAAATGAAGAGGCATGTTAATCCTAATGATTAAACAAACTCATTCATTATCTTGGATGGATTATGATATGGAGATATATCCATGCATATAATGATGTTCTAGATCAATGCAACTCAATTAACCATCACAAGTCGTCTTGTTGAAAAATCGATTCTTTATAGTATCCACTTTTCAATGAAAGTGAATATGCATGGATGTCATTCTATTCATTGTGCTATTTGCACATTCATTAACCTCATCACAACCAATCATACACAAGCATTTAATACTTTTATTGATGATCATAACCATAGCAATCTTGTGCCGACTCGGGATAAAGTTCTATATCAAGTACGACTCCCATGAAGAACAATTCATGTGCTCATGAGTTACTTGACGAGACCACATCTTAAATTTTCTTAAGGGATATACCTTTTTCATTTCTATAGTGGAAAAATTAGCCTCTGCATGGTAGTTGTATCATATATCTCATGTCCACCCTAACTCATCGTGGTGATACATAAAAATGATCTTCTATAGACATAAGATGCATCATGCACCACCTTTCTAGAAATCATATCATCTATGTATGCATGCATCCACTCATGCATCTTCTTATCTAGTTCATTCAATTTTTTATGCTTTTAGTTATGCACACATAAGACTTCATCTCTCTCATAACACAACATCACTCTAGTTCTCACATGGTATATAATGCCATGTGGCTACAAAATTTTCGACAGCACTTCCCCAGCAAAATGAAGGCTGAAAAAAATAATAACCATGATACAATGATAGGCATCAGCCTAGTGGTAAGCAAACCACTTTCTTAGCTCCAGAAACTTGCAAATAAAAAACTTTTCCAAAATGTGTTGTTGATCACTACACACCCTCATAACAAGGTCTTTTCTCGCTCCAAGACCTGCAAAATGGTCTTAAAACACACAAGAAAAACTTGTGCATGCTTTTATGAATCATCATAAATTATTGTAACTTCATGTGTGTAGATACATTCATGTAAAAACTAACATTCATGCACATTCCAATGTTGGTTTCATAAAATTGGAAGAGAATACAATGCAAAATTATAAAGTTTGATGGAAAACCTATTCAAATGAATATATTTGAGACCAAACATATGATTCAAAGGTATGAAAAATCAATTAATTCCTATCCCAAATGGTTCAAAATATGATTAGAAAATCTTAATTATCATAATTGGACATTCAAGTAAGTCAAAAAGAGTTTCTTCCCAACTCACAGCCATATAAAAGCTTATGCAAAGATGGCTTTAGATGGTAAAAATATGAGATAAAATGAAAGATCTTGAAGTATAGAATCTATACCAATTTGAATTTCTTGATTTGGATATACTATGAGGAAGTTATGGCCAAAACAATGGAGCTATGTAAGTGGGCAGCATACGTCTTTGAAGAAGTATGGAGAGAATTAAATACTTTCTACAGGTCATTTCTAATTATCCAATGGTAGGTGCAGTAGCCGACATAAAAATAATGATGCATCTCAGCTCACAGAAGGAGAAGATTTCCATCCACAACCTAGAATACATTCCCCATGGATCCTCTTGTCCTCTATGTCTTCCTCTCTACCTTGCCCTCGATGGATCTTTCCATCATGCTCTGATACCAAATCTGAGAAGTGGAGAATGACATGCCTCAGAGTCACCTCCCTGCCTACTCCCCGCCTATACATAGCCCTTGCCTAGTCACCATCTAGAGTTCTCTCTAAGGTCTCTCTACTCATATGGCCATCATGAGTAGGTACCTCGAATGGACTCTCTATCTTTTCGCCTTGGCTATCACCTGAGCAAGGAACTTGGCGATCCTCCAAGCATGTACATCTCTCGAATATAAAATCCTAGCCCTTGTATTTGATGAGGAGTATGAAGATAGTACTGCCCAAGTCTCTTAGGAGGTCTTGCAGTTCCTAATATGAGGTAATATGAAATTAGATATTGAGTTGAGTATATAAGACTTGGCTAGAGCATCGTTTGCACACCATGTAGCTAGTCTCTCTTGCTCCTCTCTTGTAGGTTGATGTTTGCTTCTAAGGGTTGGCATTTCTTCATCTCATGATATGTATCCATACAAGCTTCTTCCATGGAGATGAGCTTCCATCCTTAGGGACCATGCTAGATAATTTCCCTTGTCCAATTTATCAATGAATGATGGAAATCCATCTCCCATTTTACCTTGATGATTCTTTGATACCACTGTTGGAGGAGATGGTCGACACCTTCTAGAGATGAGACGGTGTTGCAAACTCTGCTTCACACTAGCCAAAATTGAGTTGCAGAGTGCAAAGTGGAACCATTGAGCTTTTTCGGGACGAACACATAATCATTCAAGGCATTTGGAAGATGATCCTCAAATCATTGGATTAAAAGTGATGAGTAGCGGTTTCAACTATCAACCAAAACTTGTTATTTTTGGTCACTACATGTGCTGAAAGAAATGAACAGTACTCCTTCTATTCTAGCAATTGAGTAAAATCGTTTTGGGAATATCTAGTTAACTAGCATAAATAATGTTTGCAAGCAATTTCCCTTGAAATGATGGATAATGCTCAGAGAATGATGCTTAGCAAGTTAGAGTTGAATCCTAACATTTTTGGGTACTAGTAGTATGCACACTAGTGAGCACTATTTAGATCATAACTAGAGATTGAATAAGGAAATCATAATGAAACTTGATAGAAAGAAAATAGTTATTCATATGATCAATTATACATTGAGAAACAAGTTACAGAAGTTCACTGCTCTCAGTGGTACATGATAGAGTAGAAGATATGAGATATGAGAAAACTATATGTATTAATGCACATAGATTACATTGACATTGGCAATGAATGATTTCACAATGTGAGGGCAATGATAGAGATATGATGTGAGCTCAATATCAACTAAAGATCCCTCTAAATATCTCTCTAATTCGGATTGCACATTCGTGACTTTTGAAGTCCTCTTTTATAGCTAAAGTCGGAGCTCCTTTTTGAAATTTGAAATTTAGACCTACCAAGAATTATCTCTAGATTTTAGGATCTCAATGTCCATATAACTCACCAATAACGCATGAAAAGATTCTCCTAACAACTCGTGATTGAAGTGATTCCATATGTGCACTTTTGCAGGTAGTAAAAAGGTCAATCTTTACAAGAGATCATTCATGTGCTAATACATGAATGTACATATGAGCCTTAGCATAAATGATCAAGCATTTAGGCTTGGAGTAATTGCACCAACAGGACATGTATATGTTAAGTGGATGAAAAATGCTACTTACAAGCCACTTCACCTATACAAGGAGAAGGCATTAACCTCACCATTATCTATGAGCTATATGATCCAAGAGACTCATCTAGAGTTACTTACTTGGACTCGAATAAAAGGAGATATTGGCTTGTTGATGACCATGATAGGTCTAGAATGAGATATTTAGGGTTGCAAGTGTATGCTCCCTGAGATTAGCTGACGACTTCTCAAAACCCTTCTAGGACACAGTAGAGTACTAAAGACCTTGCCTGAGGGCAAACCAATCAACAAAGTGTGCTAGTCAGACCACAAGTGCACTTCTCTATGCCAGGAACTAATCCCAATTATCACACAAACCCAAAAAGTTGAAATATGAATAGGCCACGCTTTCCAATGAGACCACCACAAGGAGGAGGAGTAGGAATACAACCAGTCTGTCCTCTTGTCCCAATAATCCTTTGACTATTAGAGTCAGGTAGAAGATTAAAACATATTCAAGTAGAAAAATGCATGAGAAAGCATTACGATGGTTCAAGACATCCATATGTTACATGCAAAACTAGTGGATGGCTTCTTTGTCCAATATGAATTTTTTGACCTCATCCTTACTTGAACAACCCTAAATTTGTTCCAACCTTTGGATCCTAAACATTTTGTAAATATTGAGCAAGTTTTTCATGAATTGATTGGTAGGTTAACCAAAAGGGGTATCAAGCACAACTCCTCTTCATTGATCTATAGCTTCAAATAGACTCCTAATGAGACTATGAAATCTAGAGTCCAATGATTCAATCAATGTGTAGACATATATCCAATCAGGGAGAGACCCTCCCAATAGAAGATGATATCCCTACTTTTAGATGGCTTGACCAAAGGGATGTTAAGGACCTTAGTTTATGTGAAATGATTAGAGGCATTAAGTGACTGTCTACAAGAATGTATGGACCTAGAAGATAACCTAGCACATGACTAAAAATCCCTCAAATTCCCACAAAGTCTGAATATGCTATCAATAATGCCACCTCATAAACTAGCAATGTAGAACAACTTGTGTTCTTAGTGGCTAAGAAAAAGGTATCGAGGGACAAAAAAGTACTAGAATCCTCCCTTGAGGGTACCCATGTTATGAAGATGCATGCATTGTAGTGGGTACCACCCATCTCATACTTGTGCAAGAGGAGTAATAGTTCCCCCATAAACCTATCAATACAATAGGCAACAGGCCCAATTTATATTGGGCCTATCAATACAATAGTTCCCCCATAAACCTATCAATACAATAGGCACCCAATTTATATTTTCATATTGAATTAAAATGCACTAATCGTAGCACTAAAAATTATCACTTCAGTAGACCCTCTGCACCACCATAGTATTGACCATATGGGATACCCCCCAAAGATCAAAGCAGAGAAGTCCCGAGATATGGCCCATACTAAGGACCATCCATGACATCCGGACCTTATGAATACACAGGATACAATCAAACTCAATCGGTACTAAGGCAAAAAAGCCCACATCCTTAGAATGTAGTGCACGTTATGTTTTGAATTATGAAATGTGTTGAACAAGCAATTGTTGGAGTGTAAGCTTATTAATGTATTAATGTGTTTTGGTGTTTTTTCATATAGCAGCTGAAGGTTCATGAGGGCATGAAAGGTGTGAGAGGATGTACATCGATAACCCGATTTATAATTCATATAGTTTGTAAGTAAACTTGCATAGAATGTTCTATTTCTAGAAACAGTTAGTAAAGTAGTGGTTAGAATAAGGGCCGTTGTAGACCCCAATTTCTCTTATTAAAAGCAAAGGTTCTCTAGAAAAGAGACCAACTTTTACTTTCATGCTTGCTTTTCAAAGCCGCTCTCATGTAACCACTATTTTGACATAATAAAAAAATCCTATAGATACATGCACTCTATGGACTATTGAAACAGAGTGCATGGGGGGAGATTGCACCCAATACTATGTTCTATCTCATTTTCCTTCATATATCTTTTCTTTATGTGCACGTGAGTTAAGATCTTGATAATAGTGGTATCAGAGCTCTGCTTGCATTGTCGTAGAGAATTTGATCTTTACTTCTTTTGGAAGGACACAGAGTAGATTGGAGACCAAAGGGGTTTGCTTGGGGAAAGGCCAACAATTGTCAAATGAAGCTCTTGTTGCAAATATTGAGTGGCTTTGGGAAGTTTTTTCTTCCTATTATTTTGTACCTATTGTAGAGCACAACTACTATGCTCTTTCCTCTAGTTTATTTTCAGATCCTTCGAACCAAACATTGCTAATCTCTATCCTTGATGATTTTTGCAACTAAGTAAATAGAGGTGGTCTGATGTTCATCTTGGATAATACATGGGTCCGCAGAGATCCACTGCACTTGAAAGATAGTTTAAATAAAGGATTCAAAGTACATGAAGCTATATGCTTCTGCTTCTCATGGGTTTGCAATCAGGCATGCATGGCCCCTCTAACTTTCTATTCAGCAATCGTATAGAATTGGGGAGATCAATGGACTTTCAAAGGCCTCAAATGTCATAAAGCTGGAGTTCTGATGCTTGTGGGAAAGTGGAGGCTATAGTAGTAGCAGCGCATTGCGTGTCAGTGACATCTTGGAATTTCTAGTGGGAACTATATATCAACCAAATGTGTATAATATCCAGAGGTTGGATAGAGGAGCAAAATTATAGAAGTGTGAATTAATTCAGCCCATCTAAGGGCTCCACGTGATTATGGATACTGCCATGCTTTTGTTTTATGAATCGTGTAGATGATCTGGTGGCAACAACTTTTTCCATAAAAGCAAATAACCCCATGTGCTTCTTTAGAATGTGTGAAAAGCTACAGGTTGAACCATACGTGGCATGGCACACATTTGTGGAGGATTTCAAGTGCATACGTTACAATACCATGAAATGTAATCAAGAGCAATTGGAAGTCTGGCATGCTACTATTTTCTACTGGGACAAGGCATCACTGATATATTTTTCTTCTCCACTTCAATGCATGTGGGTGCGCTGTGACTAAAGTTTACTACTGGAGGAACAAAATGAGAAAGTGAATAGGAAGTCTTGCATGGGAGTCGAAGGGCGTTAGCTAGCATTCAATAGGAAGGAATAACGGACCTTGGTTTTGGGGAAGGGAAACTACGGGGGAACGTGCATGGATCGGAGGGAGAGAGAGGCCCCTACAAATATACTAGGTCTCTAACACGCACTTCTCTCAGTCCAAACAGAGTATTACCCAATGTTTTTTCCTAACGAGACCTCTATGACCATAAAACACAACTTTTTCAATAACGAACTTAAGCGGTAGGGTGCTTATTAAGATCATACAGATGGAGGAGGCGTACAACGTTGTGAGAGTGTAAAAAGGAGGCTAATCTATGCATGGAAGTCAATGATACCAATCTCTAGCAGACAATCTACTTTTGTAGAGGCATCTGACGTGCTTATGCATGACTTGATCCATCATCTGAGCAACCAATAATTCGGACGTCTTTGAACCCAATGTGAAGACTCGAGACGGCATCTCAGGTATACAAGTATACATTTTTATTGTGCTCTACATATGCATGTACGTAAATCGGTGATTGTAGCAGTTTTGGTGACATCCCTGGAAGCGAAAGCTTACTCTCAAACCTTGCAATTTCTTGGTTGTTGAGGGCTGGTCATAGTGACCTAAGCACCTGCATGGAGATTGACAAGTAGGAGGATCCTCTTCAGGCTACCTTTGTCCATCAACATTTGCCGAAGCTACAATTGCACATTCATGCACTAGAAGTGATGTATTAGGATTGATTTGATAAAGTCAAATGTAAAGAACTTTGCACAAGCACGATCACAAAGAACCTCTTCAACGAGTTTATTCAGGTATACTTCTTTAACTTATGTTTGCAAAGTATCATTTACCACAACGACCAAACAAGAGGAAGAAATAGATATATTAGTACGTGAACTACATATGTACGTTTCACTGCTTTCAATAAATTTAGATTTATACAATATGGCTAATCAACTCGAAGAACAACGAATATGGAAAATAATTGATTCAATCAAAATGGATCGAGGTGAATTCAATGGGACTAATGCTACTGCATACCTTAAGTATTACGAAGAGCTTACTGAACAATATGGTGTACCTAAGGATCATAAAAAGGATATATTCATACGTATTTCCCATGGGTTTACCAGAGAAAGAATTCAACTTAGAGTAGTCCAACCTAATATGACTTGGGCAAACTTTAAAACCCAACTTCTTACTGAACTCTTACAGGAGGATTATAGTAAGAATAATAGGACTACATTTATGAGATGGGTAGGAACTACTAAAATTGACCAACATATAACTCAAGGGTTAAGTAAATTTGATGTTAAATTTAATCAAATGCCTGAAATGAACCAAACAGCCTTAGACCGAGATAAATTATAAAGTTTTCTGAGCATGCTAGATATCTCTCCTAAACGTGAGCTTGACCCCATGCTTGAGGACGGTATGACTAGTAGTGGGTTAAGTGCTTATTGGGAGAATGTACGAGCGGTTGTCTATAGTCTAGCTTAAAGACATGACAATCAATGCAAAGCCCTAGGATAAATGATAGAGATATGCTAGACAACATAGAAAATGATCATACTTTGCAAAACCTTGGTAGGGATGAATCAAAAATTGCTCCGTTAAAAACTACAGTTGAATCAATAGCCAAGCATATGGAGACTTTAGCAATTGAAATGGCAACTATGATAAGTATGCAAGAAATTAGACTAAGAGAACAAGAGAGACTGAGAGAGCTAGAGCAAAATCCTAGGACTCAAATGCCAAAAAGGAAAACATTTAATCAAGCCCATAGATGCCTCTAATGTGATGAAGTTGACCACCCATATTGGACATGTAATCTATTTAAGGAGGCCAAAGATAGAAATTACATCATTGAGGTTGATCAAAAACTTTGTGACTATGTGACCAAAAGACCTTTGGCAAAAAATTACGGTAAAGGGGGTATGAAGAATTTCATCTAAGCCTCTACAAGTCAAAACACATATGCATGTAGGCTTGAAAGTGATGATCCAAATTATGAATTTTGGACTAATGTATTTGATGTTGTTACTAGGGGGAAACTACGAGTTGAGTCCTTGTATGCCACAAGCTCTGATATTCGAGCAAAGACATGTTAGAATGAACCAGTTAACATGTTCTTTGTCAATGCTCATGAGATTAATATAGATGAAAAGAGGAAGCGCGATGAAGAGGGGCAATCCAAACATACTACTAGGGCTAGAAAGGAGAGTGAGACTAATGAACCAATTAATGAACCACCTAGAATAGAGCCTAGTCAAGAAACTAAACAACAAGAGCAGGATAAGGAACCTCAAAACAAAGGAAAAGTTAAGAAAGTGGTAAAAAACCTAGAAAAGAAAATAACAAATGAAGATAAAAATCAAGATAACAATGAAACTCAACCAATATGCAAGGAAGATATTAAAGAAGAAAAAGCCAAAAAGAAACCACCTGCTTTCGGATTGATCTCTCAAATAGAAAAACAGATAGACATTCGAAAGATAATGGATGAGAAAATTATGAAAGTAGAAGTGAATATGACAGTAGAAGAATGGTTAGCTTTTTCACATACAGATGTTAAAGAATATTTTATGAGTATCATAAAAAGAGGTGAGAACCCATCAAATATAAAACTAAGGACATAAAAATGCAAGAGACAAAAGAAAACTATCAACCTAAAGTTAGTATAGTTCAAGTCAATGAATCTGAGTATCATGATCTAGTTGAGCACAAGAATTTTTGGGGATCAATGATTGGACATTAGAGAAAGGAAATGGATTCCCAAATAGTCACTCTACTTAAAAACATTGGGCTAGAGGAACTATACAAACCATTGTAAAAATTGGAGATAATAATAATCCTCAAATAGCCTTAATACATTCTGGATCTAAAATAAATGTTGTCTCAAGGGAGTTATTCAATGAGGGAAAATGGCCTATAGATAGAGACCATGGGTGCAAGATGAAAGTAGCTAATAATGCTTCTAGATATTTACTTGGTGCATGTGCAAATGTTCCAATCATGATTGGAGATATTAGAGAGGAGCATAACCTCTTTGTTCATGATGATTGCTCATACCTAATTATTTTGGGATAGCCATTCATATGTGAACAAAAATGGAAACCAAAGTTCTTGATGATGGTAGTGCTTTGCTATAATTCGTTCTCGTGATGGTCTAAAATCTCTTCAATTTATGACAATTTGTGTGAATCATCCTTGCAATTGTAGGTCCTTATGGAAAACCCCTTTGACATATTTCGATCAGAATTTTGAGTAAACACCACTATTGAGCGAGATGACAGTGGACTTTGGTTCGATATCTCACAAACTCCTATAAATAATATAGATACGATTTCTATTTATTTTTCATCTTGTGCTTCAAATACTTTGCATTTCAAACAAATTCCTAAAAAATCATAAAAACATATGAAAAACATTTAAAAAAAAGGGTATTTGTTATCTGATGAGAACATTGAACATGTTATTGAAACGACTCATTGTTTCTCAACCCTTGAAGAACTAGAAATATGTTGTCAACATAATTCTAATTTCTATATTCTCCTATCTTCACTTGATGAGTATGCATTAATTCAAGAATATTTCTCTAATATTGATAAAGAACATGAAGCTTTAGTAGAGACAAAATATAAAATTGTTAGTAAGAAGGTTAAACCATTAGCACAACCACTCCCTAAATTTAGTGATGAGATTATAAAGAATGTAAGTTATGAGCCAATCCTTAGAGATCCAACAAACATTGGACATGTAGTTACCAAAGAATCATGAAACCAAATCAAGTTAGATGCTAGTGGTTTCCTTCTTCCAACAAAAAAGGAGTGTTTTCTGAAGATTATTGAGCAACATGGAAGAGCATTTTGTCTTGAGCCTATAGAGATAGGATGTGTAGATCCTATGATAGTTTCTCTGATGTTTATATTTACTATTCCCCATATTCCTTGGAATTTGTGCCCTATTTCGGTACCTAAAGATCATCTTCTAAAGTTGATTAGATTGCTTAAAAAGAAAATCAATATGCATATTCTACAATCTTCTTCAGCTCCCTATTCAAATTGCTGGTTTACTGTGCCCAAGAAGAATGGAAAACTTTGTTTTATCCAAAATGTTTAGTCGGTTAATAAAGTGACCATTAGAAATGTGGGTACGGACCCAATTATGGATGAACTTGTGAAAGCTTTTATAGGCAATTCTATTGATTCAACGTGCAATCTCTATTCTGGTTACGACCAATTCCAATTGGCACTAGAAACTAGAGACATTACTACAATAAAAACAGCCCTTGGATTGGTTAGGATGTGTACCTTACCACAAGGTGCGACCAATTCTATAGCTTACATGATGAGTGCAATGAATTTGGTTTTGCACCACTTCATTTCACACATTACTATGCCCTTTGTAGATGATATTCGCATTAAGGGTTGCTTGGAAGAAGAAAAAGATAGCACTTTTGGATGATGATGGTTGTCGTAGATTTGTGAAAGCTCATATCCTTGATTGCCAAAAGATCTTTTAGCGGTTTATTGAAGTTGGCTTAGCATTGCTATAGAGAAATCTATTTTTGGTGTTAATGAGGTTCTTATTGTCGGTCATCTTTGTGGACATTATGGACGGAAGCCATATCCTCAAAAAAATTGACATAATTAGTAAGATTTTTGAAACGTGTCAAAATGTGAGTCAGGTTCGTAGATTTTTAGGTGCTTGCATCTTTCATGTGATTTGGATACCACATTTTGCGCATGTAGCTAATTTTCTCTATGACTTGTTAAGAAAGAAAAGGAAATTTCTATGGACGAAAAAACATACTCATTTGACGTGTAAGTGAAAGGAGTTGTTGCAAGAAGCTTCAATTCTTAAGCGTGTAGATTATCCGGGAAATATGCCTATCATATTGACTGTTGATACTAGTCCTATTGGTATAGGCTGGGTCATAAGTCAGGAAGACAGTGATGGAAATAGATTTGTGACTAGATTTGGGGCAAAAATTTTACATGAAACTCAATGTAAGTATCCTCAAATTAAAAGGGAACTATGGGGCATGGTAATGGCTTTAAAGACCGATAAAGAGTACTTTATAGGTGCCAATGTTAAAGTTGAAACTGACTGCTTATCTCTCATAGGACTCATAACAAATTGTTCATCCCTAGATATATTTATGCTCAGGTGGATTTCATATATTAAGTATATTAATCTGGAGTTAGTTCATATTTCAAGAAAATCAAATGTAGTAGTTGATAATATTGAAGATGAATTAACAAAAACTATGAATTTGTGTAATTATGATCCACAGGTTTATGTGTATGAGCAATTTCATGAATTAGAATATGAAGATGAATGGAAAAATATAGGCAAGTATCTCAGCACACTGAAACCTTCACCAAGTTGGTCTACCCAAAGATTCCGTAATATTAAAAAATGAGTTTATAATTTCTTCTTATGAGATGGTTATCTTTGGAGATATGCTAAAGGTAAGGTTCAAATTCCACAACAAGTTCTAGGAAGAAAGGATCTTCAATTGCAACTAATGAAAACAATGCATGAGTCATTATGGGCTAGACATAAAGGCTTTAATGGTACATATGAAAAAATTAGATCTTCATAATTTTGGTCTAGAATGTATTTTGACTTGAAGAGTTCCGTATCAACATGTTTTGTTTGTCAACTTCATTCTTCGATTAAACATAAGGATCCACTACATCCTACATATCCACCTTGTATACATTACAAGTGGGTAGTCGATTTAGTAGCCATGCCTAATGGACTTGATAAAATGCATTATATCCTGCATGGAAGGGAAGATTTAACCAATCATGTTGAAGATCGTGCACGACACACTAAAAGTAAATACAATGTTTGTAAGTTTTTGTTAGAAGATGTTGTAAGTTGATTCGAGTATATAGAAAAAGTAGTTTTCGATCGTGGAGAGCTAAATGTTTTGATGGAAATGGTTCACACTGTCTTTAAAGTTTTGTTTGTAGGTAAAAGAGTTAAATTATTCAAACGATACGAGGATACCGATTATGAAGATCTGAATGAAATACCCAACGTGCTTTCAAATGAAGAAAATATGGATGATACAAATAGTGAAGATAATACATCTTCTAATGATGATTAAAAAGATTTTGTTTATTGTGCTTTATGTTTATAGAACAATGAATAATCATGTTTTTGAGAATGTTGCAGGGGGGATATCTTGCATGTGGCATACGTATACCAATAATGATCTAAGGAGAGTTCATGTGCCATAAATGGCTTAAATAACTTTATGAGAGATTCGTAGTGAGAAACGCTATGTAATAAAGTTTGATGATGCTATGGATACTAAAGTTTGATGATTCTATGTAACAGATAAAAACTTGGAGGATGTTCTTCACGAGGAAGAGCGAATAAAATTTGAGTGATTAGAGAGAATTATTGAGTGATCAGATATTTGCATTGTAGTCTTCTTTTCTATTCTCATTTGCTTGCACCATGAAGTTTAATTTTGCATTCCAAGTATGCATGTGAATAATTTAAAGAGCACATAAGGTTTTTCTCCCTTAAGTGCACGACTACTTGCACAAATCTTAAATGTAATTAGAAACATGATGAAATTGTTAGGAACCCAATTAAATTTTCAAACCTCTTTAATAAAAAACCATTACCTTATCTATGCACCATTATTTTTGCCGATGCATGAAAAGTATACATATAATAGGGTCATATTTCACGACCTTGCATTGAGGCACAAAATGAGCTTTACCCATGCAAATAAGAGTGATTGCAAGGATTAGTGTATATCCACCTTGATATGTATATGATTGAGTGCACAAGCCTCACTATTAGAAGCCTTTTTCTTTAATTAGTGCACCATATTTGTTTTTCTATGCATTTCAAAGTATGCATCCAATAGGGCTATATTATAAGGCCATGGATAGACACTTGTCCTCCAATCCCATGCACGTATGAAAGCAAGATAATTGATATTTGAGATGAATCCAATGTTTGAAGCCATAGGTTATTTGGCCCATCGAGAACGTTGCACAGGATTGGTGGGGGTGAATATCGTAGAGAACTTGATCTCTACTTCTTTTGGAAGGACACATAGTAGATTGGAGATCCAAGGGGCTTGCTTGGGGAAAGACCAACAATTGTTCAATGAAGTCCTGCCCTCCTTTTCTTACAAATATTGAGTGGTTTTGGAAAGTTTTCTCTTCCTGTTATTTAAAACCTATTGCAGAGCAGAGCTACTATGCTCTTTCTTCTAGCTCGTTTTCAGATCCTTCGAACAAAATGTTGCTAATTTGTGTCCTTGATGATTTGCAATTAAGTAAACAAAGGGGGTCTGCTGTTCATCTTGGATAATACATGGGGTGGCGGAGATCGATTATGCTTGAAAGATAGTTTAAATAAAGGCTTCAAAGTACATGAAACTGTATGCTTCTACTTCTCATCGGTTTGCAAGTAGGCGTGCATGGCCTGTCTAATTTTCTAGTCAGCAATCTTATAGAATAGGGGAGCTCAATGGACTTTCAAAGGCCTCAGATGTCATAAATCAAGAGTTTCGATGCTTGTGGGAAAGTGGAGGCTATAATATAGTAGTAGCACCGAACTACGTGTGAGCGACATCTTGGAATTTCTAGTCAAAAGTGTATATCAACCAAATGTGTATAATATCCTGAGGTTGGACAGAGGAGCAAAATTTGAGAAGTGTGAATTAATTCAGCCCATCGAGGGCTCCACATGATTATAGATACTTCCATGCTTTTTTTTTTATGAATCCTCTAGATGATCTGGTGGCATCAACTTTTTCCATAAAAACAAATAACCCCATGTGCTTCTTTAGAATGCGTGAAAAGCTACATGCTGAACCAAACATGTCATGGCACAAATTTGTGGAGGATTTCAAGTGCATACGTTACAATGCCATGAAATGTAATCAAGAGCAATAGGAAGTCTGGCATGCTCCTAATTTTCTGCTAGGACAAGGAATCGGTGATATATTTTTCTTCCCCACTTCAATGCATGTGGGTGCGCTGTGACTGAAGTTTACTACTAGAGGAACGCAAGCTGGAGGAACATAATCAGAAAGTGAATAGGAAGTCTTGCATGGGAGTTGAAGGGTGTTAGCTAGCATGCAATAGGAAGGAAAAACGAAGCTTGGTTTTTGGGAAGGGAAACTAGAGAGGAGCGCACATGGATCCGAGGGAGAGAGAAGCCCATGTAGATATACTAGTTCTCTGACATGCAGTCCTCTTGGTCCAAAAGGAGTATTAACCAGTGTTTTGCCTAGCAAGACCTCTATGAACATAAAACACAGCTTTTTCAACAGCTAACTAGGCGGCATGGTGCTTATTAAAATCATACAAATGGAGGAGGCGGACAACGCTGTCAGGGTGTAAACAGGAGGCTAATCTATGCATGGAAGTCAATGATAGAAATCTCCAACAAACGATCTACTTTTGCAGAGGCATGTGACCTGCTTATGCTATGGTAGATTGTTCTAACAACGCTATGGTGGAGGCTGAAGCTCAATTCAATTCAGAGAGGAACAATCGACCATCGATCTCTGACAAGTTGCGCAACACCATCAAATCATCAATATATATACACGCCCGACAAAGATTAAGATAAGTTCAACATTTAATATTCTGCTTATTTTTTTGACCTTATCGCTTTGCGACAACCATAACTAATTCTAAAGTTCATAATTGATGATGATCCACTTTTGATGTCTTTATGAATCATCATTAGAAATGATTACCTCTGAAAGCTCATGTACATATTTTTACTCTGTTGGTTATCCTCTGTCTATACACAGGTGCAAGTTTTTTTTCTTCCATGTAATGGTTTTATGATTGTCATCGCTGTGAACTTACGTCCAAATTTGTTGTAGTAAAAGCTTCCACTAGATTTACTAAAGTGACCATGCAATGCATAGAAGAGATGGAATTTCTAATAGCTTTGGGGTCAGTCGATCATATGGAGGAAATGCCATATTGAAAATTGTTAACGAAACCTGGATTCTCTGAACCAACATTGACTAAGAGCTATGCAAATGATTTGTGCGTGGAAAAAAAGAGAATCATTATAAAGTAAAGATGAAAAGATATGAAAAAAGAGGAGAATAGAACTTAAGCTGCAACTTGTAGATCTAGAGGTGAATTAAGGAGATGCCCAAACATTTGAAGGGATTTGTTATGTGTTTCATGTTTCTGGTTTGTCTAATTCGCTAGTTATCTTCTGCATTTTTAACTATCTCCATTCTGAGTTTTAATGCAACTCAACTTGAGTACTGGTTGGATCCCACCTTTCATGATTGAGAGCGCAATATGAATTAGTTGCGCCATTTAGTTTGAAGTTGTTAGCATCAAGACTTGAGAGCGACAATAGTACAATAACATTATATGTTTCTTTTTGCATGATTAAGCTACTTGTTCTTATTTTTTGTGCATCAAATATTCCATCTTTCTTAAGAGAATCATACTCACACATGACATGTTGATTGACCTATGTTTCATATGTTTTTGTTAAAAGGTTGACTGATAATGGATATGCAAAATTTGTTCTCTAAATGAATTCTGGCATGTATAGTTGCTTTACTCCGTTATTTTGGCCTGTACAATCCTGAAGAAAGGAAGAATTGAGTGACACTTCTGTTTCTCACATTCAAAGTCTATTTACTTTGGTTTTACATATGTAGCAATGGGATTTTGTTCTCTACATATCCATGGACCCTACAAAAACCATGGAGGATTTAGATGAGTCACCTGTAGCCAAGGTAACTTGAGCAATAGCTCAAGCTCTTGCAATACGATCTTTGAGGCACTGATTTGACAATGCAATGTACTTCAAAATATACAATCTGATGAAGATAACCTTACAAGGGTGGTACAAGCTAAAAATCATCAATTTCTATGATTTGATGGCCATAAGGATGGCCCTTTAACACCTTCATGGTTATCATAGTTTGACCATTTTTATATTGATGAAACATATGCTAAAAGTGAAGAAGTCAATTTCATGACTAACGATTTAGTAGGAAAAACCCAGCTCTAGTGAAAGGACAATTTGTATTGTGCCGCACGACTAACTATGTCGTGCGGCACAATACAAATTGTCCAACCACATGGAAGGCTTTCCAGATAAATTGAAGGATTCTTTTCTTCCCCCTCAATATCATTTACATGTTCAATATGCATGGACAACCTTTATATGGAAGGAGGGTGACATGGTCACTACCTACATGGAGTGGTTCTCACAAAATTTGTTATTGGTTCGAATGCTCAAAGATGTACTGGAGGATAGCTTGCAGTGGGAATACAAAGATGGTTTGGAGGTGAGAATCCAAGACAATCTTCACACCCTATGATGTAAAACCCTCCACAAGGCTATCTCTTTTGCCTATGATGCAGAGAAGGAATTCTAGTCCATAACCAAGTCGATACGTCTACAACAACCATGTCAACGAACACTTTTTGTTGAATCCATATTTCCTATGGTGTAATTTTAATGCCCCATCTCACTGTAGTTTTTCTCATCCTCCATGATCCAATTACTCAACTGCACCTGTTGCTTCATCTCTCCAACCTACCAAACCGCCTACACTACAAACTTCCATGGTGGATGCCCAACAGAAGCGATCATGTATCACCTCCTGGAATTAAGGTGAACCTAGACATACAAAAATGAAGTGTCGATTGCAATCTCTTCACATGCAACTAGCTGCAGCTCAAATGCATAACATGGAGGCCCATAATGAAGAAATTCCTCCTGTTTGGATAGAGGCAACATTGGAGAAGCACTTAAGTACCTTGGGTAATGATATCTCTATTCATTCTATACTTTGCATACAGGGTACTATCAATAACAAACTAGTTAATATTTTACATGATCATGGTAGTTCACATGATTTCATTTCATAATTATTAGTACAAGAGCTTAAATTAAAAACATTTCCTTCCCTTTATAAAGTGAAAGCTACATTTCAAGGTACTTGTTATACTATAACACGAGAAGTGCAAGATATTACGATTAGCATAGGTCCATATGTAGATGCACGAACATTTTTAATTGCACCTTTGCAGTGTTATGGTATTATACTCAGTATGTCCTTTTGTCATCATTATAACCCGCACATTGACTACCATACACATACCTTTAACTCTGAATTTAAAGGTCAAATCATTACTTTGTCTGTGTAGCATGATTTCTAACCATTTCCATTTATTAGTCATACTTAAGTAAAATGTGCATTTAGGAAAGGATTCAATTCCTGCATTGTTTTTGTCAATGTCATAAATGATTATATTGATACACTTCCCGATGAACATAAACCTTTCATGAATACTTATAAGGATTGTTTTATGTCTAATTATCCCTCTGAACGACCACCATCATGAGGATCCTTTCACCATAGCATAGACTTAATTCCTAGTAGTTCTCCTCCTAATCAAGCACCTTATAGGCATGGCCCACTACATCGAAAGGAAACAGAAAACCAAGTTAAAAACTTACTGCACAAAGGAATTATAAGGCCTAGTGCTTCCCCATTTGGATCACCAGTTCTTTTAGTAGAGAAGAAGAATAAAACTTGTCAAATGTGCATTGATTATAGAGCCCTTTACAAGATCACAATAAAGAATAGATATCCTATTCCTCAAATAGATTATCTCATCGATAAATTACAAGGAGCCTGTGTCTTTAGTAAAATTGATTTTAAAGTGGGCTACCATCAGCTCCATATGACATAAAGTTATATTTTGATTGCATTTAGCACTCAGACCAGCCATTATGAATTTATGGTAATGCCTTTTGGACTTACTAACACTCTTGCTACATTTGCACGAATGATGAAAAATATTTTTCTTGATTACCAAGCCTTTGTTCTTGTATTCTTTGATGATATACTTGTTTACAATAAGAATGATAGTGAGCATAAGAAGCATCTTAAAACAATTTCTCATTTGCTATGAGAGAGGACACTTTACATTAATCCTCAAAAGATTTACATCTTTAAACGTAAGATAAAATATATAGGACGTATTATTTCAAGTGAAGGGGTGCATGTGGATCCAAAAAAGATTAAAGTTATACTAGAATGGCCTACAACACAATCAATCAATCATGTTCGTTCTTTTCTTGGGTTGGCTAGTTTCTATAGGAAGTTTGTTAAAACTTTTTCTTATTTAGCATTACCTCTTACCTTCTTATTGAAAAAGTAAATAAAATTGGCATGGGGACTTACCCAACAAAAATCCTTTGAAAAACTCAAGTATGCCTTTTCACATGCACCTCTTTTAAAGATCTTAACGCATGTGAACACACAAAAAATAGATATTCAAGAAAAACGAGATAGAACATAGTATTGGGTGCAATCTTCCCCCATGCAATCTCTTTCGATAGTCCATAGACTGTATGTATTTATAACATTTTTTTATTATGTACAAATAGTGGTTACATGAGAGTGGCTTCTAAAAGCATGTGTGAAATGTTGGAGAAATACTCACTAGTTGGACATATATTTGAAGGTAAAATCTTAGGAAGAAAACCACATGCCTATGTGAAGGGACAAATTCACAAGTGTATTATATTTGTAAAGTTAGTTCACTTTAGTTCTAGAAGTTTTTTAAAAGTCACGAGATTGAGAAAAACTATATAAGTTAGTTTGTATCAAGTGACGCGAATAGGAAGACAATTTTCATAGTTATGAGAAGAGTTTAAAGTTTTGTGTCAAAGTCTTCTTCTTCCATCTCCAGAGTTTTTCTTGTGTGAAATGATTTCAAAAGTTGAATTTTTCCAAGCGAGTCAATGCCTGACATCGAGTTTGTGCTGATAAGTCATTGTTTTCATTCTCTAAGTGTTACCTGTTGTTGAATCTTCTAAAAAACATGATGTTTGTAGAGCAAGTCGATGCCTGGCATCGAGTTTTAGCATAAAGTCGATGCCTTGCATCGACTTCTAACATAAAAGTGGTCTTGTTCATGTCTGTGTTCAATCGGCAGTTCAGATGCTGAAAAAGTGGTTAAAAAGGTTGAAAGTGGATGCCTGGCATCAACTTTTGGTTGCAAGTTGATGCTAGGCATCGAATTTTCATTTTTAGATAGTGATCTTTACTAAAACAGGCAAAATTTCCACTTTTGGAAGTCATACAGGGTCATCTTGTGAAGGCTATATCTTGAGTTCTAGAGATCTGTTTCTTGCATATGATAGCTTTTTGGAAAGCTCTACGCTTCTACTTTCATCCACCAAAATATATTGGACAAATAATATTTGTGCTAAGAGAAATTAGCAAAATATTGAAGGTATGTTATTTTAGTGACTAGTAATTTCTGTAGAAGCAAACTTCTCAGTTTAGACTATCATTTCTCAAAGTTTGGAGTGGCAATGAGTTAATGGTGACCATAGAGGTGTTCTAGTGTCACATTAATTCATTTCTTGTGGTGTTTCATACATCAACAAGTGGTATGAGAGCAGAAAGTTAGTAAAGAGCAGAAGGTGGCAAAGGTACGAGAAGTTTTTCATTAAAGTTTCAAAGGTGAAGCATTTGAAGACACAAGGCATCAAAATGTTACTTCAAAAGTATCTACATACACAAAGAACTCCAAAAGGTATTATCTTTTATCCTTTAAGTTCAGAGGTTGTAGCAGAAGGAAAGGAGTATGGCAGATCATATCTCCATTGACAAACTAGACAAAGATAATTACCCCGCATGGGTAATGAGAATGGAAGCCTTACTTATGAGTAAGGATCTCATGATATATGTTACAGGTGAAGAAGAGAAGCCAGTATTTGAAGATGAAAGCCGACCAAAGAAAGAGGAACTTGATGCTTTAAAGCATTGGTAGAAGAAGGATGCAAGTGCAAAAGCCTACATCTACAATACAATCTCTGATCATTTGCTACCACACATCAGAGGATTGGAAGCATCTGAAGATATATGGAGTGCATTGGAGTATCATTTCCAAAGCACTACTAAAGCAAGGAAAGCAAGTTTATGGTTAGAATTTACAACATTCAAGAAGAAGCCAAGTCAAAGTATTAGTGATTATGTCACTAAGATGAAGGATCTAGCAGATAGTCTTGGATCCATAGATGAAGATATTGAGGATCACAAGTTGATTGCTCAATTACTTACAGGTTTGAGAGGGGATGAAAGGTGGAAAGCTTTTGTCTTATCAACAGAACTTTCATTGAATCATTATGTTCTAGATTTGAACCAGTTGCTTGGTTTGATTCTCACATTTGAGCAAGACTCGAAGGGAGATGGAGATAAAGGACAAAGTTCTGCAATGTACATGAAGAACAAGAAGAAAGGAGATAAAGGTAAAGCAAAGGATGAAGAGGAGTCGAGTTCTCAAGTTTATTATGCAAGAGGTAAAGGCACTGGCAGAGGAAGACGAAGAGCCTTTGGAAGAGGTAGAGGTAATCAGAATAACAATAAGAAGGCTTGTTGGATCTGTGGATTGAGTAATCATTTGGCTCATGACTGTTGGCATAATCAATAAGGATAAAATCAAAATCAAAATAACAATAGCAGAGGTAGAGGTGGAAGACATCACAGTAATTTTCAAAGAGTTAGAGAAAGTCAAAGAGGAGGCTATGGTAGAGGTGGAGGAAGAAGTTGGGGACAGAATCAATCCTACAACACCATCTATTACAATTATGCAAATGACACACAGAATGAAGATCATACATCATTGATGATGAATTCGATCAGCACATCAGATAAAGAAGATCTAAAGGTATTTTACATTGACTCTGGATGTTCTAATGATTTTTCAAGAAACATAGAATTGATGTCAGAATTGGAAAAAGGCATTTCTAGTCATACAGTTCAAACAGGTGACAATACAAGACATAGTGTACATTCAATTGGAAAAGTGAAATGCAAGAGTGGAGCAGATTTGCTAACCAATGTTTTGTATGTTCCCACAATACCTAAAAACTTGATTAGTGTGGGATAGATAGTTGAAAAAGGTTTTCAAGTCAAGTTTAAAGATGGAGTATTTGTTGAAGATCCAAAGAATGGATATAATCAGATTGTCTATGGTAAGAAAGAAGGTAGACTCTTTACTTTAAGAGTACAAGGGAACAATAGTCAAGCTTTGCTCACACATGGTGAAGGAGTGATTATAGAACTTGATCTCGAGCATAAGAGATTAGGTCATTTCAATGAAAGAGAAATGAAAGCTATGGTTGAAAATGAGTCTGTACTAGGATTACCAAATGTGCAGAGTCAACATATGGTTTATAAATGTGAAGCATGTCAAATGGGTAAAGCACTCAGGTTACCATTTCAGAAGAAAGGATTCAAACATGATGGAGTACTTGAGCTCATTCATACAGATGTATGGGGACCAACAAAAGAAGGATCTATTAGTGGCTCAAGGTATTATGTTCTTTACATTGATGATGTTACAAGATGGATAACTTTATATGTTTTGAAGGAAAGATCAGAAGTGTTTGGAGCTTTCAAGCATTTTCATGCATATGTAGAGAGAGTCACAGGTCAAAAGCTTAAAAGACTGAGGTCTGATGGAGGGGGAGAATACTTCTCCCAAGAGTTCAATGGTTATCTTAGGAATGCAGGTATTAAGAGAGAAATAACTTGCAGGTATACACCACAACAAAATGGTGTAGCAGAAAGAAGGAACACGACTTTGGTTGAGTTTGCTTTAGCTATGCTGAAGGAGAAGAATTGTCCAAATTATCTTTGGGTTGAGGCTATAAATACAACTACATATCTTGTGAATAGATTACCATGTGTAGCTCTAAATGTAATGACTCCATATGAAGCTTGGTGGGGTAAGAAACCAACACTAGATCATTGTAGAGTGTTTGGATCAATTGCATATGCTTATGTTCCATCACAACTTAGACATAAACTTGAACCAAAGGCAAAAAAATATATGTTCATTGGTTATGATGAAAAGAAGATGGGTTACAGGTTGTGGAATCCTCTCACCAAACAATTTATTATTTCTAGAGGTGTTACATTTGATGAACAGAAAAGTTGATATGAAGATCAAAGTCATACAGCTGAAGAATTTGAAGAAGAGGTAAAAAGATGTGAGAAAGGAAAATCAATTGTGCAGGTAAATAGAGATGAAGACTATATGCAAGCAAGTACATCCAGAAGTGGATTAACAAGAAGGAATGAAGAAGCTCCTATATTTGATGAAGAGGTGTATCCAAACACTTATGAAGAATGTGAACCAAGAAGATCAAGTAGGACTAGAAGACAACCAGAAAGGTATTCTTATGATAGTTCTTACATAATTGAGAAGAATTATGCTTATATGGTCAAAGATGATGAAGAACCTCAGAACTATGATGAAGCTAAAGGTAAGAAACAATGGGAAGAAGCAATGAATGAAGAATTCAATGCACTAGAGGAGAACAAGACATGGGAACTTGTTCCTAAACCAAATGGTAAGAAAGTAATTGGAAATAAATGGGTTTATAAAGTGAAGAAGCTTGCAGATGGAAGTATAGCCAGATACAAAGCTAGACTGGTGGTGAAAGGCTATGCCCAAACCTGTGGCATAGATTATGATGAGACATTCAGTCTGTAGCTAAGATGTCAACTATAAGGACAATCATTGCTATTGCAGCTTCAAAAGGATGGACCCTAAGTCAATTGGATATAAAGAATGCATTCTTGAGTGGATACATATCAGATGAGGTATACATGGAACAACCTCAAGGGTTTATAGATTCCAGGTATCCAAATTTTGTTTGCAGGTTGAGAAGAGCATTGTATGTAAGAAGCAAGCTCCAAGAGCATGGAATTATAGACTCGTGAAGTATCTTAATGATCTTAGATATCAAAGTTCAAAAGCAGATCCAAGTCTACTTATCAAAAGAGCAGAGACTACATTTGTATTTATGTAGATGACATTATAATCACAGGTACTTTAGATGAAGGAATCAAGGAGGTAAAGAGATTGCTTGAGAAAGAGTTCAAGATCAGTGACCTAGGAAAGTTATCATACTTTCTTGGAATGGAAGTCACTTATACAGATCATGGCATATATGTATCACAAGAAAGGTATCTTCTTAATCTATTGAAGAAGTTTGATATGGAAAATTGCAAAGAAGCTTCAAATCCACTTGAAGTTAATCATAAGCTCAGTAAATATGATGGTGCAGAATACAAAATATGAGGAAGTATCAATCTCTTATGGGTAGTTTGCTTTATGCTACACTAATAAGACCTGATCTTAGTTATGCAGTGGGAGTTTTATCACAGTTCATGCATTGTCCAAAGGACCCACGTTGGATTGCAGGTCAAAGAGTTCTCAGATATATCAAAGGAACTATAAAGGAAGGATTATATTATCCTTTTACATCAGATTTGAAGTTGAGAGCCTATAGTGACTCGGATTGGGCAGGTAACCAGGATGACAAAAGATCAACTCATGGCTACATGATATACATTGGTGATAAGCTTGTAAGTTGGCGTTCAAAGAAACAACATACAGTAGCATTATCATCAGCTCAAGCTGAGTACAAAGGACTTGTGGAAGGAGCTAAGGAGGTTATATGGATGCAGACATTATTCAAAAGCTTGGGAATTGATCAAGGTATACCTACTATACATGGATATAATATGAGTTCGCTTTATCTTGTAGCAAATCCAGTATTTCATGCAAGAATAAAACATATAGAGATACATGATCATTTCTTGAGAGAAAAGGTAATGGAGAAAGAAATTGAAGTGGAGTACATTTCTACAAAAGATCAGATAACAGACATAATGAAAAAGAGCTTGGATGGTGTGAAGACCAGCAGATTCAAAAGCATGGCAGAAGTAAAAGAAAAGAAGATGATATGAAGAAATAGGGAATGTCAATTAAAGATTGAGGGGGAGCTGTTGGAGAAATACTCACTAATTGGACATATATTTGAAGGTCAAAACTTAGGAAGGAAACCACATGCCTATGTCAAGGGACAAATTCACAATATATTTGTAAAGTTAGTTTACTTTAGCTCTAGAAGTTTTTTAAAAGTCACGAGATTGAGAAAACTATATAAGTTAGTTTGTATCAACTGACGCGAATAGGAAGACAATGAGAGAGTTAGTTAGAACTCGTTTTGTATGACTGAGAATAGTCGGGCTTCTCTACATGAGAAAGCACCTGTGCATTTCTGAGTTTTCATAGTTATGGAAAGAGTTTATTAAAGTTCTGTGTATAAGTCTTCTTCTTCTATCTCTAGAGTTTGTCTTATGTGAAATGATTAAGTTGAAGTTTTCCAAGCAAGTCGATGTCTGGCATCGAGTTTGTGCTGATACGTCATTGTTTTCATTCTCAGAGTGTTACATGTTGTTGAATCTTCTAAAAAACATGAATTTTGTAGAGCAAGTCGATGCCTCACATCGAGTTTCAGCATAAAGTCGATGCCTGGCATTGACTTCTAACATAAAAGTGGTCTTGTTCATGTCTGTGTTCAATCCGCCAGTTCAGGAACTGAAAAAGTGGTTAAAAAAGCTGAAAGTCGATGTCTGGCATGGACCCTTGGTTGCAAGTCGATGCTAGGCATAGAATTTTCATTTTTAGTCAGTGATCTTTACTAAAACAGGAAAAATTTCCACGGTATCATATAGGGTCATCTTGTGAAGGCTATATCTTGTGTTCTAGAGATCCGTTTCTTGCATATCATAGCTTGTTGGAAAGCTCTACTCTTCTACTTTAATATAGGACAAATAATATTTTTGCTAAGAGAAATGAGCAGAATACTGAAGGTATGTTATTTTAGTGACTAGGAATTTCTGTAGAAGCAAAGTTCTTAGTTTAGACTATCATTTGTCAAAGTTTGGAGTTATAATGAGTTAATGCTGACCATAGATGTGTTCTAGTGTCACATTAATTCATTTCTTGTGGTGTTTCATACATCAACATGAAAGTAAAAGCTGGTTGTTTTTGTAGAGAGCCTTTGCTTTTAATAGCTGAAATTGTGGTCTACAATGATCCTTATTCTAACCACTACTTTACTAATTATTTCGAAAGATATAACCCTCATAGACTATATAAATTATAAATATGATTATTAATGTGGGTCCTTTCATGCCCTCACAAATCTCTAGCTGCTATATCAAAGAAAAAACACCAAAACACATAATATCGTAATAAATTAACACTCCAACAATTCCTTGTTCAACACTTTCCATCGTTCATAACATGGCCCTCAGTTGAAAAAGCAACTGACCTCAGTCGATAAAATAAAAATAAATATGGATGGCGAGTCATATGTTCCATCACTAAAAGAAAATAAGCATGCTTAATGTAAAAACACATGCAAGGAAATGTTCATGGAGGCGTTACATTAGTGTGTTTGTGTATGATATGTAGAAATTAATTGGTCATAATGGGGTGTAAATTTTTGTTTTATGTATCCATTGACATTCTTCAATAGAATGATTGTTGTACTTAACTAAATATTGATGATATTGAGTACATGTGCGTGTATTCATTACATCATGATCAATAATTTTCTTAGGTTCTAAGATTTCAAATTGTTGTTCAATTAAAGGAGAGTCGTCAAGAAGTGGAAGTGAGTGGTGAAGTTCCTTTAAAGGGCTTAAGTAAACTAATATGAAAAGAGTTATGTATATTCCAATGAGATAGTATATCTAATCTCAATGAATTATCATTAATTTTTTGTATACTATGAAATGGTCCATAATAGCGTGGTGCAAGTTTAATTTTAGGATGTTGCAATTTTTTTTTCAAACGTCCTTTAATGATATGCAACCATACAAGATCATTTTCCTTGAAATCCTTGGCAAACCATTTTGTATTGACATTATGTGTATAATGTTCTTGACTTTTTCTAATGTGCTCGTGAACATCTTGAAGTATAGAAATGTGAACTTCAGCAATAGAATCAGCCATCGAAATGTGAGTTCGAGTGAGTGGCATGGGAGTGGGAAGCTTTTTACCATAAACAATTTCAAAAGGTTCACGACGAGTAGTGGTGTGGGTGGTGTTATTGTCAGCAAATTGAATCAATAACAACTTCTCATCCCAATTAGTGGGACTATCTAATGAATAATGAAACAATAAATCAAGAATATTACTGTTTGTAGGCTCACTTTTTCCATTACTTTCAGGATGAAAAAAATCTGTTTTAGAACCAAAAATGATTAGAAAATCTAACATCACGATCAGATAACATTACTTTAGGAAACCCAAAAATGATTAGAAAATCTAACATCACGATTAGATAACATTACTTTAGGAAATCCATGAAGTGGGAAAATACATTTAATCAATACGTTTCCAGCGTGAGGTGTAGACAAAGTTTTTCTACAAGGAATGAAATATGAATGTTTTCTAAACCTATCAACTATTGTCCAAATCATATTGTTATGTGATGAAGTGATAGGAAGAACTATGATAAAATCCATAGAGATTTGTTCCCATGGTTCATTTGGAATGGGAAGTGGCATTAATAATCCAAATGGTTTACCATGATGATGTTTTACACATTGACATACAATGCATTGAGAAACATAATGTGCAATATTGTTTTCCATGTGGGGCCAAAAGAAGAAATATTTGCAAGGCAAAAATGGTGCTATGTGTGCCCTCTATGACCGGTGTAAGTTGTTTTATGCATTTCTTTGATGACAAAATCTTTAAAATCTTGGGTTATGCATAATCGATGTTGAAAATAGAGTAACCCATGATGAAATGTATAATGTTGAATAGTTAAAGATGCAGAATTGTTGTATTCATGCCATGCACATGAGAAATACAAATCAAAAGGAATGACTTTGGATTATAGAAATATTATGCAAAACAATAGAATATGAAGGAAAATGGCTAAGAGCATCAACTACGACATTAGCTTTACCAGGTTGATATTGGATCATGGGCTTGAAATTTTGAATGAATGAACCCATTTAAGATGTTGGTTAGAGATTAAAGGCTGATTTAATAAATGCTTAATAGCCTATTGATCTGTTTTGATTAAGAACTCAGATCCCATAAGATAGTGTTTCCAAATTCACAAAGCGTACATAACTTCTAACCATTCTTCATCGTATTGACTATAATTCATTTTTGAGGGCTTAAACTTCCTACTCTCAAATGCAATGGGATGATCATTTTGCATTAAAATGAAACCTATTTTATAAATTGAGATCATTTGTTTTTTCAACTAAGGGGCATTTTATGGATTATGGAATGTGTTGAACAAGGAATTGTTGGAGTGTAAATTTATTAATGTATTAATATGTTTTGGGGTTCTTCGATATAACAACTAAAGGTTAGTGAGGGCATGGAATGCATTAAAGGATGGATGTCAATAATCCGATTTATAATTTATATAGTTTGTAAATAAACTCGTGTAGAGGGTTCTATTTTTACAAATAGTTAGTAAATTAATAGTTAGAATAAGGGTCATTGTAGACCAAAGTTTCTATTATTAAAAGAAAAGGCTCTCTACAAAAGAGACCAACTTTTAGTTTCATGCATGCTTTTTGAAGCCGCTCTCATGTAACCACTATTTAGACATAATAAAAAATCCGATAAATACATGCACTCTATGGACTCTCAAAATAGAGTGCATGGGGGGAGATTGCACCCAATATTGTGTTCTATGTCGTCTTCCTTGAAAAGCTCTTTTCTATGTGTTCACATGAGTTACAATTTTGAAAAAATCTGAAATATGCCCAAATAGAATAAAATCTTGAGAGATCTATCATGCTAGCCATCCCATTCACAAACCCACATAACCTTAGTCAAGTGTCTGATCAAATTCAAGGAGATTACTACTCTTACGACACTAGTGTTGTGGAATATAACCAAGTGTATGAGCAACATTATTATGGATACGAGTTTTATGAGAGATCATATGGACTTGAATAAAGTAGCCTTATGTGCATGGCTCTAAGGGCCTAAATTCCAGATAGACCCGCTGCAACAAACCCCACATTAAGAGGACCATGTTATAGATGTGGAGGAGTCCATTTTACAAGGAAGTGTACATTTCCATATCCACCACCCCCACATGTATGGGAAGGATATGTAATGGTTGTGGCAAAGAACATTTTTTTAGAGATTGCACTAAGAACCCTAACAAAATCTAACCCACACAAAAAATTAATGTGATCAAAGTAATCAAATCTTGTGGAAATGATAAAGAAAAGACTATACGAATAAAGGCCATCACTAGGGCCAAAGCCATCAACATTAGAGAAAACCCGAAAATAGAGAGTCGAAGGAGTGATGGTGAGGTAGAATCCTTACCATAAATAGTGGAAGATTTAAAGGAACCCACAAACACTTCAAAAATGAAGAAAAAACAAAGATGAAAAAATATACAAGAAAAAATAAAAAACAAGTGGATCAAAAAGATAGTTGAATAGAAGGAGAGATCCATGAGGGACCTAGAACTTGAAACAAGTAAATCGGCAATGGAAACATGGAAGTGGTGACTGAGAACCAAACAAAGAATTATGCATGATCAACTTCAACAGACCCAATGCTTGAAGATTTACAAATGTGGTTAAAAGATTATCAGTGTAGAATAGAGGCATGACCTAGTCTAGAGCAACATGAAAAAGTATATGGAAGGGGAGATCTAGAAAAGGAAGGACTGGAAATCCGCAAGAAATTTATTTAGATTGTTCAGAACAAGCTAGAAAAATCTATACCAACCCTCCCTGAGACTAGAATATGTGAAGAAACATTTTGAGGGATATATGGAGACCTTCAATCCATGACCAAAGAAGAATGACCAAGCCAAAATTTTAAAAGAAGGGTTAAGTTATCAAAGTGATGAGAGCAACTCTTTGATTCCCAAAGTAGAGGCTAAGTGGCTACATGAACTTTTGTCCAGAGTCTAAGAAGAGACATGGAAGAAGAATAAAGACAAAATCCCTCCCTTTGAAGAGTTAGATGCCTCTAAGAATCACTCGAAAGTGGAACTAGCAGTGAACTATGAGGAACTATCTAACCTAGATCACATTAGAGAGGATGTGATGAGCATACCTATGCTTCCCAACTACATGGGAGAGTACGAACAAAGATCGGATTCCATGCACCCACAATAAGGGGAAAAGAAAAGAAATCATTGGATGAAACCTCCAACACTTTGTCTCAGTTACAAAGAATTAAAGCCCAATGTTCTTTAGCGCTAGAGGAATTGCTACAAATCAAGACTCAGTTATGGAAAAAAGTAGCAAAACACTTCAATTTGGAAGCGACAAACCAATGATTAAGAAAGGATAAAGTGGAGCCAACACCTACAATTAAAATTCCACTTGAAAAAGTGTGAGAATTCAGGGAGGGAGATGAATACATGCCTCCCAATCACATTATGAGGATATATGACCAAATCCATTCTAGACACAAGAGTTGGTGTAGGAATGAGGACCAAAGAGATAATGGGGAAAACGAGCCCTATGACCTACTCGAATGAAATTACAATCAGCAGAAGGTCATGTCAAAATAGATTTAGGAATCCTCAAAAAGCTAACCATGAATACCTGTGCAGTGGAATTTGAACACAAGCTAGCTATCTATCAGTTTGAGAAAGCAAGTAATTATAAAATGATCTTAGGATGGCCATTTCTAAGATAGTTGAAGGTAATACAAGATTGCCGACCATATGCATTGTATCTCCAGCATCAAGGCACAACTACAAAAATAAACCTTCATACTTTTGCATATATATATATATATATATATATATATATATATATATATATATATATATATATATATATATATATATATATATATATATATGTGTGTGTGTATATGTACCACCTTTACAATGGAACCCTATACAGAAAGTAGAAGATGATGTTTCAATCCATAATGAAGGGTGATATGACCAATCTTGGATGAATGAGGATCCCAACTATGGATGTGTAGGGAAGGAAAATGAGAGGAAGAGAGTACAATCTTAGGGAGTAAGACATGAAACCTATAGACCAATAGAAGACCCTACTTACATGCCACAAATATTTCAAGATGAAGCATTCAAGCTGCATGGATGGATGGAAATGTTAGCCACCCTAGAAGTTTATGTGAACAAAGAGGTATTAACCAAGAATGAATGCATAGATGAGGAATTATATGATTTAAGTTTGTATATGGTAGTCCTCCAAGAGGCAGAAGAAGGTGCATTGGTAGAAAAAGAATGGGGCGAAGACTATGAAAGTATAGAAATGGAACATGAATTTGATTCAAAAAACAATGCTTGAGAGAGGTCAAAATGGAAGAGACCCAAGTAAGCATAAAGGTGCTAACCATAGAAGAATGTCGAAGAAACCCTAAAGGTGAGAAAAACAAAATTATCAAAGACCCACATCATGAATCATTTGAGGTACCTTAACACTTCAAGAGGTATGAAGTAGAAGAAAGGAAAATAACTATTCAAATGCCTAAGATAGAAGTGCGTGATGGAAAAGCTTATGAGAACAAGGAACAAACCAAAAAAGGTGTTAGTGAGCATGGAGGAGAAGAAGAGAGATGCATGTATATAGGTAAGGATGTATGGATAGAAGAAGAGTAGGAAATAATAGAGCTAATGTGAGAATATAGAGATGTATTTGCTCGGGCTTACAAAGATCTTAAAGGAATGGATCCCTCTATTTGTTCTCATAGGATTCCAATGAATCGAGATGTAAAATCCTCAAAAGAAAGGACCAAACACATTTAATGATGTATATTCAACCAAGATCAAAGAGGAAATAGATAAATTATTAGTGGTTGGATCTATATATGAAATTGAACATATAGAATGGGTTTCACTTCTAGTAGTAGTATCAAAAAAGAATGGAAGACTTAGGGTTTTTGTATTAACTTGAAAAAGGTTAATGGAACCACCATTTGTGACAATTATCCTTTACCCATTACTCATCAGCTTTTGGAAATGGTAGCAAGCAAGGAAGTATACAACTTCCTTGATGGGTTCTCAAGATACAATCAAGTAGCCATTGCTATTGAGGAATAGCATAAAACTATTTTTTTCTCTTGAATAAGGAGTGTGTGCTTTTAGGGTTATGCCACTTGACTTAAGAAATGCCCTCGCTACTTTCCAAAGATTAATGTGTCATGTGTTCATGCCCTATACACATAATCTTCTCAAGAAATAGCTCACATACTCAAACTAAGGAAAGTATTCGACAAGTGTAGACAATATAGAGTCTATGTGAATCTACAAAAGTGTGTCTTCATGGTAAGACAAGGTAAAATATTGGGACATGGCATCTCAAATAATCAAGATAAAATAAAGGTGATTTTGGAAGGACACAAAGGACATGCAAGCTTTTATGTGACATAGTGGATAGTATCGACAATTCATCCACATGTACAGATAATTAGAAAACCAGTGTATGGGTTGTTGACTAAATTTGTTTGGAAAACAGAGTGTAAGAAAGATTTAAATGAATTGAAAAAAGATTGAGTCCAACACCAATTTTTAAAGTAGAAAAATTGAATAGACCATTCTATATTCATGTGAATGCATCTAATTATGCCATTGGATGTATCTTATCACAACAAGCAGATGAAGGAAAGCTAGACCACCCAATAGCCTATGCCAATAGACAATTAAATCAAGTAGAATAGAAGTACACCACAATCAAATGAGAAGGCTTAGGGATGGTCTACATTGTAATGAAGTTCAGACATTACCTGCTAGCGAATAAATTTAAGTCTTTAAAAAGTGATACTTGAAGGTGGATTTGAACCTAGGTGATCTCTAACACTATTGTGCAGATCGAAAAGTTTAAAATTTTTATGTCTCACAAGCTTAAGCTATTTCCTCACCATTTTTTAGTTATAGGGCTTTGAAAAGTTTTGTGCTCCAACACTTCAAAAAAAAAATGGGCTTCTCTATTTTTAATTGAATCTATGAGTTTGATGCATATGTGTGGACATGCACAGTTATAGATATCTTCAAATATATCTTTTCGTTGCTTTTCTTCTACTTTTGATAGGTATCACTAAAGAAAACACTACTACAAGTCTATGTTGTTGCGAAAGATTTACAAAGAATAAATGTTTTCTAAATTTGGTGGATCAAATACTTCTTTGGGTGGCAATCAACTTTGTTATAAGAAGAGTACCACATCAAAGAGAAAGAGGCGAGAAATCAAAGAAATACCTTGTGATTGAAAGTGAGAGTGAGAGTGAGAGTGAGAGTGTGAGTATGAATGGGATTGTGATAGCTTGGGGGTGTGTACAAGGTAGAGGCTTCATCAAGAAGCTATTTTACAAAGTTATTGTATCAACTACTTCAAATATATAATATCAAATTTTCTCTTTCTAGTATTTTCTACTCTTCCTCGCCAGCTTTTATCTGATCTTGTGCAATATCTGCATTTTTTCTCTCCTCTACTATTCTTGAATGATCAAAAGCTTCTAATTGAGGATATCTTGTGATCGAGGAAACAATATATGTGGTATCAATGTAGAATTGATCCTTGGGAGCGATGGATGGTTTGATGCAAAAGATCCATGAGCAACAGGAGCTTATTTAGAAGCTTCTTGGAGAACTCTACAAAGAAAGAGGTGGAAACAACCAAAAGGTGCAACAAATTTATTCTTGGAGCTGCACGATGAAGTGGATGAAGGTGCGGGAACATCTAATATGCCTAGGGGAAGACAAAAACGCAATTATGAAGATATGGAGGTGGGTGCGTTTTCCCTTAACCAAGTCTTCAAGAAGGCAAAATTGAATGATTTTATGGCGAGACAAAAAGTGGCAAAGATCTGAAGGCATGGATTGAAGAGCTTGAGGATTTCTTTGATCTTTGGTAATGAAGTAAGGATTCCAAGGCAAAAGATGGGATACTACACCTGCATAGCATCACAAAGCTATGGTGAAAGTCCTATATGTAGACTATGATGTGTTTTAGTCTAGTTATATGCAAGTAATGTGGAAAGCAAGAAAAAAATTGCTATTGTTCTCTAGACTACCATATGGAGAAGAAAATGGAGTTCTATAATTTTTGAGAATATGAAAATGAAAAGCATAGCGTGTCTATTGAAGAATCCAAAGAGAAGTTCCTACACCTTCACAAATATGCATTGGAGGTTAGTGGTGATGCTTTGAAGAGAAAGTTTATTGAAGGGCTTTGTGAGGAGCTTCATTATCAAGTGCAGGGATCCAGATGTGTTGATTTTTTGGATGTTGTTGTGATGGCTGAGAATTTCGAGAATATGGAGAAGTTCGAGATACATGTTCCAAAGTACTTTGCTGATATTTTGGTGAGGGTATACTAATCAACTTTGAAGTCTTATTTGGCTGATGTGAAGCCGGTTGTAGCGACACCAACTCATCTTCAGATTGCATCCACCATCTCTCTTCATAATGGTATCAGAGCATAGTCAAGCAACATGGGAGATGGATTTCCATCAACAATTGACAAATTGGATCGAAACAACTACCTAGCATGGTCTCTAAGGATGGAGGCTTACCTTCAAGGGAGGAATCTATATGATCTCATATCTGGAGATGAACCAATGCGAACCATGAGGAACAAAGGGCAACCATCACATGAAGAAAAGGAAAGACTTTCAAATTGGTGTTTGAAGGATGTACTTGCACGCTCCTATATTCTAAACTCAATCTCTGAGTTTCTTTTAGCTCATATCAAGGGATGCAAGACATCAAGAGAAACCTAGAATGCACTTGCCTCCTTCTTCTTCTCCAACACTCGAGCACGGAAGAACCAATTGTGGATGGAGTTCACAACAATGAAGAAAAGCCTGAAGCAAAGTGTGATTGATTATGTCACAAAGATGGAGTTTTCCAACCCATCTGGAAGCATTGAAGAGGTAATTGAAGAGAAGAAAAATCATTATACAAATCATAAATCGAATCAAATTAGATGAAAAGTGGGAGTCCTTCACAACAACAATGGATTTGTACGTGGATATGCATGTACCCAATCTCAATACACTCATGGGCCAACTCTTCACTCATGAAGCAAAGATTAGCAAAGGTGGTGAGTCCTCAAGAGGTAGTCAAACTTCTACCTTACATTCTGATAAAGATAAGGTCAAGGACAAGTCAAAGCATAGGAAGATTGAAATTGATGGTAGCTCTTTCCAAGCAAACTTTGCAGGTAGAGGAAGAGCTAGAGGAAGAGGCAAAGGTGGAAAGCAAGCCAGGGGCAGATTCCAATCATCTCAACCTTGCAATATATGTGCCTTATCTAATCATACTACTGAAGAATGTTTCAAGAAGGAACTCAAGAGGAAGAGGATTCAATAGAGGTGGCTATGGATCAAATAGAGGCAGATACAATGGAGGCTACAACAACAACTACTGCAACAACAATTACAACAACAACAACAACTATCAAAGTGGCCATAGAGGAAGAAAAGATTACAATAATCATGTAGAGGACCAAAGTCTAGAAGATTCATTATTGATTATGAATCTATCAATGAAGAGGGGTAAGGATGATGATCGCATCTTTTACATTGATTCGGGATGCTCAAACCATGTAGCAGGAAATGTGGCTTTACTTTTTGATTTGGAAGATCATAAAAAAAAACATGAAGTGCAAATAGGAGATGATACAAAGCACTTAGTGGAGAAGATAGGTAATGTGAAGACGTCAGATGGGAATATGAATCTCTTAAGCAAAGTCTTGCATGTCCCTACAATTACCAAAAATTTAATAAGTGTTGGGCAGATTGTTGAAACAGGATTGCAGGTTAGATTCAACCGATTTGGAGCATATTTTGAAGACCCAAGAAGGATTGCCAAAGGAGAAAAGACACGATGGCTTTTCACTTTTGAAGCGGAAATTACAAAGAACATAGCCAAGAGCTTGGAATTTCAGATTGGTGACTTATTGGCAGGACTAAGGATTAAAAGCTAGCAAGGCGGATACCTCTTTGTTCATAAAGACGAATGGATCTGAAGTGATCTATTTATGTGTGTATGTTGATGATATTATTATCATAGGCAATGATCTTGAAGGAAGCAAACAAGTAAAGACTCAAATGAAGGAGGAGTTCAAAATAAGTGACCTCAGACCACTCACTTATTTTCTTGGATTGGAGTTAATCTACACAAATTTAGGTATATACATAACACAAAGGAAGTATGTGCATGCCATGCTCATCAAGTTCAAGATGGAAAATACCAAGTGTGTAGGTACACCTATGGAGCAAAATCATAAGCTTAGTGCTTATGAAGGAGAGCCAATTCAATACATGACAAGCTATCAAAGCTTGGTTGGAAGTTTGAACCATGCAACACTCACAAGGGTGGATATATGCTATAGTGTTAGCATATTCAGTCAGTTTATGCATAAGCCAAGAAGACCACATATGGAAGCAACCAAGAGAGTCCTCAAGTACCTAAAGGAGACTATGAATGAAGGTTTTTTTTATCCATTTACTTTTCAACCACCAAAAAAATATCAAAACCCCTTGGGTAGCAAAAGCGGCACCAATCCTTCAAACCTTGAACTATAGAGCAACATTAAACTAAGGATAGAGTCACAAAACTAAAACAAAGGAGGTCATTTGACAAGGCACCTACAAAGCCTCACGATAGTAGAACTACAACGCAGTTCAAAGAGGGGGAAGCACCACAATCCTCACAGACAAACGAATCCTTGCGAAACATCACACACCCCAACAAAGTATCCACGATACCTCAAGAAAAGCGAAATCACCCAACAACGATACTAAGCTCGCAGGTGATACAATACCTTAAAAGAAACATGCAGGCATGATGATACCTCAGAGGAAGTGATACCACTCGACAATGGTAATAAGCTTTCTCAACGATACCAAAGAATGCGATACAATACTTCAAACCACTTGAGGATTCGGAAAGCAAGCAGTATGAAACTTTGCCAGGTATCTCGAGAGCAAGCGAAACGATACTCCTCTAGGCTTCACAAAGCAAAAACAGCACCAAACTATGCGATACTCGTGAATATCGCGATACCACAAGGCCCGGGGAGAATCCCAACTCAACCCCTCAACCCAGAGGGGAGGGGGAGGAGGGAAGCAACATGGAGACCCAATGACGACACCTCCGCAAAAGGACACTACACCTGCACAAAATGATTCTGACTCTAGTAAAGCAAACAATGAAACGCACGCAGAGAGAGCTAACTCTGAGAAAGGTTATGGTAGCCACAAAAACTTCAGCAGATCAAGCTTTCCTAACCTTGGACCAGAAGTATCAAGTATCACAAAAGCACACTGCTTAGCAGAAGGTACGTAAGAAATCTAGCCCACATTGGTCATGGAACCGCCATCGCAACTTCAAAGCTTTCCCCTCATAGTCAAATTGTTTCATGCTGGATTTAAGACTCCAATAAATTGATAAAAAAATGTTGATAATATCGAAAACGGATGATGAGAGCAACTTAGGTCTAGATTGATTTGTTAAACAGAAAAGGTTATGGATGATATGTATCTCAATTTCGTCAAGAGAAAAAGATTCGTAGTGATGATTCCTTTCTCTTTTCGTTGATTTCATGGCATAAAATATTAAAAACTCATAGGTGGACGAAGATGTTCAAGTGAAGGTACAAAATCCTTAACAAGAAATCATACGAATTCTTTCCTCTATTTAGTTGCAGGATTCTTCAATTTGCTAGAAGATCCTCCTCTGACATCTTAACCTTTCTTTGCCAAAAGAGATCAATGTTAAAGTATGTAACTCCATTGGCAATTTCGGCTTCAAATAGTACATTAGTTTTGCTAGCATATACGCAGTAAGCCGTTTGAAGTCATTGATTTCTTGGCCTTCTTTGCCTTTATCTTTTGAAAAGTAAAAAGAAAGTGGTTTCAAGCCGCGCTAGAGTTCAAAAGAAATTAAAAAGCAAGAAAGCATAGTTTGACTCATGCCCGCTCTTCCTTTTTTTCACTTCTTCTTTTCTTTTAAGCTTGTTAAGTTTTCTCAGATTTGAGTTTTTTGTATTGACGTTTTTAGAAAATTTTTAGAAAATTTTTGGTCTTGTCCTTTGGTTTTAGTAGGCGTTTGGGTTTTTAGGATCATTGAGTCATGTTTTGGATTTCTATTTTCCAACTTCCCATTCCTACATACTATAAGCATAACTCTTTTGTTTCCTGGTTCAATTCCTTGTGAACTGTTTTGTGTGGATGCCAAGATCGCATTGAAAAGCGTTCATAAGGAAGTATGGTGGCAAGCAGAAGTCGTGACTCTTACCACTTTTGGAGGTGAAACCTCTCATTATTAAGATGCTTGGTGGGCCTAAAGAGATTTTAGAACAATTTCCAATGATAAGGAGGAAAGAAAAATGTTTCTTTAAAAGAGATATCCATAGTCAAGATAATGGAAATGGCAACTTTTAAACTATCATGTTAGATTACGATAGATAATGATACTTAGGTTTACCTCATTAACAAGGGAAAAAAGCTTTGGTCGTTCTAAGGTCAATTATTACATTTGATGGGTCTAATTTGCACTTACACTTAGCAACAAGAATTATTCCAAGTGAATTTGAAGGATTTTACATAGTCATTCATCCTATCATAAGTAGAGAGCAACATTACACATTACCTAGTTAGTCTCTCTTTGAGTTTTAATATATTTTTTAATATTATGTGTATATTCTACTGACCCAACCATAGCATATTCTTTTTTCACATGGAGCTTCTCTTATGAACAAACATGGATGACTAGAGATTTTTAATACACAACGAATGGGTAAGTCACATTATAAGGCTAGAGGCTTTTAGTTTAAAAACACACATCATGGGGGTGGTCTACTACACCAACTCGTTTGATAGAAGGAATAAGAAATGTTAATATGGTTTTTTTGTACCAAATTCTCTAGAAAATGTGCAATGGAATGAGCACCTCAGTCACAAATAAAAAACATTTTAAGAAAGATACAACATGATATTTCAAGTGACAAGTGGAGGTCATCGTGAAGACCAATGCATCATGCTTAATGACATGCACAAAGAGTCCATGCGGGTTCCACTTGGAAATAGTGTATTGACTCCCACCATAGATTGTTTCATATGAAAACTTGAATTTCAAGGTGTTTGTGTTGCCATTCTCATCAAATAAATTTTCAATTCCTTCCATTATATCATGCATAAGTTTTTTTATTGTTATTGTTACCTTTTTAAAAATTTTTCCAATTTATTTTAATTTTTTTCAAAATAGTTTTTGTCAAATTCTTCCACAAAAAAGATCCTTCCATTAGTTAATACAACTACCCCAAGGTCTACAATCACAATGGGGAATCATGATTCACATACACAGGGGAAAATAGGGGAAAAACACCCCATAAGTCTATCCAAAACAAAAAATGATCCTAACTCCTAAGAGAGGAGATGTGGGGGTGGGGGAGAGGGCCAAGTAGTTGGCATGTGTGAAGAGAGATGGTGGATGCAATCCGAAGATGAGTTGGTGCTACTACAACCAGATTCACACCATCCAGTTGAGACTTCAGAGTGGATTAGTAGAAACTTTGAGCTTCTTAAATCCACCAAAATATCAGCCAAGCACTTTGGAACATGTATCTCAAAAGTTTAAGTCAAGACAGACTAGTTGTGAAATGACTAGCTCCCAAAACTTGCTATTTTTGAACATACACTTGCTAGAAACAATGAACAATGCTCCCAACCTGGTAGGAATTAGAAACATTCCTTTTGGGCATAGAAAACATACTTAGCAAGATTCCCAATCCAAGTTAAAATACTTCAATTCATCAACTGAGCAGTGAGAACAAGTTTTATCAAAATGTGGAACATGCCTGCCATTTTGGAGGCTATGTAGAGATAGAACAGTGTGGTATACAATGTAGATTTCTCCAAAAGTATGAATCCAATGTCCATGAAATTGTTTATTCAGAAACTAGACTTAGCCAACTATCTAACACACTTCAAAACACTAAAAACAGTTGACTATAGCTCGAGATATGAGCTTCTCAAATTACTGCTCTAAATGAGTATAACAAAGAACAAAACAAAGAAGTAGAGAACGATGAATGTATAGATTCACATATAATTACAACCACATTGACAATGAATATTTGCACAATGGGAGTAGAATGATAGAGTTATGGGGTAAGCTCTTCAATCTCTATAGAATGACATGAAGTTTTCATGTACAAGGCTTGCTAATCACCACTTCCCTTTTGCTCTTTTTATAGCTACTTTTGGAGGGAGTTTTGAGTTCAAATTTGAATGGCTTCACCTAAAATCCCAAAAGTTAGGAAATATTTCTTCAGCTCACTAATTTGTGGTTTTAGGTAGTTAGAGCAATGAATTTTCTTTTTACATCATGGATGAAGTAAGCCATTCTTTTTCTTTTTTCTTTTTCACAATTACAAGAGATAAAATGTACTCTTTTACAAGAGGTGTTTAGATGACTACACATATGAACATAAATCAAATATCATCAAGCATGTCGGCTTGGGTAAAATGCACCAAGAGCTCCCCCTTAAGCATAATATGCTTGAGCTCCAAATATATCTTTAATTTTCCTTGATTTCGTGCAAGCCAATCATCAATTTGAATCTACTTAACTTTGTACCATCAAGAGCTTTAGTCAACATGTCTGCACATTGCATATCTGTAGAGACATAGGATAGTTGAATATCCTTGCTCATTAGCTTCTCCCTTACACAATGGTAGTGGACTTCAATATGATTGGTTCTAGCATGGTATACAAGATTAGCTGCAAGATGTAGTGAGCTTGTGTTGTCATAAAAAATGTGAGGTGTTGAAGAATGATGTCCAAGATCTATGTACAAAGACATTAACCACATGATTTCTTGAGTTGCATTAGCCAAACCTCTATATTAGGCTTCAGTAGAAGATAATGGCACAGTTGGTTGCTTCGTGGATGACCAAGAAATGATTTTTGAACCTGCAAATGATACATACCCGGATGTGCTTCTTCTATCATCTTTAGATCCAGCCCAATCTGCATGTGAGTAGACCTTTAGCTCAATATCTCTAATAGAGATTCCTCTTAGGCCACATTAATTCTCAAAAACATGAACGTGATTACTCTGGTGGGCTACCCTGGATGGAAAAACCTCGACATCCTCGCCCTCTTATTCTCTCCAATTCTGGTCTCACTCAAAGGATCAATCGTGGTAAGATCCTTGTGGAAGAGTTGGAACAGATTCAAACGCCACATCAAAATCAGTGAAAATTGGAAGTGGGATGCAAGAATAAGAAAAAATGACTCTATTTGGTTCTCGATCCAAGGCATGAGAAACATGGAGCCTTGAAATGTCTTAAGTGCCAAGAGACTCTGGAATAAGGGATTCAAACAATGGAAGCACCTCTGGAAGCAGGACACAAACAGATGGGTGGACTTTGAGGACCTTGACCCTAGTGCTGCGGTCACGTATGAGGAATGGAATATTTTATTGAGGAGGCGCCATGCTTGGGACTGCTCTAAAATCTGACTACTTATGGGACACGATGCTCCGGACATTCTGGGCCTTAAATGGTATAATGGCAATTGCCTCTCGAGGCTCCCATATCTCAAAGCTCACAACGACAGTCACATCACTCTCAACAAGAAATGGTGTCTCAACTGGATGTGACTTCGATGGACCAATGCAAAACCTAACAAGATCTGTGGTGTTCTACCCTCGTGCAAGCTATGTTGCAATAGAAAAGAGGATATTGGTCACCTGTTCTTTGCTTGCCATAAATCCCTTTGGCTATGGAGGGTCCTTGGTCATTCTTTGGGGCTCAGAGAACAAATCAATTGGAAGCAAGCCCTCATTGGTGAAGCAATCGGTTGTTGTGTGGCGTTGTGGAATGCGATTAGGGGAGAGATCCTTTGGAAGATTTGGCGGGAACGATGCGCCCACAACTTTGGCAATAGCCCCAAGGAGTGGTGGATCAAGAACTCCCTATTCCTTCTTGGCAAAAGAATTGCTAACTATAAGAAATCCCCCCCCCCCTTCAGACATCACAAAGAACTTCTGTATGTCGACAATAAGCTTAAAACCAAGTGGGCTCCACATGATGGGGATGCGAGGTTTATCAACCTCCGCCTATGACTCCATGTAAGCTTTGTAAGGTCTACCATGTAGGTACAAATCCCTGATGTGTTTGTGCTGCCCCCGCATTGTGGGATCTGGGGGGTCGCAAGAGCACTATTCCAATTCACTTGTATTCTTCTTTTATTTAATTAAAGTCAACAAGAGTAGGCATTGCCGAACTCCCTTTTATTAAAAAAGAAAAACAATTTGACTATGAAGACCAACTCACATTGGTCAATCATAAGAGTCGTGTCTATATTTTTCTCTTTCATTGAACTCTTGGTTGTGAGACATGCATCTAGCAACTGTGCGCAATCCATATTTCATGAATACATCCAAATTTTAAGGGCGAGAAATCTTATGTGAATTTTCCGACATGATTCATGACTTTGATATTTAACCGTAAATCAGGAAACTTCAGACCATGTGGTCCACATGAAATCGCTTTGTGAATTTGGACGTGTTGGACTGGTATACATCTGACATGAACTACGACGAACACTAATGAGCCCTCACTTTTATGCCGACTTTTATGCCGCAAACACCATAGGACCATTTGAAACGTAACATATCGTCTGCTTGTAGCCATGCGCTCTGAGAATGTTTTCGCCTTCTGTTGACACTTGCACTGTTTTCGCCTTCTTTTGACACTTGCACTCACGAGGAAGAAGCTTTTCAAAATCGAGGCGTGTTCTCTGAGAATTTTTTCGTTTCTAGTCATCGACTATTAAGCATTGTCTGAGTTAGGTGAGACTATAATCACATACACAACCATCTAGATTTGCCATCAAAGATCAAACGCATATGGTTTTCCACTTGCTTAAGCTTCGCATGGAATTTAGAAATTTCCACGTGCATGGTATGAAAAAAATATGCCAGCACTTGATTGCTCTTAGTTTTACATGTTATCCAATTGAAACAACACTTAATGCGTGGACAGATGGGGCTAAATCTATAGTTCTTTTTCTTTGTGTTGATGACACTCTCTTGAATTGTTCATGTGATGAGAAAGTTTGCATGATTATAGGTGGTTTGGATCGTACTTTTTATTTCAAACATAGTGGTTTTAGTAGCATTATCTTGGCATGCACTCTTTATTTGTTGAGGGGAAACTTGTTGCGCATCAAGCAATGTATATTGAAGCAATGTTTTCGATTTGAGAATTGCAAGCCTATCTCAAACACCAATGGAGATCGGATTAGGTTCTCAATTGAGGATGTACATGATGCATTTGATACTTCTCTTTATCAACGGTATATTTGGTATATGCATGTAATACAAAGCCGAATATACTATATGCAATTTCCTAGTTGAACCGACTTATGAATAGTCCTCACAATAAATTTTGGCATGCCATAAAATGTGTGTTTATATATCTCAAATGAACTTTGATTTTGGGTCTCCATTATGATAGATATTTGTTGTGATGCTTGCATGCTTTTACAGATACTAATTGGAATGGTTGTTATGATACACGAGTGCCTATGAGTTTGAAGAATCATGCATATTTTGGTTGAGTAAGAAGCAACCTATTGTGGTCACATCAAGTTCTGAATTTGAGTACAAGTAGTATTCACAACTATTGTAGAGTGATAATGGTTGAGATGCTTATTGATGGAGTTGTGCATGGAGATTCTTGCACTTATGCATATTCTCACTAATACTCAACTTGCATTTGTAGTTGCATTAGTAGCTTGCATTCTTACACCTTCGTTAGGACCTTAAGGAGTGGCAGGGCATGATCCTTCTTCCCCTCTAGAGGACCGCACTACTCTATTATTTTAGTATTCCACCTAGGTTCATAGACCATCTAGTCATATCATCGGATTACTCTTGTTGTGGCAGAGTCTTGATATTGTGGTGGGCTCATGGATTATTTTTTTTTGTGCTTCCGGCATTAGATTTGGGATGGTCAATAGTGTTGTGAGATTATCAATTTCTAGTGGTTGCTTGCCCATAGGAGCATTGTGGTTGGTACACGGATGAGCTATGATTCTTGAACTCTTGACTACATCAGTCGTGGCTTTCATTTGGGGTCTCAACCACATTGCCTTTGGGAATCTCAAGTAGCACAATATATTTGGTAGTGGGTCTTGCATCTTCTAAGCTCTCGAGAGGGGCGTGTGATCATCATTTAGGGGGGAAATGCATAAGGCTTACTTATTGGCCCCACTCTCAGCTATGAGCATGAGGTAGGCAGTACAATCACTTTGATTAAGGATGAGAGGAGCTTTACCATATGGTATATATGGAGAGCTAGATGGTGATGCATATTCAAGTGACACACGACCCCCACCCTCCCGGATTGAGAGTATTTCAAACTTATGGCTAGAGTTGATTCATACCTTGTAGGGGATAGTTTGACCATCCCTAGGGAGACTCTAACAACATGTTGTAGTGGAAGCTTTCCTGTCTTCACCTCTAGAAGAAGGTCCCTTCGTTACCTTTTAGGGTGATATGATCCATTAGAGCTACCGGCCACCTATGTGGCTCTCCTCCCAACCCTCCCCCCACATCTCGTCTCTTAGGAGTTTTTGGATGGATTTATAGGGTGCATAGCCCCCTATTGTCCCCCTTGTATTTGCATCATGATGCCCGATTGGGATTGTAGCCGTTGGGGTGGTTTTAGTAACTAATGAAGGGATCTTTTGCATGGAAAAAAGTCGACCAAAACTATTTTGAAAACATTAAAATAAATTACACAAATTAAAAAAGGTAAAAATAACAAAAGAAATAAATAAGCATTAATTTATGCAAGAATTGAAAATTTATTTGATGAGAATGGCACCATAAACACGTTGCAATCAAGTTTTGATATGAAAAAATATATGGTAGGATTCAATTCACTATTTGCAAGTGGAAATCGCATGGACTCTTTGTGCATGCCATTAGGCATGATGCATTGGTTTTTATGATAACCTCCACTTCTAACTTGCAATATCATGTTGTATCTATCAAAGAAAACAAGTTGAGCATTTATCTTTCTTTCTATCAAAGCAATTTGGTTGTAGTAGACCATCGATGATGGGTGTTTTTAAACTAAGCACCTCTCGCTTTATAATGTGACTTATCCATATTGGTTCATAAGAAAAGTTCCATTTGAAAAATGAATATGCTATGGTTGAGTCACACGAATGTTCACATAATCTTAAAAAGCATATTAGAAATAAAAGAGATGCTAACTATGTCATGTGTAATAGTGCTCTCTCCCCATGAGAGGATGAATGACTATGTAAAATCCTTCAAACTGACTCGGAATAATTCTTTTTGCTAGGTTTTAGTGCAAACTAGAACCATCAAAGGTAACAATATTTGATCTAAGAAAGACCAAACCTTCTTTCCCTTGTTAATGAGATCAACCTAAGTATGATTGTCTATCGTAGTTGAAAATAGGTATTTTGAAAGCTCCCATTTCCATCATCTTGACTACCAATATCTCTTTGAAAGAAACATTTTTCCTTCTTCATAATCATTTAAAATTATGGTAAAATCTCTTTACGCTCACCATGCATCCTAACAATGATAAGTACATGACCGCCATGCTTGACCTCAGAAAGTGAGAGGAGTCACGACTTCTGCTTGCCCTATAAGGAGGGATCCACCATACGTCCCTATGAATGATTTCCAATGCATTCTTGGCATTCGCACAAAAAAGTTCACAAGAAATTGAATCACAAAAAAAGGATTTATGCCTAGAGTCTATACAAAAAGAAAGTTGGAGAATAGAAAGCCAAAACATGACTCACTAAGCCTAAAAGCCTAGAAGGTTACCAAATCTGAACCACAACGCCAAAAATCTTCTGAAAATGTTGTAAGACCTCAACACAGAAAACTTAAATATGAAAAAACTTTACAAGCTCAAAAGAAAAGAAGGAGAGAAAAAGGAAGGACGGGGTAATTTTTTGAAACTCTAGCACGTCTTGTGTTGGAAAACAACATCACATGAGTCCAAAATCCATTTTGGGCAGAAACCCTAATTTTGGTACTTAGTCATTTTTGGCACAAAAACGGGTAAAATTTTTATCAGCCCATCTTGTAGAGCTTGAAGAGAGCTTTCCAATGGTATATGACATTCAGTCATTAGAGATCACATTTGGGAGAAGACCCTAACCCTAATTTTTTGCTAATTTAGGGTTTTGACTTCATATGATAGTTCTCGGCATGAGGATCATAAAAATGTTGTCAGATCATTCATCAGGTAGAGAGAAGAGTGAAAAAGCAGGTCAAAAAGTTATTTTTAAAGTTAGCTAAAAGCAACTTTAAAAATAAAGCAAACTCACTTAAAATAAAGCAAAAGCAAGTTGAAAAGTGATGTGATTAAAAGAAAGTGCTTTTTTGTGAGTTTTTCGCATGGAGCTCTAAGAGTCTTGGGTCACATTGCTAGACATCCTACACCAATTGGCAATGCCAATTTTTGGTCCCTCATTAGAGATGGTGCTCTAGCACAAATGCGATAGCCATGGTGCATTCTAGGAGCATTTTGAGGAGCAGCTATGGAGTACTTCTTGGAGAAGAGTATGATCACACTCTTGCTTATGGAGAGGACTTACCTATCACCAGATTGGTGGTGTGGATCGGCCATCCACATGATGTATTTGAAGACTTTCTTGTACATGAAGATTTTGGGTTACTTCAAAGACATTAAATGGTGGTTAACATAAGATTTACATCTTATGTTAAGAATCCAAGTACATATTCTCTTTATGCACACAGGTACTACTTGGAGTTTATGGAGGTAGTGGCATCCATATCAAGAGGATTCCTTTATGCATATTTTGATGAAGTGTTAGAGAAGGTGTGTTCACATGAGTATGAGGATTTCAAGCAACAAACTTGTTAGCATTCTATGCTACTTTTGTAAGTATGTGATCTTTCACACATGTATCTGATTTAGGGTCTTCCATAGCCTAAGTTCATATGAGGGTTTACTAATTATCACTTTTAGATTGATCCTTCCTCTTTCTGTCACTCATATTCACTCTTCTACAACCTATTAGGTCACACATCTCATGTATATTAGGATTTCTGTCCATACATCTAAATGTGTTTGTTATATTTGTACATTCACTCATCCATCTATTGCTCTTCACATAGAGTGGTTGAGAGTTCTGTTCCCACATTGTAAATTGACATTTGTATATATGATAGTGTGAGTAAGCAGTGGCTACATAACACTTTACACATATTGCCTAGCCTTTCTCTTTATCTTTGTCTCATCATTTGTATGATCAAGTGTGGTATGTTCATGTTTTTTCAATATTGGAAGATTGCTAGAATATTTGTTCTAGATCCTAAAACTATGGAATCTTGGACCCATGGAATTGAAGTTGAAGATCCTCGATACTTATGGGACCTGTGTTATTTATTATGGGCCTACTAAATTTCCAACGTTTGATATAAAAGCTTCTAGGATCTCTGATTCCTAGGTTCCCAGACTTCCATGTTTACAACATATGATTTTAGAGCATCTTCTAACATTTGGAATTTGACATACACACTTAATCCAGATGAGTAAAGATTTGAGAGTTAGAGAATTCAGTCACATTTCTATTTATCAGTATGGAGATGAAGTTGATGATCTGTTAGCAGTCGAATACTTTTGGAAGAGTAAAGATACTTTACAAAAGTATTTCTTGAAGATCGAGACTTGATGAAGAGAAGGCTACTTCAAATTCAATGAAAAACAATGGTTTGGAGAAGATGAAGGAACTAGATCAACATCAAATCACAGGTATTAGTTTCTACTATGAGATTATCATTTGCAGATTAGACATCAAAACTATCAAGAAGAAGGAGATTAGATAAGTTTTGATAAATCTCTTTCATGCCAAGAAAGCTCATCTAAGAAGATAAATTTGGAGATGAGATGAGTTTTTTTTTAGCCAATCTTGTGTTTTAAGGTGGTTGGAAGTTTTTTTATCACATTGTGTACCAAGAGAAGTAACTAGAGAGGGTATATTGAGGCTGCTACCTAGGAAAATGAACAGGCATGATTTCTTTGCGATGTCGGTGTTAGCGTCGGTATACGCGTCGGAAACAAAGCGCCGGTATGAGCGCTCGTATAAGCGTCGATATAAGCATCCGTATAGGCCTCAGTATATGTGCCGGTATTACCGGTGCGTATACCGATGCCCATACCGACACCCATACTGGGTGTACTGGCACCTATACTGACGTCCATACTATGGCTACCGATGCGTATACTGAGGACCGTATCTGCACAAATATTTTTGGGCTTAGTGTGTTGTCTTTTGGTACAACATGATGTTGTTTAGCAAAAGACAATACACTCTGCCCAAGTGAGTACATGTGTTATGTACTCTAATGGCAACCAAAACATAAACTTATATGAGCAAAAATGAACAATGAATCATGTATAGAAAGTTGTATACTCCATAAATGAAAAATGTACAAAAGTGTGGCAAAGCACTTCTATATAGGAATCGAATACAAAATGTGACAATGCACTTCCATATAGGAATCGAATACAAATTATGGTACATCATTGCCACATAGGAGTGTAATAAGAAATTGTGGCAATGTGACAAAACACTTCCATATAGGAATCGAAAACAAAATTATGTTACATCATTGCCACATACGAGTGTAATACAAAATTGTTGCATTGATCAAAATATTTACACCTACAATCCTGCAACAAAACCTATGTATAAAATAAAACCAATTGACATGACATTTATAAACAACAACTAAAAACACGAAACCAAGATATAACTTTACCTAATCAAGAATATTCTCCTATGAGATGATTACACCACGTCCCTCTAAGTCTTGTAACCATGCAGTGTGTCCATGTCGATATCGATATGATTCTTTAGTTCGCGTCGGAGGATGACCCACTGCCAACTCCTATAATAAATATGCAAAATGTTAGATGAACATACATAATGTGCTTAATACAAACAACTTTAATAATTAACATGATACTTACAAATTGGTAGCGCATACTGTCGTATCTGCCACTACCTAAATGCGACGTTCCAACCGTATTTAAACGTGTGGCCGCCACATCTCTCTGTTGATGATATCGATCAGGAGTATGTTGCTGCTCATCGTGAATCGATTCCCATTCTTTGACATCTAGCCATACAGGCTTCGGTAAGCCTACTCTAAAAGCATCACGAGCTTCCGATCGTGGATGTGACATCACCTCGTGTGCCGTATGTTGAATCCATTCCAAACTCACAATAGAATTCCCAGGTGCTGGCCGCTACTCTTCATATATGGTTTGTGTGATATGATTTTTAGAGTCCCTATCCTGTTCGCTCCATTTTAACATTACTGAATGACCGAATTCTATGGAGCAAAGTTGTCGAATGCGCTGACGCATTGAACTTTTGGCCGCATCCATAACTGGAGCTCCATTACGGATATGATATATCTTAGAGTCATCATGATCATGCGCTCCCCAACGTGTACGTGGAGATCCCATCTGATGCAATGTGAAGATCTCATCTCATCCAATGTATACATATGCATGCTTGTATACATATGCATGCATGTATTCATATGCATGTATGTGTATGCATATGCTTGCTTGTATACATATGCATTCATGCTTGTATACATATGCATTCATGTATGCATATGCATGCTTGTATGCATATGCATGCTTGTATGCATATGCATTCATGTATGTGTATGCATATGCATGCTTGTATGCATATGCATGCTTGTATGCATATGCATGCATGTATGCATATGCATGCTTGTATGCATATGCATGCTGGTATGCATATGCATGCTTGTATGCATATGCATGTATGTATGCATTCATGTATGCATATGCATGCTTGTATGCATGTGTATGCATATGCATTCATGTATGCATATGCATGCATGTATGCATATGCATGCTTGTATGCATATGCATGCTTTTATGCATATGCATTCATGAATGCATATGCATGCTTGTATGCATATGCATGCTTGTATGCATATGCATGCTTGTATGCATATGCATTCATGTATGCATATGCATGTATGTGTATGCATATGCATGTATGTGTATGCATATGCATGTATGTGTATGCATTTGCATGTATGTATGCATATGCATCCTTGTCTGCATATGCATGCTTGTATTCATATGCATTCATGTATGCATATGCATGCTTGTATGCATATGCATCCATGTATGCTTATGCATGCTTGTATGCATATGCATTCATGTATTCATATGCATTCATGTATGCATATGCATGCTTGTACGCATATGCATTCATGTATGCATATGCATGTATGTATGCATATGCATGCTTGTATGCATATGCATGCTTGTATGCATATGCATTAATGTATGCATATGCATGCATGTATGCATATGCATGCTTGTATGCATATGCATGCTTGTATGCATATGCTTCTATGCATGTATACATATGCATGTCTGTATACATATGCATATGCATGCTTGTATGCATGTGTATGCATATGCATGTATGTATGCATATGCATGCATGTATGCATATGCATGCATGTATGCATATGCATGCATGTATGCATATGCATGCATGTATGCATATGCATGCATGTATGCATATGCATGCTTGTATGCATATGGATTCATTCATGCATATGCATGTGTATGCATATGCATGTATGTGTATGCATATGCTTGTATGTGTATGCATATGCATGTATGAATGCATGTATACATATGCATATTTGTATACATATGCATATGCATGCTTGTATACATATGCATATGCATGCTTGTATGCATATGCATTCATGTATGCATATGGATGTATGTATGCATATGCATGCTTGTATGCATATGCATTGATGTATGCATATGCATGTATGTGTATGCATATGCATGCTTGTGTGAATATGCATGTATGTATGCATATGCATGTATGTATGCATATGCATGTATGTATGCATATGCATGTATGTATCCATATGCATGTATGTATGCATATGCATGCTTGTATGCATATGCATGCTTGTATGCATATGCATGTATGTATACATATGCATGCAAGTATGCATATGCATGCATGTATGCATATGCATGCTTGTATGCATATGCATTCATGTATGCATATGCAGGTGTATGCATATGCATGTATGTGTATGCATATGCATGCTTGTATGCATATGCATGTATGTATGCATATGCATGTATGTATGCATTCATGTATGGATATGAACGCTTGTATGCATATGAATTCATGTATGCATATACATGTATGTATGCATATGCATGTATGTATGCATATGCATGCTTGTATGCATATGCATGTTCGTATGCATATGCATGCTTGTATGCATATGCATGTGTATGCATATACATGCTTGTATGCATATGCATGCTTGTATGGATATGCATTCATGTATGCATATGCATGTATGTATGCATATGCATGCTTGTATGCATATGCATTCATGTATGCATATGCATGCTTGTATGCATATGCATTCATGTATGCATAATATGCATGTGTATGCATATGCATGCTTGTATGCATATGCATGCTTGTATGCATATGCATTCTTGTATGCATATGCATTCATGTATGCATATGCATGTATGTATGCATATGCATGCATGTATGCATATGCATGCATGTATGCATATGCATGCTTGTATGCATATGCATTCATGTATGCATATGCATGCAATAATGCATATGCATGCTTGTATGCATATGCATTCATGTATGTATATGCATGCTTGTATGCATATGCATTGATGTATGCATATGCATGTGTATGCATATGCATGTATGTGTATGCATATGCATGCATGTATGCATATGCATACATGTATGCATATGCATGCATGTATGCATATGCATGTATGCATATGCATGGATGTATGCATATGCATGCTTGTATGCATATGCATGCTTCTATGCATATGCATGCTTCTATGCATATGCATGTGTGCATACATATGCATACATGTATGCATATGCATGCTTGTATGCATATGCATTCATGTATGCATATGCATGTGTATGCGTATGCATGTATGTGTATGCATATGCATGCTTGTATGCATATGCATGTATGTATGCATATGCATGTATGTATGCATTCATGTATGGATATGCATTCATGTATGCATATTCATGTATAAATGCATATGCATGCTTGTATGCATATGCATGTGTATGCATATGCATGTGTATGCATATGCATGCTTGTATGCATATGCATGCTTGTATGCATATGCATTCATGTATGCATATGCATTGTGTATGTGTGTATGTGTATGCACATGCATGTGTGTATGCATATGCATGTGTGTACGCATATGCATATTTGTATGCATATGCATGTGTATGTGTATGCATATGCATCTGTATACGCATATGCATGTTTGTATTCATATGCATGTGTGTATGCATATGTATGTGTGTGTTTATACATATGTGAGTGTGTATGTATATGTATATATATATCTCTCTCTCTCAAACGAAAACAAAACAATCACTTACATCGATGTAATTGTTTGAATTGAGGTTGTCAAAATCCACTTCAAGTTCTCCTTTGTCGAATTTCCAAAGATTTGATCCCAAAAATCTCTTGTAAAACTAAAGAGGGAAGATATTAGAAAAGCAAAAACATAAAGAAAGAAAAAAGAGTGCTACAATATGTGCAATCGACTTAGCAAAACTTCAGATCTATAAAAATAGAGGTGTGCTTAGAGAGAGAGAGAGAGGGAAGGAGAGAGAGAGAGAGAGAGAATTGTTTGAATCAAGGTCGTCAAAATCCACTTGAAGTTCTCCTTCGTTGAATTTCCAAAGATTTGATCCTAAAATCTCTTGCAAAACCAAACAAAGAACATATTAGTAAAGCAAAAACATAAAGAAAAGAAAAAAGAGTGCTACAATATGTGCGATCTACTTACCAAAACTTCAGATCTATAAAGATAGAGGTCTGTTTAGAGAACGAGAGAGAGAGGGAGGGAGAGAGAGGGAGAGAGGTGAAAGAGAGGGAGAGAGAGAGAGAGGGAGGGAGAGAGAGAGAGATAGAGAGAGAGAGAAAGAGTGACAAACAAAGATCTACTGTGGGCGCCCGTAAATCGGACAGGAGAAGATGTAGATTCAAAACCCTCAGAATGATGAATTTTGGTTTTGGGTCCGGTTAAAAAGATTGCGTCGGTATAAGCATCGTTATAAGTGTCAATAATTCCAGTAAATTACCAACGCTTATACCGACGTAGTCTTTCCGAGGCAAAGTGGCTTTCTCAAATTGTCTGAGGGTCATACCGATGCCGACACCTAACCGTCGGTATGCTGACCGTCGGTATTCCCTCGATATGTTGTAGTGGGTAATTCAGCATTCATCCAAAAGGTTGGTGAATTCAGTCATATTAGTCACATTTGAAGAAGGGTTTTTCAGAGATATGAGGAGATGGTAAAACATGATTCTATATTCACTTCCATTTATATACCATGTTTGTTTTGTCTCTTAATCTTAGCACTAGAGAAAGAGAAAAATTCATTTGAAGAAGTTAAGAGTGATTGCTACTTCAAGATGAAGAAACAAAAGGTATGGAGGAGAAGTTTGAAGATGTTGACATCATGGGGTGGAAGAAAGATCCAAAAAAAGAAGTTCCAACAATTCCAAAGGGAAAGCAGCTGATATGTTCCCTCAAAGAATTCTTGGAGTGTCAATATAGAGCTACTTGGTATATGAAAAGTTGCAAAGAAGTATTTTTCTTCTTTACCAAAATCTTGAGGTAAAAGAGTATTTGTAGCAGATGTTGAAAGAATTGAAGTGAGGATTTTTAGTTTGGAAAGGTTACCTCATATTGAGGATATGTAGTATATTCAGAAAGTTCATATTTTTCGGGATGAAGATTAGAAATTTTAGTATTTTCAAAATAAAAAATAATTCAGGTTTTTGGTCTACCAGTGAGGTGGAGAATCTACTTTCTATGTTTGTCTTCTTTTTTGGATACATGCTTGTATTCAAAAAGGTGTTCCATTAGATCCTATCACTTGATTGAAAAGTGGAGTTAGCCAAAAGAAACTCAAGCAGATACTTTCACATTTCACCCCAATAGAATATGAAGATATGAAGTATCAACTTGAAGGTTTTGGAATTCTCAAGGTGAGAGTTTGTCCACTTGTGCTTTAGTAGATGTTACAGATTCTTGGAAGGATTTACTTGAAGAAAAGTTTTACAAATTTATGTAAGAAGTATGGACACTTAGAGACATTCAAGTAGCAAATCAAACATTCAATCATGAAGGTTTGATGAGAGCAGACTCTACACAAGTATTTTGTTGTAGAGATCTTGATAGATCTTATATGATCTTGAAGATCTTGAGTATTTTTGAGTGTTGTCTATCCTTTGTTTGTAAAATTCTTAAGATTGGAAGAAGTAAGTCAAAGATTCAGATTTTGCCAGATTAGTGTTGCAGAGGAATAGAAAAAGATACTTGTTATGTTACAGAAGGTTATGAATCCTATAATGCTTTCAACAAGGTTTTGTTATGTTAGGATCAGCTAACCTTATTCTACAATACGGAAAGCTGAAGAGCTACAACGAAAGCTATTAGCAACTGTAGTGCTAATAGAAAGGGTTAAGAGATTCTTGTTTCAAATATAGGTATTAATCATTGAAGATCAAATTTATTGAAAGAAGGAGGACATTCCAGATTTCATAAAGTCTGATATATTTGAAGAATTCTGGATACTAGTGTTAAATCATGGAGGGGGGTGATGAAACATGAAGACCTATTTTCACCCATATGTGAAAGAATGTAGAGTCATACCTACAAGTATTCTTATTTCAGGTATTTCTATATTTCCTTTATGAGGTTCTCTTTATGTTCCAACTTTGAAAGAAGAAGGAAGAAGGAGAATGTCTGGAGAAAGTTCTTGTTAGGATGTTCGTGTTCAAGAGAAAGTTCCAGAATTCTGTTGAAGAGAAGCTTGATATTTTAGAGAGGTATGTTTCAAAAGTTGGTACATTTATGTTTATACTAGATTCTGAAGGAAAGAGGTATGAGGGACTTAGAGTTAGAACAAGGACAATAACAAGATGACATCATAGATATGAAATTTTTAGACTCATGAGTTGAGTTGAGTTTAGTACGGTCAAAGACGAACCAGCCAGTGTTCATGATACACTAAATTGTGAGTTATCAATCACACGTTCCAAGATTCAGTTCTTGATTTTGTCAGAACTGAATTTCTCTATTGTATTTACATGACATAGTAGAATTACGTTGAGAAACATTTCATAAGGTGATCGCAAATATTAGGATCCTAGTGTATTTTTACAAGTTTGAGAAGACAGGAGATAGCAGGTTCAGAGTTAGTACATGCTACATATCTTGTCAAGCAGTGATTGCTTGATGTATACACTATTGGATATCTAGTTTGCATATTTTCTCAGGTATTATGGTTCATATTTAAGAAGTTCAATTTTTTTAAGTTTGAAGAAAGCCAAATTCAATTTTTAAGAAGACTTTTGAACAAAAGGTTTGAAGGTCAATTGAGGAGTACAAGTTTGAAGTTTATGACAGTTTGCAGATGAATGAAGTTACATACTAGTTGAGTTTGTACCAATATGACATTGCAAGGGGGATTGTTGGAAAACAATGTCACATCAGTCCAAAATCCATTTAGGGCAAAAACCCTAATTTTGATACTTGGTCATTTTTGGCACAAAAATGGGTAAAATATTTATAAGCCTATCTTGTAGAGCTTGAAGAGAGTTGTCCAATGGTATATGACATTCAATCATCAGAGATCAGATTTGGGAGAAAACTCTAACCCTAATTTTTTGCTATTTTAGGGTTTTGACCTCAGGTACTCAGAAGTGTGCAAAAGCAGGTCAAGAAGTTATTTTTAAAATTAGCTAAAAGAAACTTTAAAAATAAAGCAAACTCACTTAAAATAAAGTAGAAGCAATTTGAAAAGCGATGTGATTAAAATAAAGTGTTTTTCTTTTGAGTTTTTTGCATTGAGCTTTAAAACCCATATAAGAGAGTCTTGAGTCACTTTGTTAGAAATCCTACACAACTTGATATCACCAGTTTTTTGGTCCCCCATTAGAGACGGTGCTCTAGCACACATGGGGTAACCATGGTGCACTCTAGGAGCATGTTGAGGAGCAGCTATGCAGTACTTCTTGGAGAAGAGTGTGCTCACACTCTTGCTTATGGATAGGAATTACCTATCAGCAACTTGGTGGTGTGGATCGGCCATCGAGATGATGTATTTGAAGATTGTGTTTTACATGAAGATTATCTTCTACATGAAGATTTCGGGTTACTTCAAAGAGATTGGATGGTGGCTAACATAAAATTTACATCTTATGTTAAGAATTCAGGTACATATTCCCTTTATGCACACAGGTACTACTTGGAGTTTATGGCGGCAGCCACATCCATATCAGGAGGAGTCCTATTCTACATAGGTATAAGAGAATCAGTACATGTATGCTTTATGCATACTTGGATAAAGTGTTAGAGAAGGTCTGTTCAGATGAGTATAAGGACTTATGGTAGCAAACTTATTAGCATTCTTTGCTACTTTTGTAAGTATGTGATCTTTTACACATGTATCTGATTTGGGTTCTTCCATAGCCTAAGTTTAGATGAGGCTTTGCTAAGTATAAGTTTTAGACAGATCCTTCCTGTTTGTCACTCATATTCACTCTTCTACAACCTATTAGGTCACACATCTCATGTATATTTGGATTTTTGTCCATACATCTGAATATGTTTGTTATATTTGTACAGTCACTCATCCGTCTATTACTCTTCACATAGAGTGGTTGAGAGTTTTGTTCCCACATTGTAAATTGACATTTGTATATATGATAGTGTTAGTAAGCAGTGGCTTATGTAACACTTTACACATTTTGTCTAGCCTTTCTCTTTAGCTTTGTCTCATTATTTGTATGATAAAGTGTGGTATGTTCATGTTTTGTCAATATTAGAAGATTGCTAGAATATGTGTTGTAGATCTGGAACCTATGGAATCTTGGACCTATGGAATATATGTTGAAGATCTTGGATACTTATGGGATGTGTGGTATTTATTATGGGCCTACTAAATTTCCAACATTTGGTATTAGAGCTTCCTGACTCTTAGATTCCGAAGTTCCCAAACTTGCAGGTTTACAACATATGATTTTAGAGCATCTTCTAACATTTGACATTTGACATACACACTTAATCTAGATGAGGAAATATTTGAGAGTTACACAATTCAGTCACATGTCTATTTATGAGTATGGAGTATGAAGTTGATGATCTGTTAGTAGCCAAATACTTTTGGAAGAGTAAAGACACTTTACTGAAGTGTTGCTTGAAGAACGAGACTTGATGAAGAGAAGGCTACTTCAAATTCAAGGAAAAACAATGGTTTGGAGAAGATGAAGGAACCAGATCAACATCAAATCACAGGTATTAGCTTCTACTGTCAGGTTGTCATTTGCAGGTCATATCTTAGAAGAGCACTTATGAAGAGATTTGAAGGATTGGAGAAGTGCTTTTATACACTTCCATTCTTTGAAAGTAAAAGCATTAGCTACATCAAAATTGTCAAGAACAAGGAGATTAGATCAGTTTTGATAAGTCCCTTTCGTGGCAAGAAAGCTCATCTAAGAAGAAAAATTTGGAGATGAGATGAGTTTTGTTTTCAACCAATCTTGTGTTTTAAGTTGGTTGGAAGTTTTTTTATCACATTGTGTACCTAGAGAAGTAACTAGAGAGGTAATTCAACATTCAACCAAAAGGTTGGTGAATTGAGTCATATCAATCACATTTGAAGCAGAGTCTTTCAGAGATATGAGGAGATGGTAAAACATGATTCTATATTCACTTCCATTTATATACCATGTTTGTTTGGTCTCTTACTCTTAGCACTAGAGGAACAGAAAAATTCATTTGAAGAAGTTAAGACTGCTTGCTACCTCAAGATGAAGAAAAAAAAGGTATGGAAGAGAAGTTTCAAGATGCTGACATCATTAGGTGGAAGAAAGATGCAGAAAAAGAATCTCCAACAATTCAAAAGGGAAAGCATCTTATATGTTCCCTCAAAGAATTGTTGGAGTGTCAATATAAAGCTACTTGGTATATGACAAGTTGCAAAGAAGTATTTTTCTTCTTTACCTAACTCTTGAGGTAAAAGAGTATTTATAGGTGATGTTGAAAGACTTGAAGTAAGGTTTTTCAGTTTGGAAAAGTTACCTCATATTGAGTATATTTAGTATATTCCAAAAATTTAGAATTTTTAAAGATGAAAATTAGAAAAATCAGTATTTTCAAAAAATTAAGGAAAAATTCAGAATTTTGATGTATGAGTCAGGTGGAGAATATACTTTCTATGTTTGTATTTTTTTTGGATACATGCTTGTATTAAAAAAGGTGTTCCATTAGACCTTGTCACTTGATTGAAAAGCAGAGTTAGCCAAAAGAAAGTGAAGCACATACTTTCACATTTCAATCGGGTAGAATATGAAGATATGAAGTATCAACTTGAAGGTTTTGGAATTCTCAAGGTGAGAGTTTGTCCACTTGTGCTTCAGTAGATGTTAGAGAGTCTTGGAAGGATTTGCTTGAAGAAAAGCTTTACAACTTTATGTAAGAAGCATGGAGACTTAGACACATTCAGGTATCAAATCAAACATTCAGTCATGAAGGTTTGATGAGACTAGACCCTACACAGGTATTTTGTTTGAGAGATCTTGATAGATCTTATATGATCTTGAAGATCTCGTATTTTTTAGTGTTCTCTATGCTTTGTTTGTACAATTCTTAACATTGGAAGAAGTAAGTCAAAGATTCAGATTCTATCAGATTAGTGTTCGAGAGGAATAGAAAAAGATACTTGTTATGTTAAATTAGGTTATGAATCCTATAATGGTTTCAGTCTCACCTTATTCTACAATATGGGAAGCTGAAGAGTTAAAGTGAAAGCTATTAGCAACTGCATTGCTAATAAAAAGGGTACAAAGATTTTTGTTACAAATAAAGGTATTAATCATTGAACATTAGATTTATTGAAAGGAGGAAGATGTTCCAGATCTCTTAAAGTCTGATATATTTAAAGAATTCTAGATACTAGTGTTAAATCATCCAGGTAGGTGATGAAACATGAAGCCTTATTTTCAGCCATATATGAAAGAATGCAAAGTCATACCTATAGGTATTCCTATTTTAGGTATTTCTATGTTTCCTTTGTCAGGTTTTTTTTATGTTCCAGCTTTGAAAGAAGAAGGAAGAAGAATGTCTAGAGAAAGTTCTTGTTAGGATGTTCCTGTTCAGGAGAAAGTTCCAGAATTCTATTGAAGAGGAGCTTGATATTTCAGAGAGGTATGTTTTCAAAAGTGCGCATATTTATGTTTATACGAGATTTTGAAGGAAAGAGGTATGAAGAAATCAGAGTTGGAACAAAGATAATAACAAGATGACATCGTAGATATGAAATTTTGAGACTTATGAGTTGAGTTGAGTTTAGTACAGTCAGAGATGAACCAGCTAGTGTTCATAATACATTAAGTCGTGAGTTGTCAGTCACAGGTTCCAGGATTCAGTTCTTGATTTTGTTTAATGTATCTACATGACACAGTAGAAGTACGTTGAGAAACCTTTCGTAAGGTAAATGAAAATGTGTGGATCATAGTGTATTTTTACAGGTTTGAGAAGACAGGAGATAATAGGTTTAGAGTGAGTACATGCTACATATGTTGTCAAGCAGTGATTGCTTGATGTATACACTATTGGATATCTAGTTTGCATATTTTCTCAGGTATTATGGTTCATATTCAGCACGTTCAGTTTTTTGAAGTTTGAAGAAAGTCAAATTCAATTTTTAATAAGACTTTTGAAGAAAAGGTTTGAAGGTCAATTCAGGACTACAAGTTTGAAGTTTATGATAGTTTACAGATGAATGACGTTATCGAGTTGAGTTCGAACCAATATGACATTGCAAGGGGGATTGCTGGAAAACAATGTCCCATTAGTCCAAAATCCATTTAGGGCAAAAACCCTAATTTTGGTACTTAGTCATTTTTGGCACAAATATGGGTCAAATTTTTATAAGCTTGTCTTGTAGAGCTTGAAGAGAGCTTTCCAATGGTATATGACATTCAATCATAAGAGATCAGATTTGGGACAAAACTGTAACCCTAGTTTTTTGCTATTTTTGGGTTTTGACCTCATATGATAGCTCTCAGCATGAGGATGATAAAAATGTTGACAGATCATTCATCAGGTAGTCAGAAGTGTGAAAAACTAGGTCAAGAAGTTATTTTTAAAGTTAGCTAAAAGCAACTTTAAAAATAAAGCAAACTCACTTAAAATAAAGCAAACTCACTTAAAATAAAGCAAAAACAATTTGAAAAGCGATGTGATTAAAATAGCATGTTTTTTTGTTAGTTTTTCACATGGAGCTTTAAAAACTATATAAGAGAGTCTTCGGTCACTTTGTTAGACATCCTACACCAATTGGCAACACTAGTTTTCGGTCCTCATTAGAGGTGGTGCTCTAGCACACATGGGGTAACCATGGTGCACTCTAGGAGCATGTTGAGGAGAAGCTATGCAGTACTTCTTGGAGAAGAGTGTGCTCACACTCTTGCTTATGACTTACCTATCTACAACTTGGTGGTATGGATCGGCCATCCACACCACCTATCAGTAGAATGGTGGTGTGGATCGGCCATCCACATGATGTATTTGAAGATTGTCTTTTACATGAATATTGTCTTCTACATGAAGATTTCAGGTCACTTCAAAGAGATTGGATGGTGGTTAGCATAACATTTACATCTTAATGTTAAGAATTCAGGTACATATTCACTTAATGCACACAACTACTACTTGGAATTTATGGAGGCAGTGGCATCCATATCAAGAGGAGTCCTATTCTATATAGGTATAAGAGAATCAGTACATGTATGCTTTATGCATATTTGGATGAAGTGTTAGAGAAGGTGTGTTCAGATGAGTATGAGGATTTATGGTAGCCAACTTATTAGCATTATTTGCTACTTTTGTAAGTACGTGATATTTCACACAAGTATCTGATTTAGGGTCTTCCATACCCTAAGTTCAGATGACGCTTTGCTAATTATCAGTTTTAGACTGTTCCTTCCTCTTTTTGTCACTCATATTCACTCTTCTACAACCTATTAGGTCACACATCTCATGTATATTCAGATTTGTATCCATACATTTGAATATGTTTGTTATATTTGTACATTCACTCATCCGTCTATTACTGTTCACATAGAGTGGTTGAGAGTTTTGTTCCCACATTGTAAATTGACATTTCTATATATGATAGTATTAGTAAGCAGTGGCTTATGCAACACTTTACACATGTTGTCTAGCCTTTCTCTTTAGCTTTGTCTCATCATTTGTATGATTAAGTGTGGTATGTTCATGTGTTGTCATTATTGGAAGAGTGCTAGAATATGTGTTGTAGATCCTGAACCTATGGAATCTTGGACCTATGGAATTTATGTTGACGATCCTGGATACTTATGGGAACTGTGGTATTTATTATCGGCCTACTAAATTTTCAACATCTTGAACCCACTTTCTTTTTACTTTTCAAAAGATAAAGACAAACAAAGCCAATCAATAAGTGACTTTAAAACGAGAGGGCTAACATGAGCTTTCTCTTAAAATTAAGAGCAAGGGTTGAAAGAGTGATAAGATTCTTATTTTAAGAAGATCAATCCCTCATGCAAATAAATACTAATAATGAGCAGCAAGAGGAAATGACTATGTTATGTCCACGTTCATAGGTGTGTTGGTTAAGCACTAGCCTCTTGAGGTGGAGATCTTGTGTTCTACCCTCGGACTAACATGTAATGGTTTTTCCCATTAAACATTAGTTGTAATAGGTCATGACTGTGGGATATGAGGGGTCCCCTAGGTACTATGCCCATTCATATATATCGTTATTCTTTCAAAGTTAAAACTCGGATCTACTATACTCATGTATTTGTACAATTGTTCTTTCAAAGTTAAAGCTCAAAGGAGTAAACACTTGCCGAACCTCCATTTTAAAAAGAAATGAGTATGTGACTTCACGTCTTTGAGGACTCATTCATCACATATGCCTCGTACCAAAGACACAAGAATTCTACTTCTGAGAGGGCAATCACATGGAATATCAACCACACAAAATGAAAATAGGTCTCGCCAAAAATGGTTGTAGAGTTTTCAATGACACTCTCGATGACACCTTACATATAAAGATTGAATGTTCTTCATCCCTCGGCCTCAGTTCTGACATCATCAAATAAACTTTAATTATGCTCATATATCCAACGAAGATGCCAAATGCTTTATTGCAACTTCTAAGAAAAAGCTTTTTGGCTACTAGGGATCAAAGCAAATGTGCTCCACCATTGTACATGTCTTGTAAGTGGTCTTTTAAAGCTTTTGCCTCTTGACGCACAGGTAAAAAGTTCAAATCCGAGGCTAAACATGGAATGGCTCATGGTAGTTAAAACTAGTTGTAACCTAATCTAACCCTTGATTATGTGAGATGTAAGGGGTCGTGCGAGTACTATTCCCATTCATCTCTACAAGTGTACTTTTGAAGTTAAAGCTAGGGGAATAGGCACCTCTCAAACCTCCTTTAAAAGAAAAATGTGCTCCACCATTTTCAAATTCTTCTGAGGATTGGAATTAAAAATCTCTCATTTGTAAACTTTTCAAACTGCGTTATCGACACCTGCTTCGATGATTTGCCTTAATCAACATTGAATGCATAATGTAATTTTGATTGCTAACATAACTAATATGATGCAGACAACCCTCTTGAATTTCAACTTACTAACTAAGCATTCTAAAAGACATATTGTGAAAGATTCCAAAATTTTTAATAGAGTAAAATTCAACTACTTCGCTAGCTACATTTAATGTTGTAACGCTTGCTGGGCAAAAAATGCTAAACCACAAATACTTTGGTGGTTATCTTTACTCTAATTCACTTTAAAGTATTTTTTTCACATGAATTTTAAGGAAATCATCACTTGGATGAAAAAATTGAAAATTTCAGGCCTCTAGCTTAGTTCCATAATATTGCACTCATGAGCAGAACTAAAGATCTTATACATCCTGCCTCACTAAAACTGGATTCCGATCAATGGTGAAAAAATCCTTTTAAGGTTGTGGGAACAAATATTAACACATTCATCATGTTTCATAGTAAATTATCAAATGTTTATTTCTTTTTTAAGCAAATAGCATGTGTTCTTTTTGTAACCAATTGTAATTATACTAACAAAGGAGAAAAGATAACAAGAAAAAGATACAAACAAGACCACTTATTAGGTATATTCTAGCATAAATAATAACCAATGTATTGTCAGAAACCGATATTGCCAAAATAGTCACATGCTTTAGCATGGGCCTCTTTGCCCTGAATGTTTGAGATGTCAAGGGAGGATCTTCTAACAATTGAAATCCTTCATCTAAATACAGGAAGGAATTTGTATGATTACTTGTTAAGGATTTTGTACCTTCACTTCATCACCTTCGTTGACCTATGATATTTTAAGATTTTGTGCCATGAAGTCAACGAAAAGAGAAAAGAAGCATCACTACAAACCTTTCTCTCCTGAAAGAAATTGACATACATACCATCCATAACCTTTTCTATTTAACAAATTAATCCAGACCTATCTTGCTCTCATCATCCGTTTTCGATATTATGAACAAACTTTTATTAGTTTATCCGAGTTTTGAATCCGGCGTGAAACAATTTGACAATGAGCACCAACTCAGATTGGTGAATCATGCGAATCGTGTCTATATTTTTCTCTTTCATGAAACTCTGGGTTTGTGAGACATGCATCTCGCAAATGTGAGCAATCCATATTTCATGAATACATCCAAATTTTAAGGGCGAGAAATTTTGTGTGAATTTTCAGACATGATTCATGACTTTGATATCTAACCGTAAATCTGAGACCATGTGGTCCACATGAAATCTCTTTGTGAATTTGGATGTGTCAGATGGGACGTGTTGGACTGGTATACATCTGACATGAGCTAGGACGATCTACGGATACATTTTCTGAAGAGGTTAGCCTTGTCAGTTAACAAGGATAGGCAAGGAATTAAGAAATTTCCACGCGCATGGTATGAAAAAATATGCAAGCCTTTGATTGCTCTTAGTTTTACATGTGCTTGCTCTTAGTTTTGCATGTTATCCAATTGAAAGAGCACTTAATGCATGCAAAGATGGGGCTGAATTTATACTGCTTCTTTTTCATGTTGATGACATTCTCTTGACTTCCTCATGTAATGAGAAAATTTGAATGATTAAAGCTCGTTTGGAGCATACTTTTGAATTTAAATATGTTGGGTTTAGGAGTATTATCTTAGCATGCAAGTCTTTATTTGTTGAGGGGAACATTATTGTGCATCAAGCAAAGTATATTGAGAAACTATTTCAATGTTTTGGATTTGAAAATTGCAAGCCTATCTCAACAACGATGGAACCAAAATTAGGTTCTCAATTGAGGATGCAAATGATGCATTTGATACTTCTCTTTATCAACAAGCTATGGGATATTTAATATATGCATGTGATACGAGGCCAAAGATACAATATGCAATTTCCTATTTGAGCCGATTTATGCATAGTCCTCACAATAAGCATTCAAAAGCCATAAAATGTGTATTTATATATCTCAAAATGAACTTTGAGTTTGGGTCTCCATTACGATAGATATTTGTAATGATGCTTGCATGCTTTTATAGATATTGTTTGAGCTAGTTGTTACGATACATAGGTGTCTACTAATTGTAATTACTTTTCCTTGGAGGATCGTGCATATTTTGGTTGAGTATGAAGCAACCTATTAGTGGCTAGATCAAGTTCTAAATTTGAGTACAAGGTAGTATTAACAATTATAGTGGAATGAAAATGGTTGAGATGCTCATTGATGGAACTCTGCATGGACATTCTTGCATTTATGCATATTCTCACTCATAGTCACCTCGCATTGATAGTTGCAAGAAATCGTGTGTTTAATGCATGCACAAAGAACACTGAGGTTCACTATCATTATGTCAAAGATCACGTTCATGATCGAGATACTGATTTGATATATGTTCATACACAAGATAATGTGGTAGATATATTCACCAAAATTTTTCCACAAGAAAACTATGAACCGTTTTTGCGAAGGTTTATACTTATTAACTTGTGGGGTTGATTTTTCATTCTCTGTACCTATTGAGATCATTATCCCTAAGAGGGTCTGTTACACTTATGTCTCTCTCAACTATCTTTGATATGAACCAGTTTCTAATGAAGAATGACCTCAATACCGTTTCTTCTCGTAAGACCAATTCATGAACTTGAAGTACTTTTCTTTGAAGACTACTAGCATAGAGTAGGAGATGATTTTTGCGATACCACATGTTGGGGGTTTGGATGAAAACAGAATGCAAATGGGGACTGAAAACACCATTTGGTCTTGTGGTACGAATTCATGAACTTCAAGTACTTTTGTTTCAAAAGTACACGCATAGAAAACGAAACGAGATCTACTAGCATAGAGTACAACACGATTTCTGCGATATCACATGTTGAGGGTTCGAAGGAAAACAGAATGAAAAGGGGCTTCAAATTAAGAATGAAATCGACACCAGTTCGTCTTGTAGAACCAATTCATGATCTTCAAGTACTTTTCTTTTCAGACCACAGTCATAGAATAGAAGATGATTTTGTGATTTTTTAAGAAGGGTTTAATGATATGATAACGGTACAAAATCCTATAAGGGCAGTGAAACGATAATAGTACCTGAAAGCGACTTAGGAAAAATGGTCTTCGTTGTCACCTTATTTTTTAATGGCTTTGAGGTTCACTTTTACTAATTTTTCAATTGAAACATTTCATCTTCTATGCTTTGGAGATGATCAATCATGCTCTTGAGTAAAGCATATAGACTCATTGTTACTAAGTGCCAATTCCTAAAAGGAAACCATATGCTTTTTGTGTTAGAATATATGGCCTTTTAAGCTCTTCAAGTAAGACTTGATATATGTATTTCACACTACCAAGTCTTTATTTATGTGGTTTTCAAGTTTTTCCCCTCCAAGTCAAAGCCTCCAATGTATCCTCTCTAGGTTGAGCTTCCCAATTAACTTTTCTTCCTTTATGGATTTATCAAGGAACTTGTATCCCCTATTGCATGCTTGCTTGCATCTGAGGAGGATGTTGAGAGCCTGCTATGGAGTGGTACTACATATTCTTTTAATAGAAGATGACACGCTGAGATTTGGGTCAAAGTTGATCTCAATAAAGATGTCCTCTCTAGTATGACTAGTGCTATAGGTGGGAGGAACCTTCTAGAAAATGAACTTAAATTCAAGATTTTTGCTAATAATTTCTCATAGACCATAAACACAACCAACGTGGATCAAGACAAGTTACTCATCCACCTTATGATAGCTAAAAGATCACCACAATCCAAAAGAAAGGGGAACTAGGCTCAAACATCCCTCTTTGGAACTAGAGAAGGCCAAAGAGAACCAACTTGTTGAGCCTAATTATGAAACCCTCATCAAAGTGGCCCATAGATGGAAGAAAATTCCCAACTTTTTTCAAGATGTGAGACCTTTGCGTAACAATAGTAACTTAGGGATCAAAGGAAATAGCCTGCTAGAAAGAGAACTCAACCTTTTGGATTATATAGGAGGTATGCGCCAAATCAAAGATATTGATTATGATAAAGCTTCACAGAACAATGCAATGTCGAAGGTGCATAACCAAGAAGACTATAACCCTAGCAATGAAGATAATCCATATGGTGATAGATCTATTATAGGGTCCCGGGGTCCACTCTTCTAGATTCATATGAAAAGAATTTTATAGAAAGGCAAGCTTCTACTATAGTTTATGTGGAAGAGCCTCTCACCCTTTAGGAAAAAGAAGGGGTGAAATAAATGAAATTTATGGATAAAAGCTCCACCAAGAATGACCAATCGAGGAAAAAATGATCGTCCTTTCCTTCAATGTTCAGGGCATTAGAGAACTTCTGTGGTGGCTATAATTGGTCAATGACCTTAAGGAAATCTTGTTAATCAATGTTTTATATATCCTTAAGGGCCTACTAGATGGTGATAATCTTTTTAAACGACTTTAGACTATTTGCAATCTTCATTGTTGGCTTGTCATCCACCACCATTCGGATAATGGAAACATACTAATTCATGTCAAGATCTTATGGTTTTCTTTACTTGTGAGATCCTTGGAGGACGTGCATTAGAGATAGATGAATTCAAGTTTTGATGAGTCACACCCTTTACCATCACTTCGGTGTATGGACAAAATCAACACCTAGAGAGAATTGATGTGTGATAATCTTTGGGTTCCTTTGTATATCGTCCTTTGTGGTGATTTTTACATGATGAAAGGTCTTCTCTAAAGGGTAGGAAGAGAGAAGTCAGGTTATTGATGGGCTAGAGGAAGTCATTTTGGATTTGTTAAAGCTTCATTATGGTTTGGTTGAGATTGGGACTCCCCACGGTTTTATTGGTCAGTGATCTAGTCTAGTGAGGATTCGTGTACTACTAGGCTTGATAAATGTTACATTTAGGAATGCACCAGCAATAACAAAGGGCTCCTCTTCATCTTTAAAAACATTAGAACTGTTTATTTAGGTCACATTTATTTTAACATTTTAACCCTGTTGGAAGAATAGGAAAGGTCCATGATTCCATGCCCACCCAAGGTTTATTTATCCCCCCTTATTTGAGCAAGAAATTTTTATTGCTTAGATACTTTGTAATAGGCCTTTCAATAGTGAAATAATTTATCTTGAGGTTTCCAAATTACATGGTGGGGATAATGTTTATAATGAATAATTAGGTCACTTTAATAAGGTAGGCAAAATGTAGGGATGGAAAGTTTTATATTCTCTCTCTAAACCTTATCTGCATCATGATTTCTGGTTAAAAATTGAAGATGAAGATGAAAGAACTAAGACGAAAGTGTCTCTGTGAAATTTTTGTGAAACATCTTTTAAGTACCTTGCTAAGGCTCTACATTTACTTCAATATAAGAAAATGCATGGATATTATTTTCTCTCTAGAATTTATAAACTTCTAGGGCTCAAAAGTGGTACTAGGAGGTAGATTTGGACCTAAGTCATCTCTAAAATTTTTGTGTAGATTGAACCATTAAACACCTTTGTTTCTCACAAGCTTAAACTGATTCCTCACTATTTTTGAGTTACAAAGCTTGGAAAAAAAGCCATTTTTTTAGGTACTTAAAAAAACATGGTGTTTGCTATTTCTATTCGAATCCATAATTTTGAAGCATACATGTTGCCATCCACACTTACGGATAACTTTGAATATGTCTTTTGGTTGCTTTCCTTCTATTCTCGGATAAGTATGTCTAAAGAAAGCACATGAATACTACAATTGCATGCTTTTGCAAAAGTTTTGCATGCAACATGGGAGAACTAACTTTTTGTATATTTTGTCAATCAGAGACTTTCTTGGGAACAATAAACTCTAGTTTGAAAAGAGATTTGTAGCCTCAAGTAGGAAGAGGCTGAAAATTAGAGAATTACCGTGTGATATAGAGTGAGAATAGAGCTCGTCAAGAGAATAGAGCTTTTGTAAGAGAAATCTTTTGCAATTGAAGTTTTCCATTGTTCCTCTCTTCAATCTTACCTTGTGCGTGTGTGTGTATGTGTGTGCATGTTTGTGTGCTTTCACTCATGCACTTGTGCCTTCACTTGCTCGTGGTCTTCATACCGATCCTCAAGTCTCCGCGGATTGACAAGTAAAGGAGGTGGTGCTTACGCTTAAGCTACACCAAATTCTGGCGCCGTTGCCGGGGAGAGAGCATCGAGGACGAGCGTTGTGATGGTAAGATCGTAGATTTGCGATGTTGGAAGGTTAAAAAAATGTCATCTCTGTTTATTTTCGGATTTTTCTTCTTCATCTTCATCAACATCATCATCACCATCCTCATCTATCTTCTTCTTCATTTTTCACCATTTTCATACCATCTTTCATGCATTATTGTGTGACAAGGAGTTAGGAAGTGTAAGGAAGAGCAAGCGCCTGTGTTTTTTCACGCTTCTTTGCACATATGGAGCTCGCCATTGCACGATGCTCAGAAATTTGAATTTCTCACCAAAAAAACACGATTCTGACTAAAAATTGCGATTCTCATTAATTTCAATTTTTTTCAAAAAAATATGATTTTATATTTCCCGCCTAAAAGCCTTTTGAATAGAACACAATTCTCGGGTCATTCTCAGAATCGCGATTCTCTAGTTGTGCTCAAAATTGCGATTATCTAAGTTTTTGAAAAACCATGATTTTGAGGCAAAATCGCGATTTCCAAGTAAAAACACGACTTTGACAAAACACGATTTTCAGTGGGCTCAAAATCGTGATTTTCACAAATCAAGATTTTCAGCAAAACACAATTCTCGGTTGGCTCCAAAATCGTAATTTTCAAAGACACGACTTTGATCGAAAATCGTGATTTTTACGATTGTCAGCACACAATTTTCATTGAGGTATAAAATCGCGATTTTCAGAACACAATTCTCAAAAGACACGATTTTTAGCCAAAATCACGATTTTCAAGCAAAAAGCATGATTTTGACCAAACACAATTTTCATTCAACATCGCGATTTTCATGTCAAAAACACGGTTTTGAGAAAACATGATTTTCATTCAAAATCGAGATTTTGTGATCATTCTCAAAATCGTGTTTTTCACGATTCTCACTCAAAATCGTGTTTTTCACGATTCTCACTCAAAATTGTGTTTTTCACGATTTTCAATCAAAATCGCATTTTAGAGGATTAGTCAAAATCGCGATTTTCATCAGTGCTCAGCATCGCGATTTTCATGATTTCACAAAATCGTGATTTTCATAAGAGTTGAGCATCGCGATTTTCGTGATCCCTCAAAATCATGATTTTCATAAGAGTCCAGTATCGCGATTTTCAGACCCCCGAAAATCGCAATTTTCACACAAAATCGTGATTTTTCCAAAAGGTCTTGTTTCCCTGTTTTGACCCCCAGGAGCGTGATTTGACATAACTTTTTCATCAAAAGTCCATTTTTTAATCTCTATAGCTCATTGGAAAGCTTGTTTTGAATCCTACAGGGTCTCAACTGTTTTTTATAAGAATAATGCATTGATCTTTAGACAGGATAATTTGAAGTTGACCCTCAGGTGGGATCAAGAACCGAAGGGGGCTCCAAAGGATTTTGAACCATACCAAGGGGAAATTTTGGACTCTTAACCAAGGCTTATGAACCTGAGATCTGGTAGACACCTAGGCAAGGATAGACAAAGCAATAGATCTTCTAAGGCTAGTGTTAACCATACAACTAAGTCGTGGGCACAACAACTAAGTGGTTATCCTTACGTACTAAGTTCAGAAAAAAGTGACTCTGAAATGTCTTTTAGCATGGGGAAACCTGCAGGTAACTTAGGCACTACCTATTTACAAACACCAGATGGTCCCTATAAGACACAATTGGAATATATTCGGACCCACCGATTAGGTGCTGGCATCTATGAGGATGGCCTAAGGCAATTAGTGGTCCAACTCAAAAATCCAAATCAACCCTTTGGACTTGAACACCCAGTAGTGAAGTTTGAAGAAGGTTCATACATTGATAAGGAAGGAACCATGTATGTGGTCACCAACCTACTTGATAGGACAGATGAATTTGGAAATATCATTCTTGAGAATGAGATAGGAGACCTAGAACAAGGAAATGTAGGACAAGGACCCGAGAATCCTAGAGGCAAGTCAGTTTTGACCAGATTGATCACTCCAGATTGGATCCCTCAAGGCAACAAAAGCATAGAACTATTCTTGAATAGAGAAACAGAGAAAGCCTTTTGGAGTTCAAGCCAGATCAACCTAGCCAATTGGGCATAGTCATCATCTACGAATTCAAGGATGCAGAGACACCAGGCAAAGTTGTCTACCTGGATAACACATCAGAGAAAATATTCTTGGTAACAGAACATGATAGACATGCATATACTTGGAAGAGTGAATTGATTTTCCATCCACCAAGATCCAATGTTTCCCATGGCCTCCAAGGAGTAGGATCATCCCAAGCTCATGAAGCCCAGAGAGAAAGAACTAGAGAGAGACCTGAGGTAAGTTTTGCACACACTATGGGCAGAAATAGATCAGGATTTGAAAATGAAAGATCTGAAAGAGAGAGGCATCAAGCACATAGGCAAGAAAGAGATGAACAAGATTTTCCATTGCCTAGACCCCGAGAGCACCCAAGAACCCTTAGACCCACTCAGGTGATCAAGGCAATGAAGAATTATTATGAGAGGACAGGAGATCCTTATGATCATGTGGCTGAGTTCAAACAAGTGTTAAGAGCCAAACAGCTTGAGGATTTGTTCACCCAGTACGAGGCATTTGGTTTGATTCTTAAGGGCACTGCCTTAGCTTGGTTTCAACCACTAAGTAGTCGCAACTATCGCAATAAAGGTCAACTGCTAGAAGAATTCATTGTAGAATTCTCCAAGAGTGGTATCAGGCATAACACATCATCTTTGATCCACAGCTTCAAACAGACACCCCAAGAAACAGTGCGACTAGCAGGAAGAAGGTTCAAACAATACCTAGAAAGATGCTCTGCTCCAGAGTTACCCACACTAGCCAAACAAGTGGCTTTGTTTTTAGACGGCTTACTAAGCACCAAGTTAAGATCATATGTGTACTTGAAAGAGCCTAGAAACATAGAAGAGTGTGTGCCGAGCTGCATTGACATAGAAGACAACTTGGGTGAGGAGTTCGGACTATCCAAATTCTATAAGGACTCTGACAATTCTACTATTCATACCTCTAGAGCCTCCAGTGAGTTGGATGAGATAGCAGAGCAAGTTGCCAAGAAGCTAGGATTTCAAAATAGACAAATACCAAGAGTCACCTCATTGAATCGGTGTTATACTTGCGGAGGTGACCACATGGCTAATTTATGCCCATTGCACAACGAGAACATGAGAGAAAGGAGTGCTCCATACTGCACTATCGAGAGAAAATACACGAACCACATGGCTCAAGATTGTCCCTACAATAGGCAGGCTATCAAACAAAATTATCAACAACCTTACCCACAGGGTACGTATCAGAACCAATACCAATAGCCATATTAAAGGCCACCACAGCAACATGGGGCACCATATAGGCCACAACCACTCTTGGGAAACCAACCACCAACTCTTGCCAACGTGATTCCAGTCAAGTATGCTGCGGGAGAGGAAAATCTTAATAGAGCATTGGTGCTACTACCCCATTGATACCAGATAATGACTCTCATGCTCATAGCTCAGACTACTCCCATGAAGGTAGTCCACATGCTTATTACACAGAGTCACCTGAGCATAGGGAGACTTATCCATATCAATATGAGGCACCACCTATGGAATAAAATTGGGAGCCTGAATACTTGAATGTCATGTACACAAATCCCAACCCTAGGCCCCAATTGAGACAAATGAGACCACAAGCCCCTAGAAGACTATGTTTTAGATGCCAGGGTGACCGTTTCATTCGTGAATGTCCCCACTCACCAACTCTGGGACAAGGATAGAACATCACAATACAAGTCTTTTGTCTTGAGTGTGGCAAAGAACATCTACTGAAAGAATGTCCAAGGAACCCCTCGTGCACCCAAGGTTACACCCATTAATGTGGTAGGCTTAGTGGTGGATTCAAGTGCAAGTAGTAGTAAGGTGGCTCCTGTACAGGTAGTTACTAGTGCACAAGCATTAAAACAAGATAAACCAGTAGAACCATCGGAGTCGAGTGAATCAGGAGAGCCTAGTAAGAGGAAAACAAGAACATGGAAAGATACCAGAGAGAAGGCCAATCGCAAGTGAAATAAAAAGTTATCAGAACTAGAAGAAAGCTTGAAAGAAGCAAAAACAAAGATAGAAGACATTGCATCTCAAAGTCCCTCGCACGACAAAACTCCGTCCACACCAGCTCATCCCACCCCACCACCCATTGTAAATAGACCGCAACCAGGGTTTCTTCTTGCAGATCCAACCCGAGAAGGCTTGGACATGATGTTCAAGGCCTACCAGGCTTGACTTCAAGAAGGGCCAACAGCTGCAAACCTACACAAGAGTTACCCTAGAGCAGATTTAGAGATTGAACGGACAAAAATGTGCATGAAAGTGGTAGAACTAGCTCAAGCTATGCTCGAGATTAGTCAAAAGTTCAATCACACAAACTGTGTCAAACTGGATTTGCATTTCCAGGGCTTACTAGAAAGATTAGAGCAGTTGGTAAACAAGCCACAGGTTTATTTACCTCCACAGGCTCAACCAGTTGTTGAGAGAGAAAGATCTCCACCAATGAAAGCTTATGTTCCTAATTCCGCGAATGTTGGAACACCTCTCTCAATTCAAGAGTACTCCCAAGAGTTCTTGCGGAAAATATAAGAAGAGAAATGGGCCAAGGAGAAGGGTAATCCTCCTCCTATTCCTGAAATTGATTATCTTCATGATCAATTTCCCCAAGACATTCCATCTATTTATGGGGACATGGTTTTGAGAACAGTCCAACTGAAAGCACCTTATATGTTAAGCGTGCTAATGATGTGTGTCTGATCATTGTTGTCTATGTTGATGACATGCTCCTCACTGGTCCTATTGAGAAGCATATTGCTGATTTTAAGGCTGATTTGCATGCCTCATTTGAGATGTCTGATTTAGGGCATTTGCATCACTATTTGGGCATTCAGTTTGTGCAAGTTGATGGTGGAATGGCTTTATGTCAAACGAAATATATTGACCCATTATTGCAGCGTTTTGGCCTTGAAGACTGTAAACCTTTTTCCACTCCTATGGAGACAGGTTTACGATTGAGTCTTCATGATGTTGGAGATGCATTTGATGTTTTCCTCTATCGGCAAGCTGTTGGATGCCTGATTTACTTATGCATTACTAGGCCAAATATTCAGTTTGCTCTCTCACAGATGAGTAGGTTTATGCATTGCTCAGGTGTCAAGCATTGGCATGCGGTTAAGCACATCTTTTGCTACTTGAGTGGTACTCGGCTACTTGGGTTGTTTTATCCCAAGGGGGGATCACTACCACCAGATTTGCATGCTTTTTCTAACTCAGACTGGGTTGGTTGCTATGACACTCGTGTGTCTAGTAGTGTCTTTTGCTTCATGCTTGATAGCTCATGTATATCTTGGTTGAGCAAGAAGCAGCCTACTCTAGCCACTTCCAGTTGTGAGGGTAATTATAGGGCAGCTTTCACAACTACTATTGAGTGTGTGTGGCTCAGATGCCTTATGGATAATTTGGGTGTTGGTCAGTCTTCTGCCACCACCATCTTCACTGATAGTCAGAGCGCATTGGCAGTTGCGAGGAACCTTGTGTTCCATGCTTGCACTAAGCACATTGAGGTGCATTATCATTATGTCAAGGAGAGGTTCTCTGCTGGGGAGATTAGCTTGGCATATGTGCCCACGAAGGAGAAATTGCAGACCTTTTCACGAAGACTCTGCCTAGGGAGAAGTTTGAAGCTTTCCACAAAGATTTGGGCTTACTTCCTTCTGTGGA